>PVKU01001177.1:0-333930 GCA_004027475.1 Anoura caudifer | reverse complement strand
ATAACACTGAAATGGAGCTTAGTATCATGCAATGGAGAAAAAAATTATGTTTAAAGTCTATTTAAACTATTTTTTTACTCCCACGTAACAACAAAAACAACAGCAGCAACAACCACGTTTAAAGCAATTCTCTCTTTATTGTAGTTCACAGAGTATACAATGAATTGTGCCTGGAACACTTTCAGTTTATGTGCATTCCATGTCATTAAACATTTGATGACTGTTATAACCCTTTTCCACAAAAATTTAATGTAAATTTGCCCATACACACAAAAATTTTGCATGCTATTATTTCATGAGAATTACAGGGAGTCCATAAACACACCACTGAATGACCATTTCATATTAATTATACATGAGGCCTGCATTTTGCAGATACTATTGAATGAGGCAATCTTTCTAAGCAATGAAATGCTAAAGATTGTATCTGTAGGGAAGTTGAAGCATTTGCAGATGTAAACATTGAGAGATGTTTCATATGGTTTTAAATAATTAGAAACTAAATCATTAAGAATATGTATCTTCCAAGAGTTTTACATGAGTAAGTATTTCCTCATGAAAACCAGCTTTAGGATTAAGATTATGTTACTTCCTTTAGTAAAGAAAATAAGAGAGAGAAATAAAGCAATGTGTCACAGCTACATGTGAGCAAATGCAGGAGCTAAGCTATAAGGCCAGGTGGTTTGTCATAGAGCCTCCTGTGTTAATAAAAAATATTGCATATTTTAAGCAGAGATTGAACAAAAACAGATCATTGTAATAGACCCCAGCAGAGATGTGTCTATCTCTGCCACTCTGGTTAAAGATTACAGCCAAGTTTGAGTGAAGAGAGAGTTGATATTTGTCCAAAATTCACTAAAGGTGTGTGCCTCCAATATCGGTGGGATAGTCTGCTACAGAACAACTCACTGACAGGGAAAGCACAGCCAAGTATATAAAAGGGCACCTTAAAGAGCATCAGAATACTGTCAAGGAAGTGAGAACTCGAGGAATCAAGATCCAATGAAGAAGGAAATCAAAGAAAGATGACTCTCAAAATTTGTACTCTCTCCTTGAGGAATTTGTGGATCCCCAGATGTGGCTGCGAGTTTGAGAAATTAAGTTAAGAAGCCATTGTACAGGGATAACGAGACAAAAACTGGAGTTCTGTGTGCACCAGTAAGGGGAGGCACTGCTCAAATTCACACATTTTCATTTCAGAACCACAAAGGTCCACCTCCTAAGAGTGGGGATAAAACATAGAGAGACAAACTCTCACCAAGACTAAATACTAGTATTGAAACAGCTAAATCCGTAATAGAAATAAGATGACCTTTCACCCATGCTAATTTTCTGCCTGAAGGACAGAAAATTCCCCAGTGGAAGAAGTTAATATCATTCAAAATCACATATACTGCTCTAAAGTTTTTATACAATGCCTTATAAGTAGTAAAATATTACTCAATGCATCTGGAAAAAAAGGCCAAATGATTGCTCAGTTAGGGACAAAGCAGACATTAGATACATGTTCACATACAATACAGACATTGCTGTGGCATCTTGTATTAGGTATAATTAATTTATTATACAGTTGAGAAGTCAAGATAGAGAAGAATTTCAAGATAAACAGGAAAGCCATATAGAGGATGTATAGTAGTCATGCCCCACCTCCATTGTTCAAGGAGGAGAATTCTTTCCAGACCCCGAGTGGATACCTGAAACCATGGATAGCACTGAACCGTACATATACTGTGTTTTTTGTCCTATACATGCCTACCTGTGACAAAGTTTAACCTATTTCTGCACTTTAGGGACATTGTTAAGTAAAATAAGGGCTACTTGAACACAAGTACTGTGGAAGTGCCGTGGCTACCAAGTGACTAATAGAAGAAAGAGTACACAGTGTGGATACTCTGCACAAAGGGATCATTTATGAGAAACAGAATGGGAAGTGTGAGATTTCTTTTTACTCAGAATAGCACTCAATTTAAAGCTTACAAATTGTTTACTTATAAAATTTTCCAGTTAATATTTTCAGACTATGTTTGACTGTGGATAACTGGAACCAGAGAAAGTGAAAGCATGGATAAAAGGGGCTACTGCAAATACAGATTCTAAAATTGAAAAGGACAAGAATAAAATTTAGAATTCATATGATGGTTTGATTGATGGCAGATACTAATCTATGCACCAAAAGAGAGTCTAAATGAATTGGGAGATAGATCACAAAAATGTAATCAGATTAAAACACTGAGAAGTAAAGAAAAGGAAAATGAAGATTATAAGGGGCATGTGGAACATTTTGAAATACACACATATACAAAGTCCAGAAGGAAAGTAAAGGGATACTGACATAGAAGCAATTTTTGAAGATTGAATGCTTTTAGTTATTTCAAAATTGCCCAGAGATAACAAAACATAATTTTAAAGAACACTAGGAAGAAAGAACAGAAAAAAAATCATGCCTCATCATAGTAACAAAACTTCTAAATTACAAAACAAAAAATTAAAATAAGAAAGCACACACATAAACACACATTACATTCAAAATGGCAAAGGGAAGAGAGAGATATTAATTGGTTGCCTTCGTGTATGCACTGCCACCTGGGATTGAACCTACAACCTTTGACCTTTTCATCTCTGGGAGGACACTCCAACCAACTGAGCTATACCACCCAGGACAAGAAGTTTGAAATTTCTCGTCTAAAAATAACAGTTTCATAAATCTAAAAATGTTCACATTCTACCGGGCAATTCAAAGTTGCATATTTTGCACCTAAGTTATGCATATAATAGGAAGACTATTGATGCGCACTCTCATCATTTTGATAAGTAACTGAATCATCATCAAACAAAGAATTTGAAGTTGTACACTTTAATCAGATTTTTTCAGTTGTATACTTGATGAGACAGTTTTGTCAAATATTCATTACTATAATTAGCAAATAAATATACATTAAATAAATAAAATTTAATGTCTATTTTGGAAATATTATATATGTAGTGCTACACAAAAGTCTGTCACTTTCCCTGTCTCCAGTTTTTATAAAATAGAAGAATAAAACTGTTTTTAGAAATTTATTTGTTTATTCAGCTATTTCAATGTTTATTTTAAATTTATTTTATGCAAAATATTTATATTATTTTGCATATAAAATATTTATATTATTATTCCTTGTAATTGAATAGACTACAATATAATGAATGTAAATATATAAAGTAAAATAAATTTTCATTATATTTAAAATGTCAATTCTCTCCAAAAATTTTCAAAATCATTGTAAATTTAAGATATAAATTTATATTATAATTATAAATATCAGAATTACTAATCAAAAATATTGACTTCAGGGATTTTCATCATCTAAGATATTTATTACTTTTTAATTATACATTAAATTTTCTTAAAAATTTTCAAGTCTCTCATACATTTATCCACCTTTGTTGCCAATGTAGTCACAAATGTACTTATATGTTTATATATGTAAGTGTAGTATAAATTTTTAATATTGTAATTTATTCCTCAGACACCATATACAAACACTACAAACCCGGAGCTGATGGACAAATCTTTGGATACATAAATATTAACATGAAGTGTGTAAAAAATTAGTTTTTTATCACTACTAAGAAATTATCTTTCACTTTACAAGAATCTAAGTGGAAAAACTTGGCAAAATAATTAATTTGTCTTTTCTCTTACCTGAGTGCTTCTGCTAATCTCTACCTTCTAAAGAAATATTTGTCTCCATGTCAGTAGCAACTCAGCCTACACATGCTCTGCTGTGAAGTCAAGTAGTCTTTCCTTCAAAGACATAAGGCAAGTGATTGGGCAAAGCATTTCTCTGCGGCCTGAACAGTAAGTATTCTAGTTTCAAGAGTGTGTGTTTAGGATTTTAAGTGGTTAGTACCACCCTTAAATCTGGACTATAGGATTCTCTTCCCTAGGCACATAGTTGTAGAGGACATTGGTCTAACCTTCACACAGGCCCTAAAGGAGGGAATCTGTGGGGCAAAGGAAAAGCTCACCCAGATCTCATGTGCACCCTGCTTCCAACATGAATGCATTCTAGGTAACTGGGAAGCCAGTACATGCAGTCAAAAAAATTCGGGCCCACTTCCAAGGCCTTTTTGAGATTCTTTCCTTGGTACCTGCACCAAATAGTGGAGGACTCCACCTGGGTTAGAACCTCTGTATCTGATGGTTTGTATCTGAGGGTTTATAAACTGCAGCATGAATGACATTTGGGCCAGACAACTTACTGTTATGGGAGACTTTCCTGTGCATTGAATATTTAGCAGCATCCATAACATTCACCCACTAGATGCCAGTAGTATTTCCCTCCCTGGGACCTGTAACAACCAAAAATGTCTCCATATATTGCTAAATGTCTCTTGGAGTGGCAAAACCATCCCTGTTGAGATATACTGCTCTGAGGACTGACACAGCGGTGGTTCTTTGGAAGGGGGAGTAGCCAGAGTTTGGATGTGTGACTGTGCTATCCTTCTGTGCACACTTAAACTTTGGCAACTAATTAGGAACTAGAAAAAGGAGTGAGTCATAGCTGGAGGCAAGTGATCGGCTATCTAGCTCCCCCTGAGGCTTCACATTTCACTCTGAAATTTGGACTTCAAACCTGGTCTTCCTTGACATTGTGAAAATATATGTGCCGTAGTAAGAGGATAAAATCTATTTTGTGTAATAGTTCGCTTGCTATATTGTTAACTATATACTTAGAGAAATCTTGTACTATTTGCTCTCATCTTGAGAATGTTAAAGGACACCATGTGAATCAATGAACCACACAACTGAGCTCTGGATCTGCAGTGACAAAGGGATCCAGAGGAATGATTCCCAACCTCCCTATCCCTCTGTACCAACAAGAATTTTGACATCCTAATCCCAGAAACTATGAATATGTCATTTTTACATGGCAAAACATATTTTGCGATGTTACTGAGATTAAGGACATTGAGATGGGCAAGTCGTCCTGGATAACTTACTGGGGCTCCACCTAATTATATCAATTTCTAAAATATGGAAACCTGTCCCAGCTGAGTTAGAAAGAGGCAGAGAGACAGAGAAAGAGAGCGACAGAGAGATCAGCGTGAAGATTCATCACTCACTCTGATTCTAAAATGTAGGATGTTGTTAGTTGCAAGGACCAGGCTTTTCTTAGGAGCTGAAAAGGACAAGAAAATGTTTTTTTTCCTTAAATTTGTGTAAAGGAACACAGCCTTGCTGACATATGAATTTTAGCCCAATGAGACCCATGTTAAATTTCTGGCAACAAAACTGTAAGATAATACATTTGTATGTTTTAAATCATTGCATTTGTTGTAAATGACTACTGCAGAGATGTAAAACGAATACATAGAATAAACTATATTACATAACATTCTAATTTCAGAAGGCCAAAACAATCATTCTTAACAACTTGTTGGTGCTTTTATAGATTTCTGGAGACAGAAACAAATTTCAAGAACTGTTACATATTTATGTGTATTGGGGATATGCTATGTGAACTTATTAGCGACGGTCTATTATCAATAATGTGCAAAATCAAGGACCCAAGGAGAAACGGCAGTGCTGGAGGTTGGTGAATAAGCACGACAGCAGTGAGCAAGATAAAATGCATGGTAAATGTGCTGAGAAGCATAAAAAAAGGATAAATATGAAAAATGTTGAAGAATGTATAAGTTACTGTAAGTTTTGAAAGGATGAATTAAAGCATCACATATTATAATTTTCTACCTGGAAAACATCAAAGGATCAGGAACTTAATTAAGATTTTGTAGGATATCTAATTAACGTGCAGAAATGAAGTTTATATATTTAAACAACAACTTGAGGAGGCACAGTGGAAGAATTTTATAATATGAATAAAAATATTTCTTAGGGCAAAAATAATTAAAAGTAATGAAAAAGTCTATATTAGAATAATTGTTATGAATGTTTTTAAAAGTTCTGGAGAAAACTTACACAAATGGAAAAGCAAAACTTGTTTAAATAGGAAGTTACTCTTAGCAAATAGGCAAATTTCCCTAATCTTAAGTATAATTTTAAGATGATCTAAACAAAAATGTAAATAGAATCAAGAATCTATAGTTCATATAGATATAAAAAGTACAAAGAGAGAATTTCTGAAAAAATTCAATGATTTATTCTCTTATATTGTATTAAAATATACTGCAGAACATCACTATATTAAACAGTGTAGTACCGTCATATGAACATATATACACATATATGAATGACAATAATTGAAAGTCTAGAAATAAACAAAAATAATGTTGCTATATCAAAATGTTAATATTTCAAATCTATAAGGAAATTTTAAATTTTTAAATCAAGAGCAATCTAGATTTTTTAAATAAAATATTTACCTGTAACTCACAAAAAGTTAAATTCCACCTAAACCACATGTACAAATTTTTAAAAAGCAAATCATAAATATACTAAAAGAAACCATGGAGTAATTCCTTTACAACTTCAACATTAGAAAGTTTTTTTTTTTAAGTAGAACACAAAACCTGTGAGGTAATATAAAAATTATTAACAAATAAAAACATATATTAAAAGTTTTTGCATAAAATTATATAATTAAAATAAAAATTCGAAGAAAATTTATTTGTAAATATTTAAGCTTAAGAAATAGTGCTAATTTTCTTAATATCAAATTCCCACTGGCCAGTGAAATACCAAAATAAACAATCAAGTAAAGACTATGAATTGATAGTTTCAGAAAAATAATTGATAGTGATCTATAATCATACAAAATAAAAATGTTTCCTGATAAGTGAAATAAATTTAAAATTGTATAGACACACCAGTTTTACCTAGGATACTAACAGAGGTCCTGAAATTGTATAAAATAGTAGGTCTGTGAGTGTATAAAAAAAACATTGTTCAGTAATTTCTGATTGGACTACAGATGTCTGCAATCTCTGTGAAAGGTAACTTTGCAACATCTGTGCAAATAAAAATATACATTCTAAAATTTCTCCTTCTAAAAAATTATCCTACTCATTTATTGAAATAAATATATAATTACATATGCACAGCAATCACCATATCTTACAGCACTATTTTAATAGTAAAATATTTTTAAAAACCTAAATGTCCAATAATAGAAAACTAGTGAGATTGATTACATGGTTTGTCTGTTAGTCAAATAATGTGCATCTTTTAAAAGAATAAAGTAGTTTTTAATTTACTCTAAAAGTTGTTTTTCCAAAAATGTAATCAAATAAAAATCACTGTATAGCATACTAGTGTGAAAAGATGGGCAAAATTAATGCTCATTGTACAATAGATCTGGAAGGAGAGCTAATAAACTAATACATGCATTTACTCTTGTGAAACTAAATTGTATTAATAAAACTAGTAACAATTAATAAATACAAAATTAAAAATAAACTAACTGAACACAATTTTATGAAGTAAAAGGGTCACGAACAGTATGTAATTCACCCAGGATATAATGAAATGAGAGGAAAGGGAATTTTATTGCACAAAAAATAATAAAAGCAGACATTTTATTGTTATTTTTTTCCTTGTTACATGCCACTGAGTAGAGTCTGATCAGTAAAACCATTTTAAAGATTTTAAGGTAAAGAGTAATGATCCTCTCTGGGAACAGGTGAGCTCTGTATTTCTGTCACTTCTGATATATGGTATAGGAAAATCTCTGCCATCAGCAGGAATAGTGTGTTGAGAAAAGCTCCTCTCTTTCTTTCTCCCTCTATACAAAATGAGATATTGAAATGTCTGATATTTTTTAGGTAGACTCTGCTCATTACTGATGTTTTAGTCATACTTATAGGGATTTATTATAATTTAAAAATAATATGTATTTATTACATTGTTAATTTGCATTATTTCCTCATATCAAAAATTATTAATTATTTATGACATCGAAATATTAATTTTACAACATTAAATCCAGAGTAAAATACAAAAATTATTATTGTATATTTTAGTATTAGTCCAATCCTATTTTACCCGATTTCTTTATTCTTTGATTACATCATGCCTTTCTCCAAGTCATGCAACAAATATTCATTGACAGATCCTCAGTGTTATATTTTATAATTTCTAATATAACAGCATAAAGAACTTTCCTTCTTAATTCAATCTGAAGGATTGTTGGAAAGGTTCAGTTGCCTACTCCTGCACCAATCAACCATATGAGAATTTAGAACTGTCATGGAAACATCTTTAAATGAAGAAACTGCAGAGCCTCAAAAACAAGGATTATTTCAAAAAGAAAGAAGGATGCTTAAAAACAAAACAAAACAAAAGAGAAACGCAACCACATGGTGAGGATGAGATAGATAGATAGATAGATAGATAGATAGATAGATAGATACATAGATAGATACATAGATAGATACATAGATAGATAGACAGACAGACAGACAGACAGAAACAGATACCCAGTAGAGACATAGGTATATAGATGGATACATAGGTATACATAGAAAAAGTATCTCCACACATGCACATACACACACCAAGATTCATAATTGATTACCTGTGGATATTAGCGTGAGGATGCCTCTGCATCTACCAAATTTCTACCAAAATAGTATTAAGTTTAAAGCCAAAAAACAGTCTGTAACTGTCTGTATTGTATAAATCGAGTACAGAAGGATTTTTATTAGCAATATATGACATTTTAAGGTAAAATATGAAGTTTTCAGTTTGGAATCACTCAAATGTGGGTTTGAATTATTTAAGCCCTTTTCCTGTTCAGTGTTTTATAACCTTATTTGAAGATTCACTCAAGTCAGTAGGTTCATGAGTATATGAGACGTGAGAGAAAAATCCATGTAAATGTCTAAGCAAGTGCTTAATAAATATTATTTCTGGTTTAATATCACATTTTACTGGTAAGATTGTTACAGATCTTTAAAAAATACACATCTACAATTTGAAATTATTTTTTAAAAGGCAATGCACATTCACCATTTAGAATTAAAATAATTTAAATGGTGATACCTGAGACACCTGAAGACCTAAAAAGTTTGTAAGAAAAGTTATATTCCTGCAGAGAAATACCTAAATGTATAAGGAGATTTTGAGCACAAGTGTTTCCTCACTCACTGTAGTCATTTATAGTAGCTAAAAATAATTTGTGTGTGTGTATATATAAGCAGTATGTATTATATTAATATCATAATGTTTGTAATCACGATATATATCCAAAAGGTAAGTTTCATACTTACTAATCTTAGAAAGTCATGATCCCACCACTTTTATTTTGGCTCTCTAGCTCAGGACTTCGGTGAGAGACATTTTATTTAATCAACATGCTGTTTGCTGCACAATGCCACATGTTCCAGAGCCTCAGTTGGAATCCAATCATTTTCATGAACACTGAGCACAATTTATCAATATGTTTTGTTGCCTTGAGTGACACAAATTACTTTCCAGGGATCTCTGCTTGGGGATCAGTCAATTCTCCGCATTTTGTAAGTAGGGCATTTACCATCTGGCATGTTTGTTTCATGTTAATGAAGAGTTACTAACATATGATGTATATGTGGTTTACTGAGACTTTTATTTTTAATGTTCCATCTCAATGAATATCTGTGTTCATGTTGACAACATTGCTCAGAGAAATAAAAGATTGTTTGCCATATTCTCACAGTCTCTAACATAATTAAGTTTGCAAATATGTCAGAGAATGTTTTTAACATTTATACTCTAACTTTTGGGAGTAGAGGCATCACCTGGGGAACTTGTTAAAATGCAGATTGGAACTACCAAGAATCTTGGGAGGTTTCACGATCTGTGATTTTATAAATGATCTTGGATAATGTTGTTAAAGGTCATCCATGAGCAATTAACTTACTCAAAATATTAGTTCCTAGGTGATAATCAGATACATTAATCTTAAAGCTTTATGTTAAAAACCATAAGATTAAAAAGACAACAAATGAAATCTTGGAACAAACTTCCCTTAACTTTGATAATGGAAAACTTGCCCTAACTGTGTTTACAGCCATGAATTTACCCAAACAAGTTAAAGAAGTTTATATTTCATTCCCTATTTTTATTAAATGTATTGGGGTGACATTGGTTAATAGAAACATATAGGTTTCAAGTACACATTTCCACAATAGGTAATCTTCACATTGTACTGTGTGCCTACCGCTTAAAGACAAATCATCTCCTGTCACCATGTATTTGACCCCATTTACCCTTTACTACAACCCGTCCCCTTCCCTCTGGTAACTACTGCTCTGTTATATATATCTGTGAGGTTTTATGTCTTTATTCATCTTGTTTGTTCAATTGTTTCTTTCAGTTTTATATCCCATATGTGAGTGAAATCATATGGATCTTAACTTTTTCTCCCTGGTTTATTTGCTTAGCATGAAAACAACCAAAATGTCCTTCACTAGATGAGTTAAACAAAGAGGTGTGGTATTTATAAGTATACAATGGGATACTACTCAGCCATAAGAAAAGATGAAATACTGTCATTTGTGATGACACAGATGGACCTCGAGAATATCACTCCCTTGGGACATTCTTTGGTACAACTTCCATTTTTGTCCTACAGTACATTTGCTATTACTATTATAAATTTCAGTATCTGTATTAGGGCAAATTATCCATTTGTTTTAAATTAAGAAGTTATTTATTTCCATGTATATAATTACTAGGGACACAACTAAAACAATATGATATTGAATGTAATATTTGTACCTCAGTGATCTCTTATTATAGATAGGTGATTATTCAAAAAAGTTTCAAACACCTTAAACAGAGTTTGTGTCAGGAAATTCTTGTATTTCATTAGAAAGTAGCAAATGAAAATATACAAATGAATAATAGAAATATAATAACACCTTAATTATCACTAAATATAGAAGAAATGTCTATTAAATTACTAAAATATTGTAACCTTTAAATAGGAAATGATTAAACTGTAGTAAAACCTAAAGTTAACTATAACTGAGCCACCAGGTCAGGCCTCTTGGGCTTTATCTTACTTGATGTATCAGCATCATCAGAAACCATTGATCATGCTTTTTCCCCCCTGAAGTACTAATATCGCTTGGCTTCCAGAACACCACACTCTACTAGATATTGCTCTAATTTTCACTTGCCACTTATCAGGTTCCTTTGCTGGTTATTATGATCTAGTCTTTAAACTATTTTTAATCTCTTTTTTACTACTTGGTGAACTCATTTATTCTCATAGGTCAAAGACCTTTTTTTTTTTTCATGAAAACTTAAAAATCAATGGTAGAAACTTTGCTTAAACTTTAAACTGATATATTCAACTGCCTTCTCAACAGCTTCCCTAGCAAGCCTAATAGGCATTCACATATATTATAACAAAAG
The DNA here is from genome assembly GCA_004027475.1 of Anoura caudifer. Lineage (NCBI taxonomy): Eukaryota > Metazoa > Chordata > Mammalia > Chiroptera > Phyllostomidae > Anoura > Anoura caudifer. Next base: position 322,589 of record PVKU01001177.1, on the reverse strand, counting down.
CCAAATTATATTTCTTTCACCAAACCCTCCAGCTGTAAATGTCACCTTCATTCTTTCAATTGTTCTACACAAAACACTGTGCTATAATTGACCTTTCTCTGTGCCTTATACCCACTCTCTCAGCAAATCATGTTAGTTCTTCTTTCAAAAAAAATATAACACTTCTTACAACATCCACGTTATGTTTTGAAACTAGTAATCCTGAATCATTGTGTGACAATATGCATGAATCACTGCCAACTGAGGAAGTTTACCCAGGGCCCAGCAGTCAGAGGTTTACTGTGGCTCCGTCATGTAGGCTCTACCAGTAGGGAGTCCTCTGATTTCCCATGTGCCTAATCACAACCACTAGCTCTTCTTCAAGAGAATCCAAAGATACTCTGTGACACAGAGCCACATGCTAAGTCAAAGTCACTATGTGGCATGGCCAGCTCCCTCCTTGTCTATCTGCAGTATCCAGCACCCATTCTAAATCACATTGCAACACTATTCACTGTGACCCGAATCTTAAGCAAGCAAAGATACTTCAATCAGACATGATATTTTAAGTGAGTCTTCCTCTACAACTGCATTTCCAACTCTTCCCAAAATCAGCTACACCTGCCAGCCCTCCCGTATTTTTCTAGCTGTTCTGGGCTGCCATAGTAAGTCCAGGCAGGCATGGCCCCATGGGGTGGAGTGAAGCATCACCAAGCTCTCGCGCAGGCACTGTAACCAAGGGGTGCTGCCTTCCAGTTAACCATAGGTCGAAGTAATTCCCATCCCCCTGGCTCAAAGCATGGCTACAGCTATTTAACATGTCTATGAAGCTAGCCAGCTGTTATAGATATGTAAAATTATCATTTTTGCATACTAGGTATGACACTGGCCAACTGTTGATATGCAAAATAACTCTCAGTATCCCTGATCCATGTGTCCCATCCCCCAGCCCAGACTTATGGGGATAAGGATGTCCTATATATTTATATTTCCTGGACACCCTGAGTTCTGGACTCTGTTACAAAACCCTCTTTGGGGGTGGGGACTGGCTGCACCCTGTTACAGAATTACCAAAGAGTAGCAGAAATCTAAATATTAACATTTAATATCAACCACTATGACTATAGATATTAAAGTCTGCAGAAAAATAAATTCCAATGGGATACTAAATAAGGCAAGCAAAGTAAAAATTTAATGAGTATAATAAGCATGCAGAGAGGTAGTAAACTGGACACTGAAGTTAATAAAGTAACTAGAAATATTGTAAAATTAATATATAAATATTGATTTTTTAAGTTAAAAAGGGTGAATAACAACATGAACATTTATGGCCTTAAAACTGGCCTTATAAGTAAAATGTGAAAAGTAAATTACTTGCTAGAATCTGTGGAGGACTGTGTTTTTGATAGAATGAGTCATGAAACAACAAAGTGAGGACAAGAATGAGAGACAAGGGATGACATGCATGTCATAGAGAAGTTCCAGAAGGTGTTTAATTAATTTTCCATCATGAAAAGAAGAAAGTTTAGAAGAGGGAAATAATAATATAATAAAAGAAACTGTCCTAGAGATGAAAAAAAAAGATGCTGCTTTCAGATATAAATGGTAGAGTAGTGGGTCCCTGCATCAATCTGAGTTAATTCTTCAGATACTTGGTCTGTAGCTGTACCTATAATTGATATAATCCCCACATTAGTTCCATAATCTATAGGCTAAAATCTACTATAAAAAGAAAGAGGAAAATGAATGACCTGGTGCAGTTTATCCTGTTCAAAATACACAACTTAAATTAATAATGTAAAACAAGGATAATCTCAAAAATGATTCTTATCACACCTACAATGAACTCTCCAATTTGGATAATAATAGAATCGATAGTGAACTATTTTAAACATATTAGGTTGATGGTCCCTTACACTGCTACTTTTCTAGATTGGCTTTTTCCTGGAGAAAAAAAATTCAGCCTCTGGTTCATGGTGTGCAACTTTTATCTGGAAAATGCTTTTGACTTTATCCTATAAACATGAAGAACCAAAGTAGGGTTTCATTTGTTTGACAGAGAAAATAGAAAGTCAAATTAGACTCACACAAGGAAGAGAACTTACTCATATCAGGCCCATTCAATATAACTTTCATCCAACAAACTCCTTTTGCTAAAACGGACATGGCCATGGGCTGATGGCATATATGCCTAAATCGTAATTAGGATGATTTATTATTGAGGGAGCTGTAGTGAATATGAGGAGAGAATTGGAAAAGAAAAAAACAAATGTAAAGAATACAAATTAGGTAGAATAAAATAAATTTTTAAAATATTTAAAGAAATAATAATTTTTCTATCTTTCATAATAATCATTTCTTTGCTCTCAATAATAATTTTATCAATTTTGTTTATGGACACACCATAAACAATATAGTTTAGCTTAGCTTGTATCTGAATTTTACAGTATGTTTTATTTTTTGTGTTGCATCTTTTCCTCAGTATTGTGTGTGTGTTTGTGTGTGTGTTATTTTTTCATGGTTGTCTTCTGCATCTGGGTTTTGTTCATTTTTGATTATTCAATAGTATCTCATTAAATGTAGAGACTATATTTTATCTTAAATTCATTTTGATGTTGGTAAATATATATTTTTCATGGTTTGGAAACATTATAGAAGGTTGTTATAAACATTTTGGACCACATATCTTAAGTGCACGAATACTTGAGTTTCTTTAAGATATTTACTTAAGAATCAGGCATAGTTTTCATATATGTTTACTTACCTAGATAATGTTTCATTGTATCCAAATAAATTAATTAATAGTAGAATGTGAGGTTTGTATTTGTTCTACATACTCACCTTGAAATGATCAGACATTTTGAATTTTTGAAAATATGTAATATATCTATACATTTTGCATTTTGACAATCATTTTATTTTGTGGAATATAATGGCATTAATCACTTTTAAAATAATCATTGAAATTTGAATTTACTCTTTTTATAGTAACTTTTCAAGTCACTTGCCCATTTTTTTAGTTTATTTTTATTTATTTTTATATTTTATAATCACCTTTATTGTTATTCTATTAATTTGTCCCGTTTTCCCCCTTTGCCATCCTCCAATCATCTCATCACCTGCTTCCACAGTTAATTACCACACTGTTGTCCATTTCCATGTGTGTTCTTTATCTATACCCTTCCCCTTCTTACCACCATTATCCCCCTGCCCCTTCCCTCTATTCACTTTCAATCTGTTCCACGTTTCCATGCCTGTGGTTCTATTTTGTTTGTTAGTTTATTTTGTTTATTAGATTCCTCTTATAGGCGACATCATATGGTATCTATTTTTCACCACCTGGCTTATTTCACTTAGCATAAGAGTCTCCAGTTCCACTGATGCTATCAAAAAAAGGTAGGGGTTCCCTCTTTCTTTCTGCTGCATACCATTCAACTGTGTGAATGTACCACAGTTTTTTGATCCACTCATCTACTGATAAGCATTTAGGCTGTTTCCAGTACTTGGCTATTGTAAATAGCACTGTTATAAACACAGATGTGCATAAGTTGTTTTGAATTGGTATTTTGGGATTCTTATAGTGTATTTGCAGCAGCAGAACAGCTGAGTCAAAATTCAGTTCCATTTTCAGTTTTTTAAGAAAATCCCATACTGTTTTCCACAGTGTCTGCACCAGTCTGTCCTACCAACAGTGCACTAGGGTTCCCTGTTCTGTGCCTCTTCACCTGCACTTGCTGTTTGTTGATTTATTAATGATGTGTTATCCCAATTCCACAACCAGGTAAAGAAAAAACAAAGAAAGAAAGCTACAGGCCAGTATCTCTGATGAGTATAGATGTTAAATCCTCAAAAAATATTGGCAATCTAGATTCAGAAATATATTAAAAAGATCATATACCATGATCAAGTGGAATTCATCTAAGGGATCTAAGGACAGTATAATATTTGCAAATCAATAAATATAATACACCACATAAATGAAATGAAGGACAAAAATCACATGATCATATCAACAGATGCTGAAAAAGCATTTGATAAAATCTAATACTGATTCATGATAAACATACCCAGCAAAGTGTAAATAGGGGGAGCATACCTCAATGTGATAAAAGTCGTATACAAGAAACCTAGAATAAATGTTATACCCAAAAGGCAAAAACTAAAAACCTACCCCTTAAGATCAGGAACTAGACAAGGGTGCACACTTTCACCACTCTTATTCAACATAGTACTGGCTAGTCACAGTGATAAGACAAGAAAAGGAAAGAGCCCTGGCTGGTGTTGCTCAGTGGATTGAGTGGGGGCCTGTGAACCAAAGGATCGCGGTTCCAGTCCCAGTCAGGGCACATGCCTGGGTTGCAGACCAGTTCCCTGAAAGGGATGCACGAGAGGCAACCATACATTGATGTTTCTCTCTCTCTCTCCCTCTCTCCTTCCCTTCCCCTCTAAAGATAAAATAAATAAAATGTTTAAAAAAAGAAAAGGAAAGAAAAGGTATCCAAATTGGAAAGAGGGCCGTAAAACTGTCATTATTTGCAGACAACATGATAGTGTCTATAGAAAATCCTACAGACTCCCCCAAAAAACTACTCCACCTAAAAAGAATTTGGGAAAAACAGCAGTATACAAAGTTAATATTCAGACATCAATGCCTGTTTTGTACACCAAAAATGAAATATCAGGAAGAGAAACTAGGAAAAAAAAAATGCATTTACTACAGCAACAAGAAAAATAAAGTACCTAGGAATAAATTTAACCAAGGAGATAAAAGAACTGTACTGGGGAAATTGTACACCACTGAAGAAAGACATTAGGGAGATACACATAAATGGAGACATATCACATTTTCATGGATTAGAAGAATTAACATCATTAAAATGTCCATACTACCCAAAGTAATCTATAGATTCAATGCAATTCTTATTAAAATACCAATGGCATGATTCACAGATCTAGAACAAATAATTCAAAAATTTATGTGAAACCAAAAAAGACCTTGAATGGCCTCAGGAATCTTGAGAAAGAAGAACAAAGTAGGAGGGATCACAATACCCAATATCAAACTATATTATAAGGCCACTGTAATCAAACAGTCTGGTTCTGATATAAAAACAGACACGTAAATCAATGGAACATAATAAAGAGCCCAGAAACAAACCCAAGTCACTATGGTCAATTAATATTTGAGAAAGAAGACATGGGCCTGCAATGGAGTAAAGATACCTATTTTATAAATGGTGTTGGGAGATCCAGAATGGTACATGCAAAAAACTGAAACTAGACCACCAACTTACACCATACACTAAAATAAACTCAAAATGGATGAAAGACTTAAATATAAGTCATGACACCACAAAACTCCTAGAGGAAAATATAGGCAGGAAAATTTCACTTATCCCATATGACAATATTTTTGCCAATGTATCTCCTAGGTCAAGAGAAATCAAGGAAAAAGTAAAGAAATAGGACTACATCAAACTAAAAATCTTCTGCACAGCTAAAGAAAACATCATCAAAATGAAAAGGGAACCAATCATATTGGAAAACATATTTGCCAATGATACATTGGACAAAGGTTTGATCTCCAAAATGCATAAAGTACTCATACAACTCCACACCAGGAAGACAAACAGTCCAATTAAAAGATAGACAAGGGATCTCATTAGTCACTTCTCCAAGGAGGATACAGATGGCTCACAGATATATGAGAAGATGCTCAACAGCACAAGCCATCAGGGATACAAATTTAAACCACAATGAGATCTTACCTCAGAATTGCCATCATTAATAGAATTCATTTTTAATAGATTCATATTAAGTTCTGTTTATAGTTTGGATGCTTATCACATGTTAGTTATATGTGTTGGAATATACATGTTGAAATTACCATCTTAAACACTGTGGCTTTCTCACTTCCACATTTTGTCTTTTTCACAGCACTGTCTCATTTCTATTACCTTTTTGGTATCTTGCAGTTATCTGAACTCTTAAATTTAATATTCTATTTGTTAGTATTAAAGATTAGTATTCCACCCTGCCCAGCGGGGCTCAGTTTGCTGGGTGTCATCCCACAAACCAAAATGTTGGCATTTCAATTCCAGCCAGGGAACATGCCCTGTTGTGGCGTGTATGAAAGGCAGCGTAATTGATGTTTCTCTCTCACGTCAATATTTCTCTCCCTCTCTTTCTCCCTCCCTTCCCCTCTCTTTAAAATCAAAAGTAAAGATAAAATTTAAAAAGTTAGTATGACTTTAAGATTTGTATTAAAGTCCTCTTTCACTATCATAATTTCAAAAGACAGTATCTTATGATATATCTTTAATATCATATGGTTTTACCTTTTACAATAGGGTAATTGATTTATGTAGAGGTGATCTATTTTATCAGATGAGACAGGGATCCATTTTCATTTGTTAGTGCACTCACTAACACTATGATTTATTACAATGTTTATTCTTTCCCAATTTGTAGGACTTTCCCTTTCGTAAAACACACAGGATGAGGCAAAGTAGATTTACAGTTGTTCTTATGGAAAATAATCCAATCATAAATAATAATACAAGAGTAAACACTGTGTTTTGTGTACTCAAAATTGTAAACCTACTTTTGCCCTGCCTAGTAAACATGTGCATGGGTCAGATTATGTGTACACAGACTGACATTTTGATTACTTTATCACTAGCATTAAAATGGTAGTATATTACAGAGCATGGCTTTATAGAAAGTCCTGATATTTTTCCATTTTGTTTTTTTATTTGTCAACAGTGTAGTTTAAGACTTGGGACAAGTGGTCTCTCCTGCACTTCCAATTAATATGGAACCAAAGGAGGAAGGAAAAACTGAGAGCATCATTCTAAGTTTCTTTGGGAGTCTCTTATCTCTGTGGAAGTGTGATTGATGTGAACTGAGAATTATCACTTTGATAACGATTAGATGAATACCTCTTTACTCAGTTGTGTGGGGTTATAGTAGCTGGAACATGAGACAGACATACTCTGAATGAAGCAGTGTATTGCTGTTATATAGTAAAATACTTCTTTTATTTCACTGCTATTTCTGTGATTTATCTAATATAGTATAGCCATGAGCAATTCATTGCCCTTCATTTTTTTTACTTATCTCATTTTTAAAATGAGATATTTGAATTAAATTCATTTTAATCCCAGTCTTCATTTAGACAAATGAGTTAAGTTCCTCTTAGTTTCTTTTTTAAACATATATAATGCATTTTTTATTTTTTATTTTTGTTCAGTTATAGTTGTCGCCATTTCCACCCATTGCTCTCCACTGCCCTGTCCCCTCCCACATTCAAACCTCCCCACAGACCCCTGTTAAAGACACTGTTGAAAAACATGTTCTCCTAGGTACTTTCAATCTGATGTGTTTAAATGAATGTATGCACATACATAAATTTCATAATACTTTCCTTATCTGGCCTTCTGAAGTAATATTATATATATATTTTTAAAAGATTTATTATACAAGAAACATTGGACCAAATAATTTGCGTAATTACCTAATAATTGATAATTTTATGATAAAATAATTGGTTTATTTGTTCTCTTTGGGATACTCCTTGGTATTTTTATTATAATTCACTTTACAAAAAGGTAAATTATAGTAACTAATGATAATGGTAGATTTATTTAGAATGAATGTGAATTGAACAGATTGCTTTTTTTTGGAGAGTTTAGAAACATTTAGAAATGCAGGCTATAGAAAATGCTCTAATGATTTTAAATATTTCAAAATGCAACTATGACAGTTATTATAATATTTTTTCACATATATTCAAAAATTAAAATTTTCTTAATTCTTAAATAATACAATGAATGCTAAAATTCAGCAGTTAAAATAGCACATTTTGCAAAATTGTTGCCTGTATATTCATTATAACCACAAACTTAATTGTTTCTGAAAAGAATGCACAAATTCAATATACAGGGTCTGACAGAAGTAACACCTGCTGGAGTGTGGTGGGTAGGATAATAACATGGGTGTAATAATTTATAGTTTTAATGTGAACATTTCACCTAAAATGCCATGTGGTGTGCTAGAGTGTGATATTATGTTACAGAATTACATGCTTATGATTTTATAATAAATGATTTTGTAATAAAAGGGGGCGTTATTTGTGCCAGAACCCATATATTTCTCATAACTTGAGATGTATCAAAATCATACATTATCAATCATTAATGTAAATATTTTATTATGAATGTCAGCTTTTATCTCCCTGAAAATAGCCATCTACTTAAGTAAGAATGTTCTGCTACATTTCATTTTTTTTAAAGTCCTGGATTGAATAGCAAACCATTTTAACATATTTCATATTTTAACATGCCTGGGCTCAAAATGTGTTCATCTCTAGTAAAGAAAACTATAAATAATCCTCTGACTCTTTTATAAGATTTTAAATCAAATGTATGCAGAAAGCTGATAAGAAAAGAAGCAGAATAAGTTGCAATCCTATTATGTCATTTGGGGGGAGTACACAGTTTCCAGTAGGCTGTTTACGATACCTTATCTCCTCCTTCCAAACTGTCAAAATGGTGAGTAGAGATACACAGTATAACTTCCACTAACTTTAATAGAAGTAGCTGGGCAATTTTTGAGATGCCAGTTGTCTAGCTACACAGACAATAGTATTAGCCATAGTGGCTCCCGACATGACAAATGAAGGAGATGAATTTCTCATTCTAACTCTGCTTATGTCAAGTGAATTTATATGCACAGAATAGTCAAAATAACAACATTTTTGGATTCACATTAAACTTTCATTGTGATTGTAATTATGAAAAACACAGATTTCCATAGACTTTGAGGATAAAAGGCAATTAGAGAATAAATTGTAATTTAAGGAAAACTCTGAAATCTTCTCTTAGGTAAAAAACAATCTTCTAACAACCAGGAGTTTATTCAAATTTTAAGGATAAATTGTTTTTGTTCTGTACTTTCTTTTTTTACTAAATACTTTTGATTTTTATAGTTGTTCAAGTACAGTTTTTTGCCTTTTCCCCCATCCCTCCCTGCCACCCCAGCCCTCCCCACCTCCCCCTGCTGTTTCTACTGTCCCTTGTTTTTTGTCCATGCATCCTTTATACTTGTTCCTGTAAACCCTTCACCTCCCCCCCATTATGCCTTCCCCTCTCCATTCTGGTTACTGTCAATTTATCCTTAATTTCAATGTCTTTGGTTATATTTTCCTCGTTTGTTCATTTTGTTGATTAGGTTGCAGTTAAAGGTGAGATCATATGGTATTTGTGTTCATCACCTGGCTTATTTCACTTATACTCTCCAGTTGCATTCATGCTGTCGCAAAGGGTAGAAGCTCCTTTTTTCTTTCTGCTGCGTAGAATTCCATTGTGTAAATGTACCACAGTTTTTTGATCCATTCATTTACTGATGGACACTTAGGTTGCTTCCAGTACTTGACTATTGTAAATTGTGCTGCTATGAACATAGAGATGCATAGGTTCTTTTGGATTGGTGTTTCAGGGTTCTTAGGATATAATCCTAGCAGTGGAATAGCCAGATCAAAAGGTAGTTCCATTTTTTGTTTCCTGAGGAAATTCCATACTGTTTTCCACAGTCTGCATCCCCACCAACAGTGTACAAGGGATCCCTTTTCTCCGCATCCTCTCCAACACTTGTTTGCTGATTTGTTTATGATGGCCATTCTGACCCATGTGAAATGGTATCTCATTGTGGTTTTAATTTGCATCTCTCTGATAGCTAGTGATGCTGAGCATCTCTTCATATGTTTCTGGGCCCTCTGGATGTCCTCCTTGAAGAAGTGTCTGTTCAAGTCTTTTGATCATTTTTTTTTGTCTCCCTGAAGTAGAGTCATGTGAGTTCTTTATATGTTTTAGAGATCAAACACTTGTCTGAAGTATCATTGGTAAATATATATTTCCCATATAGTTGGTTCTCTTTTCATTTTAACACTGTTTTCTTTAGCCATGCAGAAGCTTTTCAATTTGATGAGGTCCCATTTGTTTATTCTTTCCTTTATGTCCGTTGCTTTAGGGGACATATCAGTGAAGATGTAGCTGCATGGGATGTCTGAGGTTTTCCTGCTAATGTTTTCCTCTAGGACTTTTATGTTATCATGACTTATATTTAAATCTTTTATCCACCTTGAATTTATTTTCATGTATGGTATAAGTTGGTGATCTAGTTTAATTGTTTTGCATGTAGCTGTTCAGCTCCCCTAAAACCATTTGTTAAAGAAGCTATTTTTGCTCCATTTTATGCTGCTGCCCCCTTTGTCAAATATTAATTAAGGCTACATTTTTAATAAAACATAGATAAATATTAAATGTAATTACTATTAAACAGAAGTACAAACCAGTCATGTGGTTCAATTAAAATTAAGAATTATATACTATATAGTACATAGTAATTTGTATTGGTTGCACTCAATATGATGCCGAGCAATGCATCCAAATTCTGGATTCAGTGTTTGGTTCAAATCCATACTTCTAGCCCTGTACTTGATGCATAGTATTGCAAAAGTCACTCATCCTTTTTGAATCTGCTTTCTTCATTAGTTAGTGCAGAATAAGATAATTACCTTTAATACAGACTTAGGAAATTTACACAACATTAACTTGGATGATGAAACCAAAGCACCTTGCACCTAGGGGCAACAATTGCTCAATGTATTTGTTTTCTTCCCCCCTAATATTGTATGCATTGTGCTACTTCTTTTTACTCCTTTTCAAATCATATATGCATATCTTATATAAATCTATCAAATATATTTTATTAAACTACTATTTCTGTTGAGGAAAATGAAAATTTAAAGAAGTCACCCAAATAATAGCACTAATGTGGAATTTCTACTCTAGACATGGAATTAGGTTCTAAGAGATAGCAATTAAAAAAATTAAGAGCAAACATAGGCTAAATTATATACTTATATTTTATCATGGAAAATGCTTAAAATAGTAATTAGAAAAATGATTGATAGATTTTACAGTTGGTATACTATGTATGAATTCATCTTCTAAGAAATAGATTTAATTAGTAATATAGTACTTTACTTGTTTATTTCATAGAACCTGCAACCTAGAGACTGGTCATCTCAGGAAATTCAGTTAACAGCACAGTGGCGTTACTATCCCATTTCCTCTTCATCCCCCCTTTCCGTTATTCAGAGCACAAAGTACCCATTCTTAAGTTACTACCATACCTCAGAGTGGCTGCTGCGCCTCCAACCACAAAACCCATGCTCCAGTCAGGAAGAAAAAGTGAGATAAAAAAGGCAAAACTTTAAAATTCAGCTTAAAAAAGAGAAAACAGAAAAGCCCAGGTACCTATTATTCATTAAATTAATTCTCACAAATTTCAAATAAATGAAACAAAATAAATTGTCATCTTAAGTCCAATAGTGTCATCATATTAAATACATCACTTTGTCCACGAGTATAATTTATATTTTTTGGGAAGTGTTTTATCTCATATTGTCCCAGGTAAGTATGCCAATGTATTAGTTTTCATATCGTGACTGTAAATAGTTACAACAAATTTGAGTGGCTTAAAACAACAAAAATTAATATATTATAGTTCCAGAGGTTAGAGGCCTAAAATGGTACGCATTTAATTCATAGACTTGTCTCATTGTCAAAATCCTAGGAAATAATCTATTTTCTTTGTTTCCCCCTTTTTTTAAGCTTCTTGACCTTCTCTGCATCCCTTGGCTTCATTGCCTCATTGTCTATCTTCAGAGACAGCAGTACAGCAGCTTCCTCTCTCCCCACCCCCACTTCTGCTTGTCATCACATTTCCTTGTCCAACTTTCTCTTATATATCTCTTTCTCCTTTCAAGGAGCCTTGTGGCCCACTTGTATAATCCAGGATTATCAAACTCCTTAATTAATCCCATCTGCAATGTTTGTTTCTCATCTATGTAAAATAGCATATTCACAGTTTCTGGGGATTAGGACATTGATATTTTGAGGGATGTGCAATGAAAACATAGTGAGCCAGAGAAGTGACCACATAATCTAAAGCTGTAGAATTTGGGATAGAACCGGACTATGCAGAATCGCCTAGACTACAGAAGACTGTAGCCTTGCAAATGGTGTCACAATATTATTGAAGGATGCCTAGTCAAAGTCAATTTAAAAATCTATATGGAGACTAGACAGAGTCTAAAGGATTAAGAGCCTGATATTCTTTATATAGTGCCTACGGTAGACATCAGGGAATTTTGCAGTTAGCCTGAGATCTCCGTGGAAGGGCCCAGCTTTTTCATAAAATCAGCTGTGTTTGTACTCGTGTGGGAGTATATGTGTGTGTTTTTCTACTCTTGTATCCCTCAGCATAATTTTGAGCATAGAATGAACTCAAAATATATATTTGGAGCACTTTAGGAGCACAGCAGTGCTGCGAACAAAACAACAGATTTGGAAGGGTACCAGTTTTGATTTTGATGGTCCTATGTTGAAAGCACAGCTGAAACACTCAATTAGCCACATGATTTCAACAGCTTACTACTGTCTTCTCTGAGTTTTCTTCTATCTCTCATCTCTGAGTAGGAGGTAATAATTTCTTTCTTCCATGACTGATAGGAAGAGTAGAGGTTGACTTGACATATGAGTTACTTATTAAATGCTAGTTCCCTTTATTATTAATAATATTCTGAACTTTTTGATTAACCCAGGTCTTTCAATTTTATACAATATGCTCCTTAATTGAGAAATAAAAAGGTATATAAAAATGAATTCCCATTTTTTACTTTGAACACACCAGAAACTGATATGCTACATATTTATTTCATTCAATATATTTTAACAACTTTATTGATGTGTAATTTATATACAATAAACTGCATGTTTAAAGTTTACAATTTGAGTTATTTTGATTTATGTATCAAATCATACTGCAGTCAAGATAATGAAAATATCTGTCAAATAAATCCAGTGAACATTACTCTTAAAACATTATACATAGCTAATATACTAATATCTTCCCAATAGGATAAGGGGGAGCAGAGTTCTGCCACCCCAAAATATAGCTTTTGGAGATGTTGATTTTAAAGAAGCAAAATACTCAAGAAGAGCCTTTTACCTTCCCCTTACCAGTCTATAGGAATTCAGGTAAATTTGCTTAAATTTTCTGAATTCAGATTCTGAAAAACTTGCTTAAAGAAAGGAAGTTATCACCTTAGCATAACATGAACTAAGTGTGGCAGACAGACAAAAACCTAGCAAACTCTGATTTTTAGACACCCTTCTGTGTCCGACTGTTTCTGGGTGTCCCAGCAAGAATTTGTTTGCCAATGTTTGCTTGTTCTAACCTGCATGTGAATGGCTATCCCTCCCTTTGAAGTCCAAACCACTACCCCACTGGCTTGTATAAGCCTCAGCTGCCTGATTGTCCTGTGGTGTCAGGTCCTAACAGAAACACTGTCATGTACATATTCTATAAGTTTGGTTATTTTTTCCTGGCAGTCTCTGTCATATCAATTTGATTATTAGACCAGCCAGAAGAACTAAGAGGGAAAAGAAGGAAAATTTTCTTCCCCCACCCACAGGTAATCTGATAACATACACTGCACATTTTCACTTGGATCATGATGACCTCTCTAAATGGAATTAGTCTTTGCTTTGTTCTTATTTATTCTGTGCATGTTCTATATATCTAGATATTGTATATACACACACACACAGGGGGCGGAGCAAAAATAGGTCTACAATTGTTCACATGGAAAAGTAATACAATAATTAATAATACAAGAATCAACTCTGTTTTGCTTACTCACAACTGTGACCTATTTTTATCCAAGCACGTATGCATATACATACACACTCCACACTTCTCTCAACTGTTTGACGTTGTGAGGAACATGTCTACATCATGCTGATAGGCTTCCCTACATAAAGTGGCTTAGGCAATAAAAATTTAATTCTCAAAAACAAAACGTCTCTCGTAGGCATGCCAAGACTGATGCATGGACTTCTTCATCATGTCATCATGTAGTCAACCTTAGGAGAAACTAGTTTTCATTTTTGAGACTACTGATTTATTATCACAAGTTGGCTGCTGTACCTCCAGGCAATGCAAATGATTCACGGTTTTTCTTTCATTAGGAAAGCAAAAGCCAGCAGCTCAGTTTCTTTTGAGACAAATTGGCTAGAACTCTGTCTTAGGGACACCTCTGATTGCAAGGAGTATGAGAAAGTGAGTCCCTAGCAAAGGCAAAAAAGACTGTCACGGTTGAATTAGACCAATAATGATGCTGTAATCATATAGGGACAATGCCTCACTCAAAAGGCCTTGGATCTCCTGAAAATCAAAAAGAAGGGATGGAAATTAGGGCCAAATCAGCAAGTCTGACATGGTTATACTGTATCTCTATATAAAATCTAAAATTCATGGGAAACTTAAAACATATGAGTGTTCAAAATAAGGCTTGATTTTTTTAAAGCATCATAATTGTGTACCACTGAGTAACAAAACCATGACCTACAAGAATAGAAGAAAGTGCTTAAGATAAAGGAAACATTTTAAAGCATGAAAGAAAATATTAGTAGACGTGATATAATTAAACTTTTAAAAGAAAGGTATATGAAGTATATGAGAAAAGTGTTAGAGTGATATATTTACAGAAAAGCACTAAAGTATCATATAATCTCTGTAAAAACAGAATTAAGTAAGTCATACTTTTGTTAATATAGATTCACAGAATTTTGTAGAAAAGCCACACTTTCATCAATCATTCTATTCTAAGATCAATATGATTCTGAAAATGAAAATGACAAAACTGAGCCCTGGCTGGTGTGGCTCAGTCGATTGAGCGCCGGCCTGCTAACCCCCAAATAACAAAACTGATAACATTACATCTATGAGAGTGAAGTAAGAATACGTAAGCAAAAATGTAGAAAAATGTGTTTGCGTGCATTTATTTATGTCAAATGCAATTTTTAAAGTCAGTATAGCTTATATTATATCAAAAAGAAATAAAAAAACTAGGTAATTTTTTAATAATGGTTAAACATTTTGATTTCTTTTAAAGTGTATTTCACAGTAGTTACTTTAAAATTAATAAATATATAATATACTGCCATGGATTGAATTGTGGCCCCTTACAAATTTATATCTGAAAGTACTAACCCCCAAAGTGACTATAAAGGGAGGTAGAGTTTTTACAAATGAAGGTGAAATGAGGTCATAATCATAGGCTCTACAAGGTGGTAAGGATGGGATCAATAGGATTATGGCTTTATAAGAAAAGAAAAATATATTCTCTCTCTCTTTGTCTTTCTCTGTGTGTGTCTCTCTCTCTCTTTCTGTCTCTCTCTCTCTTCTCCCACCACTTTCTCTCTCTCCTCACCTTTTCCTCTCCCTTCCCCTTTCCCATTCTCAGAAAAACCATGATGAATGTAAAGCAGCCATCAAAAAGCAAAAAAAATCTCTAACCAGAAATTGAATCTGGTGAAAACTTGATCTTGATCTTAGACTGCTAGCCGCCAGAACTGTGATAAAATAAATTTCTGTGTTTAAGCCTACATATTTTAGTTTGTGTTTGTGAGTCATTAGGGTGGGCCATAATCAATCATACCTGCTGTCCTAATAAGGGAAAATTAGGTCATAGACATGTACAGAGTGATGACCAAGTGAAAATGTAACCGGAAAAGACACCGGCGTTCGGGTTGCCTGTCACTACCAAATCCAATAAGCAATGATAGTGATTGAACCTTTTATGAGCGCTTTATTCAGATGGCCTGAGATCTGAGAAGATGGCGGTTCGTACCCTAACAAACCATCTTCCCTACTCTTTCCTGGCCAGAATTTTTATAAGGGAGGTGGGGGAAGACAAGCAAGATAAAGTGAAGGCTTTGAAATTCAGGAAGGATTCGGTGAGCTGAGCAGTGCTTTCCCAAGGGGAGGGGGAGCATCTGTCTCCTCATTGATACAAAGGCCCGGATGCCTCCAAAAAGTCCCCAGGCGACAATCTCTAGCCAGCGCCCCAGGAGGCTGGCTATTTCCTAGGAGCCAGATGGGCCTTATCTGTAGTTTCTGAAACAAAAGGTTTTAACATACACATTACTTGCTAGCCTTGATAACTTTTTCCTTAAGCTAAAATTTTCCAGGTCTTGAGTCCCCTATCAAAAACACAGGAAAAAGGTGACTGTCTACAAGCTAAGAGAGAGGCTTCAGAACAAGCCAATCCTGCCAAGGCCTTGATCTCTGACTTCTAGCTTCCAGAACTATAACCACACAGAAACTTCATTTTTTCAATATGACCTTTTTTTTTTTTTTTCTTTCCTTTTGATTTTAACTGGCCTCATCCAGCACCCTGTCTCACCTGCCTCCTTCTCCCTTGCAGGACCAATCCCTTAATCATTAAGCCCTCAGGAAAAGGAGGTTCTAGCCAGCAACAAATGATATTAAGAACAAGGAAAGCCTCAAGTCAGTTGACCGCAGAGACAGAGTTTCAGTGGAACTAGACATAACCTTTAGGCGTTAGTTGTGTTGCAGCTCCAGGCCCAGAAAAGCAACAAAAGGAGACAAAGTAATGCCCTGGCTGATCTCTGATGCTGTTCTCAACTACTTAGCAATGACCAGCCAGCAGAGACCACAACCTTGACCATAACGCTAACTCCCTTAGTCACCAAGATTAATGATATTTTCCTATATAACCCACCCCCTGGAAGCCATTAGGGAGTCAGTTCTTTGAGCATTAGCTCACCTGTCTCTGGGCATGGGCCACTTCCTAAAAACAAGCCCTCACTTTTGTTGCGGCAAATTCCCATTCCTGTCTTACTGGGCTTTGATGCACACAGGCAAATGAACCTCTTTAGTTTGGTAACAGACTGTGAGAAAATAGCTGCTATTAGTTAAGCCTTCCAGACTATAGTACTTTGTTTTGGGAGCCCTAGCAAATTAATACACTGTCCCAGTTGTCAGACAACATAATTGTCTCTATTTAAAATACAAAAGATTCCATAAACTACGTGAACTAAAGAGAGTTCAAAACATTTGCATCATAAACAATAAGAAACATTCTTCTTCTCTGAAGTAAAAAAAAATAGAAAATGAATTAGAACATAAAGATGTTATTCAAAAGGTTTAAAAATGTTACCTATGATTAAATCTAGTGGACTACTTGGAAGATTAACATTAAAAATGTAAAAGAGCAACTAAATGAATGCCTAGACATGGCAAGCTCGCAGATTGGCATACTTATTACCATAACAACATATAATTTCCAAAATGAGTCTACGAACCTGATACAATTCCAAGAAAAATTCTCAGAATATTTTTTGAGTTTTCATGACTTTGGGAAGAACGAAGTTTGAAAAAGGAGGACAAAATGAGTCCTCCTTTTTCAAATGTGTTTTAGATGATTGTAATTAAATCATACATGATATTGCCAAGAATAGAGAAAATAATGAATATGCAGGGAACAGACTTCATATGTGACAGTAGTGGTTTTACAAATCAATAGAAAAGAGCAGTATTATTCAATAATTGGTACTGAGACAACTTATAATGGTGCTTTCCTCTCTATCAATGGAGAAGGTGATGACTTAAACCTGCATTACAGTCTGACCGGCTCACTGTGCTTTTCCTGGTAACTTCCCACAGCTACTCTCCACTGCCAGCCTCTTCTCTGGTCTTGAGCTAAAAGTGGCTTCCTCCATTTAGGCCAAGTTACTCAGTGTCCCTGGATGTCTCCCATGTATGCAGCAGCTGTACAAGTCATTAAGTTTTAATTTGTTCTTCACCTACTAATCTTGTCTCATGTTAATTTATTTGTCCACTCGGAAGAACTGAAGAGTGGAGTATACTTCTTCCTCCCCAGCAATGGGAGCTTTTGTATACTCCCAAAGACAACTTAGTGTTATCAATTCCACTTGAAGTTATAGACTTAGACTTAGTACATGTGTACAAAGAAATGTGTAAAGGAATGTTCATTATACCACTATATCTACATTAAATTTGAAAATAATATACTCATTATGGTGAGGCATGTAATTAAATTTTATTTTATTCATATATTTGTGCATTATACTGAAATCTAAATAAAAGAACTCGAGGTCTATGTATCTACATATTCCAATTCAAAAAAACTAAATTTTGAGTGTATAAAATAAAAATTCAATACAAATATTACAAATGTAATTAGTATAATTAATAGATATATAAAGATGGAAAAGTAGCAAATCAGATATCATTGTGTAATATGTACTTGTACGGTAATAATATACCTTCCAGCAAATTATAAACAGTATGTCCAAGGTCTGAGAGAGTGGCTACATCTGTGGAAGAGAGCAAACATGAAATTAGAACAAAGAGTATGTAGAGGATCAGTCTTCAACATTACATTTGGAAGTAACCATGTACCTGGAAGATGGGAGCCCTACTGGTTCTCAGTATGCAGGTTATGCGCCGAACCTCTTTTATCAACACCTGTCACCACATGACAAAAGATATACAGGGATAAGGGAATAAAATGCATCCGAATTCTTCTTTTTTTTCTTTTTATCTACTTTATTTTTTATTACTTATTCTATTACAGTTGTACCATTTTTCCCTTCTGCCCCCTCCAGTCAGTCCAGCCCTCTCACACACAGTCCATTCCCCCTCCATTGTCTATGCCCAGGAGTCCTTCAGAACTGTTCTTTGACTAATCCTTTCCCTTCCTTCTACCATTCTCCCACCCCCTCCTCCCCTCCTACAGCTGTCAGTCTGCTCCGTGCTTCCATTTCTCTGGTTCTGTGTTTCTTGTTACTTTTTTGTTCATTAGATTCCAATTATAAGTGAGGTCATGTGGTATTTATCATTTGCTGACTGGTTTATTTCACATAGCATAATAGTCTTCAGTTCCATCCATGCTGTCAGAAAAGACAGGACTTCTTTCTTTCCTCTACGTAGTATTCCACTGTGTAAATGAACCAGTTTTTTAGTCCACTCATCCACTGATGGCTATGGGCTGTTTCCAACACCAGGCTATTGTAAATAGCACTGCTATATACATTGGGGTGCATAAGTCTTTTGAACTGGTGTTTCAGGATTCTTAGGGTATATTCCCAGGAGTGGAATCACTGGATCATAAGGCAATTCTATTTTTTTTTAATTTTTTGAAGAAATTCCATACTGTTTTCCACAGTGGCTGCACCAGTCTGCATTCTCACCAACAGGGCTTTAGGTTTCCATTTTCTCCACATCCTCTCTAGCACTTGTCTGTTAATTTATTAATGACAGCCATCCTGACAGCTGTAAGGTGATACCTCATTATGGTGTTAATTTGTATTTCTCTGATGTCTAGTAATATTGAGCACTTTTTCCCATATGTATGGACTCTCTGTATGTCCTCCTTGGAGAAATGTCTATTCAAATCCTTTGCCCATTTTTTCATTGGATTTTTTGTCTTCCTTCTGTTGAGTCGTATTAGTCCTTTACATATTTTGGAGATCAAACACTGTCCAATGTACCATTGGTGAATATGTTCTCCCATACACTCAGTTCTGTTGTCATTTTGATGATGGTTTCTTTAGCCATGCAGAAACTTTTTAGTTTGATATAGTCCCACTTGTTTATTTTTTCTTATATTTCCCTTCCCCAAGGAGATATATCAGCAAAAATATTGCTGGTGGTATGTGTGAAATTTTACTGCCTATGTTTTCCTCTAGGACTTTTATGGTATCATGACATATTTAAGTCCTTTATCCATTTTGAGTTTATTCTGGTGTATGATGTAAGTTAGAGGTCTAGTTTCTTTCTTTCTTTCTTTTTTGTTTTTGCATGTACCATTCCAGATCTCCCATCATTTATTGAAGAGACTGTTTTTCCTCCATTGTATGCTTTTGTCCCTTTTGTTGAATATTAATTACCCATAGAGTCATGGGTCTATTTCTGAGTTCTCTATTCTGTTCTATTGATCCATGTGTCTGTTCTTATGCCAGTACCAAATTGTTTTGATTAGAGTGGGCTTGTAGTGTAGTTTAATATCATGTATTATGATCTCTCTGACTTTGTTCTTATTTCTCAGGATTTTTAGGCTATTCAAGGTTAGTTATTTTTTTTATTCCATATAAATTTTTGGAATTTTTGTTCTAAACCTGAGAAATATGTCATTGGTATTTTAATAGGGATTGTGTTGAATTTACAGATTTCTCTGGGTAGTATGGACATTTTAATGATGTTAATTCTTCCAATACATGAATATGCTATATGCTTCCACTTATTAGTATTTTCCTCAATTTCTTCACTATTCTAGTTTTCTGAGTAGAGGTCTTTTACATCCTTAGTTAAATTTATTGCTAAGTACTTAATTTTACTTGTTGCTATAGTAAATGGGAATTTTCCTTAATTT
The DNA here is from genome assembly GCA_004027475.1 of Anoura caudifer. NCBI lineage: Eukaryota > Metazoa > Chordata > Mammalia > Chiroptera > Phyllostomidae > Anoura > Anoura caudifer. Next base: position 302,278 of record PVKU01001177.1, on the reverse strand, counting down.
CTTTTCTGATATTTAACATTGATATACAAGAATGCCATTGAATTTTTTAATACTACTTTATATCTTGCTACTTTGCTGAGCTCACACATTAGGTCAAGTAGTTTTTTGGTGGAGACTATTGGGTTTTCTGTGCATACCATCATGTCATCTGCAAATAATGACCATTTTACTTCCTCTTCTAAATTTGGATGCATTTTATTTATTTTTCTTGTCCAATCACTGAGACTAGAATTTCCAGTACTACGTTGAATAATAGTGGTGAAAGCTAACATTCTTGTCTTGCTCCTGATCTTAGGGAGAAAGATTTTAGTTTTTGCTCATTGAGTATGATGTTAGTAGCAGGTTTCTCACATATGGCCTTTATTATGTTGAGGTATGCTCCCTGTATTCTCACTTTGCTGAGTGTGTTCATCATAAATGGGTGCTGGATTTTATCAAATGCTTTTTCAGCATCTATTGGTATAACAGTGTGAGTTTTACCTTTCATTTAATTTATGATGTACTACATTTATTGTTGTGCAAATGTTATAACATCTTGTATCCCTGGGATAAATGCTAATTGATTTTGGTGTACAATCAATTTAATGTATTGCTGGATCCGGATCACCAACATTTGTTGAGAATTTTAACATCTATGTTCTTCAGAGATATTGCCCTGTATTTTTCTTTCTTTGTTGTGCCTTTACCTGGTTTGGGCATTCGGATAATACTGACCTTGTAAAAGGAGTTTGGGAGTGTTCTCTGTTCTCAAATTTTTTGGAACAGCTTGAGAAGGATAGGTGTTAGTTCTCCAAATGTTTGGTAAAATTCACCTGTGAAGCAAACTGGTCCAGAGCTGTTGTGTGCTGGGAGATTTTTGATTACTGCTTTAATTCCACTAGTTGTTATTGATCCGCTCAGGATTTATGCCTCTTCTTAATTCAATTTTGGGAGATTACCTATTTCCAGAAACTTTCCTATTTCACATAGGTTGTCCAGTTTTGTGGCATATAGTTGTTCATAGTAATTTCTTACAAGCTTTTGTATTCCTGTGATATCAATTACTTCTCTTCTTTCATTTCTGATTTTATTTATTTGAGTCTTCTCTGTTGTTTTCTTGATGAGTCTGGTTAACAGTTTGTCAATTTTGTTTAGCCTTTCTAATAACCAGCTCCTAGATTCATTGATTCTTTGGATTTTTTTTAGTCTCTGTGTCATTTAATTCTGCTCTGATCTTGATTATTTCCTCCCATCTGCTCACTCTGAGTGCTGTTGTTTGTGTTCCTCTTGTTCTTTTAGATGTAGGGTTAGGTTGTTTATTTGAGATTTTTCTATCTTTTTTAGGAAGGCCTGTGTTGCTATGAACTTCCCTATCAGAACTGCCTTCACTGTGTCCCATAGTTTGGGGGTTGTTTTATGTTCTTTTGCATTTGTTTCCAGATACTTTTTATTTCTTTCTTGATTTCATTGTTAGTCCATTCACTATATAATAACCTTTCATTCAGTCTCCATATATTTGAATTTTTTGGTTTTCCCTTGAAGTTGGTTTCTAATTTCAAGCCATTGTGATCTGAGATGTTTGATATGATTTCAAATTTCTTTAATTTGTTGAGGCTAATTTTGTTTCCTACCATGTAGTCTATCTTTGAAAATGATCTATGTCATACAAAAAGAATATATACTTTGCTTCTTTGGGGTGAAATGTTCTGTAAATACCATAAGTCCATTAGATCCAGTTCAATGCCACAATATCCTCATTGATTCTTTGGTTGGAAGATCTATCTCTTATTGATAGAGGGGTGTTAAAAACCACTGTGATGATTGTATTGCTATTGATCTCCTTCTTAAAGTCCTTCAAGATTTTCCTTATGTACTTAGGTGTTCCTATATTGGGTTCATATATGTTTTCAAGTGTTATATCCTCTTCTTGGACAACTCTCTCTATTATTATCTAGTGACCTTCTTTGTCTCTTGTTATGGCCTTTGTTTTGACATCTATTTTTTGTGATATAAATATTGCTACCCCAGTTTTGTTTCCATTTGCTTAGCATATTTTCCTATCCCTTTAGTCTATGTAGATCTTTTGTTCTGAGGTGGGTCTCTTGTAGACAGCATATATGCAGATAGTGTTTTCTATCTATTAAGCTACCATTCTAAACCATTCTACTCTTTTTTATTTGTTTCTTCATCTCAGCTTGTTCTGATTTGACTTCCTTTCTTGTGCATTGGCCTTTGTGTAGGCGTCTGTGGAACTTGGTGGTGCAGTGTCTTTGATCTCTTGATCTGGATACTTTAGAGATTCCCTTTGTTCAATTTATATGGGCTCTCCTGTGGTACTTGGACTTTTCTTATCGATGTCTCATTCATTACTGTGTTCTCCCAAAATAAAAGGGGCTGTCTTCACATAGTCAAATTCAGAATGCGGGTCTTATGTAATCAGAGGAAGTTTCTAAGCACATCACCATTGGGCGTTCTGGCTCATGCACCTTCCTGTATAATCAGAGGATTATGCTCTACAGCAGTGTTTCTCAAACTGTGGACCCCAAGCTCCAGATCTGGGAACTTGTTAGAAATGCATATTCTCCATTCTCATCCCACATCTCCTATCATAATTTTTCCATAGACCATAGGCCCTCTTCATAGACCATATTCTGCAACTCCAGAATTTCTTCACCAACTGTTCTTTGTGTGGGTCACTTCCCCATGCCAATCCTGAAGGAAATTCATGCTGCTGTCTGGTGTACCCTTGGGCTCAAGGAATAATTGACTAAATAGAATAGTGGTCATTGGAGACATTTTGGACAGATATTGCACCTGAGTGCTCAGCCATCTACATGTATGTCTACAGCAATCCTCATGCATACAGAATGAGCCAAGTGAGAAAGGAAGGAAATAAAGACCAAAGGGCAGAGATTTCCATTTTTACTCTTTACATATATAATGGAATGTATTTGCCAACAATGATAACAAAAACAAAAAGAATAGCTAACATATTTTGTAAAACATTAAGAAATTCTAAGAGGTTGTTTGAGTACATAGGTATTTATTATTTTTTACATTTGTCCACATTTAAACTATTTAGTCATAAATTGTATAGAAACTTTTTTAAAAGATTTTATTTATTTTTAGAGAGAGGGGAAGGGAAGGAGAAAGAGAGGGAGAGAAACATCAATGTGTGGTTGCCTCTCACATGGCCCTTCCACACTGGGGACCTGGCCCACAACCCAGGCATGTGCCCTGACTGGAAATTGAACTGGTGACCCTTTGGTTCTCAGCCCGCGCTCAATCCACTGAACTATACCAGCCAGGGCTAAAGTTTTTTTTTTTTTAATATTGTATTTATTTATTTTTTTAGAGAGGGGGAAGAGAGGGAGAAAGAGAGGGAAAGAAACATCAATGTGTGGTTGCCTCTCGTGTGCCCCTCACTTGGGAGGTGGCTTTCAACCCAGGCATGTGCCCTGATTGGAAATTGAACCAGCAACCTTTTGGTTCTCAGGCTGCACTCAATCCACTGAGCCATATCAGCCAGGGCTGGTGGTTTTTAAATGCTCCTCAAAACAACATTTGATATTAGAAGATAATTGTGTCAGCTTTCTAAATTGTGCACATATGTTTAAGGTGGATCGGGGGAAAGATAGTGAAAAACTTACTCAGAAAATAATAATTAAATTAAAATTTTTGGTTTTGAAATTTTTATATTTGAACATTACATAATGTTCTCTCCAGTTGAGTTTTCAGAATCTCATACAGTAAACTAACCAGGTTATCAATGCATATTTGTTGAATGAATAAATGGATAAACAAACAAGGTGAGGAATCTGAGTAATTGATGGCTTTTAGAATTTCTACTCATTATAGAAAATTAAACCACTTCTGCATTTCTCATATTTATTTAATTCTTTTTTGCAAATATTAGTGAATAACTGCACAATGTTCTGGTGCTTCCCAAATTTATATGTTAAGTTGTACCTGTTTGTAATCTAGTAGAAGAAATAGGAAACAGAAAAATTACTAACGTTGAAATAATAAGAGAGAATCCTGGATGCTTCTGCTACGGATAGGCTCCTATAAAACCAATCATGGCTATAATTAGGACCTCTGGAAAGCCTCAAGACAAACAAAAAAAACATGAATTCACTGAGAGTGAATAAAAAACAAGCATGTTTAAAAAGGAAGTGGAAATCTGAAAGAAGTGATACAAATCCTGTGATGACTTGGAACTAGCAGAAAAGAATGTTAAAACACATATTATTCTATACTGTAATAACAAACACAAATTAAAATGAATCTTAATCTTCCTGTTGAAAATAAGAAAAAAGACTTTCCTCTTCTCCCTTTTCTTAGAACATTTGCATTAACAGGCCTGTAAATTTAAGTTTGAAATGTATGCAAATCTTTAAAGAACCAAACAATCCTCCTGCCAACTTTATAACTATGAGGCTTCTTTCTAAAGGATCTGAGAGCCATCTCTTTGAAATGTAAACATTGAAGAAAATAGCAGCCTTATCTCTCATTTTCTGTGGGGGAGTAGGAGGCTAACTCAGGTGGTGGGATCCCTATTCCAAATTGCAAACCTATCTCTTGCCATAAAATGAGGAGTTCATATATTTTGGGAGAATAAAGCAATTGACTAACACAGATAGGCAACCCAACTACTAAGTGAATTTAGGATGAATCCCTGTGTGACAAATGGTGCTGTCAAATGCACTTACTTGAGACTGGTTATTGCTTACTTTGAAAACATATATGCAATGGGTAGTATTGTGACAGCCTAGTAAAAAGCCAGGAAAATTCATGAGCAAGTGGAATAGGGAAGCCGAGACAAGAAAATTAAACAAGGCCAAACAATTTGAATAACTTACAGCCAGGTAGTGAATTGCAAGACCTTATCTTCCACATCCAAGGACACTCTTTAGAGCAAATGGTTTATACCTCTCCTTCTTAGCCAGAGAATACATAGCTTAAATCACCTTGATCTGGGAAATAGAGAACAAAAACCCAATTAATACAATTTGTGCCAGCCAAACCCAAGGACGGATGAAGTCAAAGGAACAAATAACAAAAACTCCATTAGAGCCAGACAGATCCAACATGAAAGTAAAACAGTAAGGCAGACCAGAAAAATTAATCCCCAATTTCCTCCACCAATGCATTTATCTCAATGTATCAGCATGTTAAAAAAATGTATCTGGAAAGCTAGTGAATATTTTGCTGAAAACTTCCCCTAACTTTCTTACCCACAGAAAATAGATAGAAACCCTCAAGACAAAGACCAGGTACGGGCTCACTTCAGAGCATGCCCATGCCCCTTCTCAGGTGTGAACTTTTTACTTCCTCTTAAACTCTAGGGGTCCCCATGAGATTTACAACCAGGGGGGCATCAGACAGTGACAGCTCATCCCAGGCTTACCTACCTACTGACAATGTCTCCAACATGAGCTAAAATCAGCCCCGCCTTGGTTCATCTCTTTCCTATAATGTTTCTAGGGAATGAAAGGAGATCACTGCCTAAGCTTTCTCCTGTTGCTCCTTCTACTCTAGGTCTTTCTTTGTGTCACTGACCCCAGTTTCAATAAAGGTACTTTCAAAATCACCTGGACTTGTATAGTGAATCTTTCCTACGTGAAGTCAAGAATCCATACACTACAGGTCGGCTGAGGCAGACCTGCTCTGGGCTGGTTCCTGTCCTGCAACAGGAACCTTGGCTGCGGAGAAAGGTGAGATTTCTGTGTTTGCGACCTCTTAGTAGATCGCCTGTAATGTACATTATCCTCTGGTTTAGTGCTTATTTAACACCACAGCATTTGTTTCTCTCTCTTTAATCCTTTGTGAAGAGGTTTTCTGGCTTGGCAGGAGATTTTGTTTTCAACTGTATCTCCACAACAAGTCTGGTGACAAGGACAGACTGTCTAGCAGGTATTTAATTAAATGGACCATTTGAAGGTCTTGGGGCCCCACAGCAGTTGGGTAAAGGAACTAGAAACATAACATCTTCCATTTAGGTCCCTATTCTTTTAGAATGACAGTCAAATTCCATTTTTTTCCCCAAAACCAAAATTAAATAAGCATGGGGAATAGAGGTTAGAAGATTCCATTGAGATCACCATATGGTTGGGTAACATGGGAACCCAGGAATTTTGCCTTCAGGTCTTTCTCTTAAAGAGCTAATAACTTTCTGTCATATTTATAATAAGTATATGAGAATTCAGTCTTGCAGTGGCCTAAGGAGAGTTTTTTTATTTATATAAATTAATGTATTTGTTGAATCTCATCCCAAGGAAATGAATTACTGATAATATTATAAACTTGAACTTCCAGCTTCACATTATACACAAAATGTAGTTTAAGATAGATCATAAACTTAATATAAAAACTAAAACCATAAAGATTTTTAAAAAGAAACACAATAGAATATATTTGTGACTTGGGGCTAACCAAATGTTTCTAAGGAATTCACAGAAAGCAATAACCCAAACAAAAGAAAAAAGAAAATAATGATACACTAGAATTCCTCAAAGTTATAAACTTTTGTTCTTCAAATATAAAATTAAGATGGGTAAAACAGAGACCAGGAAAATCTCTTTGCAAAACACATGTCTGCCAAAAAGAACTCCTCTAGCTCCATAATAAAAAATGTAAGAAAACACACAAAGTAGTCAAAGATTTGAACAGGCACTTTACAGAAATACACATGACCCATAAGCGCATAAAGAATTTTACCATCATTAATTGTCAAAGAAATACATAATTAAGATGTGTACATATATTAGTAAGCCTTCTCCAGAGAAATAGAACCAATGAGAGAAAGAGAGACAGAGAGAGAGAGGGAGAGATGTTAAGGAATTCTCAAAAAATTATAAAAGCTGACAAGTCCAAAATGAGAAGGACAGGTTGGCAGGCTGGAGGCTCATGGAAGAAGGGATGTTGAAGCTCACATCAGAACTCAGGTGCCTGGCTGAATTCCCTCTTTTGGGAGGAGGTTAGTCTTTTTTTTTTTTTAATTTTTATTTTTCTTGTAAGGCCTCTAACTGATTGGATAAGACCCAGCATATTATGGAGGCATTTTGCTTTACAAAGTCTACTGATTTATATGTCAACTTCACCTAAAACATACATTGACAGCAACACCCAGACCAGTGTTTGATCCAATACCTGGACACTGTGGCCTAAGCATATTGATACATAAAATTAACTATCATGGTGAATTTCTTTGTAAATTTTACATTAAAAAATGTGTGAATAACCACTGACCCTAGCTGGATACATGCACACCAAAGCATTGAGGGTATGGCAGTATTAAAGGTTGCAATTTACTTGCAATGTCTCAGAGAAATCTGGTGGATGGCTGGATGGATAGACAAAGAGTAAGATGGATTAATAGATACATGATAAAACAATTATCATGAGATGCTAGAGTTTAGGTTGTGGGTATATGGATGTGTATGGTAAAGTTATCCCATGCTAGAAAAATGGGAATATTTTGTTGAACATATAATTATAGGTCAAATTAATGGACAACTTAATTTAGAGGAGGAAGAATCAACATGGGATCGTTTAGTCATCGTATATTTGAAGCATGACCTTAAAAAGTGATAATATCAACCATCAGAGGGAAAATATAGGAACATAGCTCTTAAGGTAAGTGTAAATGATGTTTCAGAATCATGAATGGAATACTTCAGCCTTGACCAGTGTGGATCAGTTGGTTGAGCATCATCCAGTACAGTGAGAGGTCCTCAATTTGGTTCCTGGTCAGGACAAATGCCTGGGTTGCAGGTTCAATCAGGTCAGGCGCATACAAGAGACACATACAAGATTGGTGTTTCCCTCCTTCTATTTCTCTCTCCCTCACCCTCAAACTCAAAAAGGAAAGGAATGCTTTGCTGCAATAAGATATTTATGTTAGAGACTAGTAACTCTACCTTGCCGCATTACACATCTGAGTGACCTAGCGCCTTATTCTTTCCAACATTAACCTCTATTACTTACACACATATTCATCTAATCTAATTCTATTAGACTTCTCTTGAACCTCAGAAAAGATTTCCCATCTATAGGCCTCCCCTCAACTTACTGTGACCTTGTGTAATGCTTTCCTTTCCCCAGCACGAGCTTTCCTTATACCTCTTATCTCTCAGTGCTTCATGACAGTAAACCTCATTTGCTTTGCCAAGATTTCTAAATTATCCCTCCTTCCAGTGATGTATCAAGTCATTTACATTATTTTATAGAATTTTTCATATTATACTTCAATTGATAAATTTTTATTGTTTTATCAATTCATTAATTTATATTGCCTATAAGTTAATATCTTATTTTCCCAATTAGAATTAAAGTGAATTCTTGTCAGGAACTGTGCCTCATGTACTTTTCTTTCTTCATAATTCTCAGTGCATGATCTTGCCTACTATACAAGCTAAAAAATATTTGGTGAATGTATTAGTTTTCTATTGCTCCCTAATGAAAATTACCAAGAAAATTAGCAGATCAAAACATTTGTACTTTATTTCATGATCAAGAGTCCAGAAAGAGCTTAACTGGTTCTTCTGCTCAGGGTCTAACAATTCTACCGTGTCCCCTCGGGATGTGATCCCATCTGAGGTCCTCTTCTGAGATCACATGGATGTTGGCAGAATTCATTTGTCTGCAGCTGTGGAACTTATCACGGCGTGCTTCTTCGGGGTCAGCAGAATGAAGTCTACGACTTCTCCCCCCTCTGGTGTCTACACCTCCTCTATAGGGCTGATAGGTTAGAATAAGATCCAAGCAGGAAAACCTGCCTTTGGATTTCCTTAGACTCAACTGATGGAAGATGTTAATTACATCTGAGAAATCTCTTTACTATTACAATTTAATGTAATGTCATCACAGGACTCATGTCCTTTAGTTTTGCCAAATCCTACGGTTAAATAAAAAGTAACAAGTTCTGCCCACACTAAAGGGAAGTGGAAAGGGAAGTAGGTTGAATATACAAGGGTATATGTGGGTCATTAGAATTATACCTACCACAGGGAATAATAACTTCTATACATGCAGAGTGCATTGAAAATGTCAATCAACCCACTGCACTTTGGCACACATGATATCACTGAACGAATGGACAATGAACGTTCACCATGGGTGCTTCCAAAGCACTCAGAGCAAATATCTCTGTCACACGACCACAAATGTGAAAATTGTGCTTATTTTACAATAGTGCTTAATTTTTTTAGGATCTCGACATATGTCTTTAAGGAGTTGTTGTCTTCACCAGAGTTTAGTAATAAGATTTCAATAATAGATATGTTAATACTCAAAATTTGGAAAATGTAAGAAATAATATTTGGAGAGAAAGCACCTACATGTTAGCAATGGATGATAAAACATTTCTGTAACAGAGAAAGGCAACTAACATATGATTGTACTTTAACGTGGAATCTGAAGAACAAATTCAAAGAACAAATGAAATGGAAACAGAAGCATAGGTAGAGAGCAGCCCGGTGGTTCCCGGAGAGGAGGGGCGTTGGAGAACTGGGTGAAAAAAGTGTAGGAATTAAGATGTTCAAATTGGTTGTTACACAGTAGTCATGGGGATGTAAAGTACAGCACAGGAAATACAGTCAATTATGTTGTAATAACTGTGTATGGTGCCAGGTGGGTAATTGAAATACTGAGGGGACCACTTTGTAAAATATGTTATTGTCTAATCAATATGCTGCACACCTGAAACTAATACAAAAAATATTGAATATGAAATTAAATTGAAAATAAAATTTTAATGAAAATTGTTTTACACAAGTTAATTTTACACTAAATTTCTCATTTGTGACTTGAAAACAGTATTTCTGTAGCAGAAGGTACTGAAGTGTAAATTTCTTGAATGGCATGACACTTTCGTAAACGGGTTGCAGTCAGAATCATTTCTGCACTCAGAGTTCTTGCTGTTTAAATGATCGCTGGGGGCGGGAGGTATAAAAGGACTAAATGGTAATGGAAAAAAAATACAATGAAGATTAAATGTAAAAACAACCTATTCAAATCATGCTGAGGTATTGGAAAAAGACAACTGTCATTTTTAAATTAAAATAGCATTTTGTATTTTCATAGAAAACAAAGTGCGCACAGTACAAAGTGAAGCAAGTTTCCTAAGGCTGTAATACAATTGTGGCTCAAAGGACTTTGTTTATATTTAAGGGTTTCTAACTCTGATTTACAATAACATTCTATGCTTCTTAATGTGCTAACATAGTTCTTAAAAGCATGTTCTCTCACCTCCAGAATGCAATGGGAATATCAAAGCAAAACAAGGGGAAAGCAGTACTGGCCTTTTTTCTTTGTTATGGCTGTTAGATAGTAATTGGCTTATTCCCAATTCATAAAATGTTAATGCAATATTAAACGGCACATTAGTGCATCCTTTCCATGGAAGAGAATTTATCGCCAGTTCTCTCCACTTGCAAATCTCTTCTCTTTATTATAAACAATAGTTGTAAATACAAGTATGGCAGAAAAAGTAGGTAATGCATGATATGTTCTCATAAATTATTTATGTTATTAAAAGCAAAGTAACTTTGCAGTATAGTCTTAAAGATCCTATTTGTAGGCAAATTGTATTATGAATTATTTTGAAATTTGGAATTTATGCTTAATTACCATAGCAAATGGTATTTCCAATATACTCATTGACAGTGCAATGTGGTGTACAACTGAAACAATGATGTTAACAGTTACTAGATCAAATAAACCAACATGTAAAATATTTTATCTTTTCACAATTATATTTTTATGAAGCTTTTAGAAATGGAGCTGGGTATGTGAAATAAAATACTCATTTAGGCAAAAAAAAAAAAATGCTCTGTCCCTGTCTGTCGGGCAGAAAAGAGGCGGTGGTACTAAATGGAGAGAGTGGAATGTCACCCTAGAGCACAGAATTCTGCCTCATTCTAGGAATGCTTAAACCTGTTGTTGATGGGTGCTGGTATCACTTTTCCCACCAGCTCGAAAAATGGGTGATACCCACCATGATGTGGAAGTCAGAAATGCTAGAGGACTGCTTGCTGAAGGGTAGTTGGTGCAGCTGTTCTGGACAGCGATACGGCATTGCTTAGTCAGATTTTAGGTCTACATCTAGATGTATACTCTGAACGCAGTAATTCTGATCAGGGGTATATCCTAAAGAATACATCATACAGGTTTATAAGATTATATATGAAGAGCTTCAAAAATTTTTATGAGAATTTAGGGGAAATTTATCTGTTCATCATGTTATCGGTGACAGTAAAGTTCTTGCAGTGTCCAGAGGAAAAGAATTTCCTGAGACCTGCATGGGAGGATGGGGCTCTGTGGTATAGTTAATTGATGATGTACAATTAAGGGGGTTTCCCTCCTGACTTCCCAGTGTCCCATCTCCATCTGTCTCACCATAAAAGATGTCCAATCTTGTCTTTCGTGGGGCCGAGGGGAGACCACTGCTTAAAGTATGTTTTCAGCTGCAGTCCCATGTTGCGCTTTGATATTCAGGCTCTGCTTGTCGGCCAAGGGCCTCATGGCTGTTAAGGCCACATGGACATAGAAAGAACACGTGTATGCACCATGCAAGTGTGGGTCACAGACAAGAGAAAGAGCTTCTTTGCTCCCCTGGAATTATATTAGTTTAGGCTTGGGATGAACCAGGTGCCTTTTCAAAAATGCCAGTTAACTTCCTGAACTTTCACAGGCTTTGATGAGTCCATCCCCAGTTAAAACAACAGGCTTTTATGGTCCAGTACCTCTCACTGTGACCCCAACAATCTGGTACTAGAGGAGGAAAGGAAGTAGCCTTAATCCTTTTGGCAGAGCAAGGCTGTAATCCCCTGGAGCAGGAAGGTGCAGCTTTCTAGCTAGCAAGCAGGCTTATGCTCCCCTTCTAGGATCGGTTCCCTTTGCTCTCCTTTTCTAGCTAACTGCCCGTGGTCATGATCACAGTGGTGTCATGAAGGCACAACACGGATTACTATGCAGCCATTAGGAATAACAGACTAGATGATAACATAGTGCTTGGTGAATGAAGGAATGTAAAAGCAAACTCTATAGCTCTATGGCACAACATCACTTATGGAAAATATCCACGTAAAATAGTCCATGCTTTGCTGGGACACACAAAAAATGAGCGGCCATGCTTTGAATGAAGTGTTCATTGAAGGAAAAAGAAAAATGGGAATGCTGGATCTTATTATTTCTCTTTTTTTTTTTTGAAATCTTTCACAATTTTTTCTTATTCATTTATTTGTTCCTCTGCATGCTTAGTCCCCATTAATTGCAGTTTTAAAAATAAAAATTTTATAATGTGGTCACTTTACGCTTCAATGAAACCATAGTATAACAATGCCTTACACAATAGGAAACATACAGATCAATAATAATAATATTGGAATATGTTCCCTAACATATTTTCAGTAAGTCTTTTTGCCTAACTGTAGTAAGCCATATGTCCTACGGATCAAGACACTGACGCTTGTGTGACAAAAGTGTAATTAAGTAACCGCAAGCCAGCTCAAAATGGTTTAACAAGATGAATTGCTTTTCAGAGACAACATACCAAAACCATGAGCTTTGCAGTCCAAGCCTGTTCAGGAGAAAGAACTTTGACCTCCTGCTATACCTGGAAACACAAAGTCTCGCCCTCACTCCTTCCAACTCAAGGACCAGGACATACCCGGAACTTGAACACTAGAACACTTTCATAAGCAGGGGGTCCTTTACCCAGGAAGATCTTGTCTTGATGCCCCTTTCCAAGTCCTTAAATTCATACATGTTGGCCAGCACTTTCACGTACTTGTTCCCCCACACCCTAAAAATCCTGCTCCAAACCCACATCAGAGAGTTCAGGCTTTTGATCATTAGCTTCCACTTCCAATGGGTGGCACTATTCATTAGTGGTGATGGGTATCCCTTAATTAGGAGTTGGATTTTTGTAGGGATATTTTACTACAAAATATATAAAGGGGTAGTTTCTCAGTTAATCAGAAAGCAATACTGAGGAAGAAGGCTATATTTCAAAGTCAGACTTTTGAATTATGCATATTCAGTTTAATTGAACTGAACATACTCAATTTTCATACACATGTAGTGAAATGGAAGATTTGTATTAACAAAGCTCACCACAGAGACCAGAAAGAGAATGGCCATCATAAATTGCTTAACTTCAAATTATGACAACTTATGAGCTCTGCATTTGGGTGTGAAGACTAAACAGAGCAAAATTAGTATCTCTCAAGTTTGGGCTTAAAGGTAGTAAGAAGGCTGTAGATATTGCTAGAGATTAGGATCACAATCATACGGGCAGTGGGGACACACCGCTGATGTGTCTGTACCTCCTCGCTCACGAGGCTAGTGTAAGTTCATTCTCTGCTTTGTTTTTTGATAGTTATTATTGGCTTTGCAATTTGAAAATATAAAAAAGCACATTTATATCATATGTGAACACAGTAGTTATTCTTATGGTCCTCTAGAGGGAGTATGTTCTGTTGATATTACTTACCTCTTTATGAACAGTCGTTGAATTAATTTTTGTTTTTTAATATAGTGACATTTAGTTCAGTCACAGTGGAGCTAGGCTTTCCAAATGCACTTTGAAATGGAATGACGGGTTGTTATAGATGGTGAGGAGCTGGAGCATAAGTTGGTTTTTTGAACATAAAAACACACCAAATGTAGGTCACCTACATGGAAAGAGCAGTCTCCTTTGTAACACCAGTACTATGTTCTACTACTCACTTTTATCTGAACTTTTTGAATCTGTTTAAGAAGAACTGATAGTTCAGGAAACACAGCAATATTTAATATAGATATAAAGATATATAACGATAGTTGGTTTATTATGAATAAACTTCTAAGTTATGTAGGAAAAAACTAAACCTTTTACACTTTGAAGTTTCCAATAGAGGTGAGGGAAGAAATAGGGTACAGAATATAGCGTGGGGGAAAATGTATCATTTAACAGCTAAAGAAATTAACTTTGTCTTAAAAATTCACAATAAAATTTGAAAACATTAAATATAAGTATGAAGGGCAGCAAGTCTCAGAAGATGAGGCAAAAATTAAATACAGCTTCCCTTCCTTAATGAGAAAAAAGAAAATTTGTTCTACTCTTGAGAAATGGGAGGAAGTCAAAGATCAGAAGAAATCTTTAGCAAGAGAGTGATATCCTAGAAACCTAAAAATCCTTTATTCTAGCAAAATAAAGGATTGCTGATGATATCCCCCTAGTAGAATGCACTGATCCCCCACCCTTTCACAATGTTTAGTGTTAATTTCACTCTTATAAATCCTGTAGCTCCTTTTATTCAATTCCCAATCACTTGGCAAACTATGCGAGTTGGGCTTCCTGTCCTGTTGCACAAACAGAGCAGTTTTCACTGAAGTCAATAATAACTACATTGATTCCATGAGGCACCATCCAATCTGGCTCTCTCAGAAATAGAAAGGAAATAATTAACAATCAGGCTTGGCAATCAGGTCTATATAAACCTGAGTTTTCCCAATCAAACCTAAGTCCTTTGTCATTTTTAATAGGAATTTTTCAGACATCTTCTTGATTTCTAAGCAGTATTTAGCTTAGAAGTGTATGACTCCCTTCTTGAAACATTTCCTGGTCAGAGTTCTATCATGCACATCTCTCCTGGTTTTTCCCTCACTAGCCACTAACTTTTAGTCATCTTTGTAAGCTTAGTTCTGTCTGTTCAGAGTTCCTCAAAAATTAGTTGTATGTCCTACCTCTTATCACTCCATGTACTGATGAGACAACAAATTTACTCACATGCCCTTGGTGAGAGTCATGTGGCTCCAATTAAATGTGGATGACTGTGATTGTGGTCTAGCAATGTACGGAGAAAGAATGAGCCATAGGCCAGTGTATTAATGTGCTATAAGGACATTATATGATGGAGCTGGATATAGCTCCATATGAGTAGCTGCTATATGAGTTAGGTTAATAGAAAGTTTATAAGCAGAGCCCCAGGAGTAATACTTGGCTCAAACATGCTCAAAGCGCCTGAATTCAACCACCTAATATTAAGCACGGAATTGATTTTATAGACTAGAAAGTAGCCAGGATTCAGCTGTCAATTTGTGATGTCATTATTTGCTAAATATTGACAGGAAGTAAGAATCTCTTTTTGATAAGACTTATCAATAATATGCAGGAAGTAATTAAATAGGTTTCTATTGACAGTGGGGAAAAAGAAGAACCATGCACTTTACAGAAAATGTGCTTCAAGGCCCTGAAATTGGGCTTTCCCTGGGTTTGAGCTTAATTTGGACAGAGAAGTAGAATATAGTTGTTTTGGTGAATCTTAGAAAACAAAAGAGAACATCTCTGAGATCATTTTTAACTATATCACTTTGAAGATGAATTAGATATTACAAAAAATCCTTTTGGGATGACTCTGGTTTTGTGATGAGTAACTGAATAAAGTAAACTAGAAGTACCCAAAAACAATTACAAATAAAGTTGCTGAGGAAAATAAACAGCTTTTGGGCATTAGACCATACCTTCAGTTGGGTGAATTCTAATTTTCATTTATATAAGAATGCTTATGAGTTGCATTAAATTTATCTCTACAAATTATAAATTTCACTGATATAAGTAATTTGTATATAATTTTTGTATATAATTTGTATATAATTTATAATCATTACTTTTTTATAAATTTCATAAAGCCAATACTTTTCCTAGAAAACTTTTGCTGATTTTTTTTGAACTTTGGTATCTATATCAATTAATAGTTGTAGCTGTCAAGCAAATATAGTTCTGATATGAATGTTTCTTGATATTTTCATTTATACTCATGAACACAGTAAAACAGCAAAGACAAATGTCAGATCATTACTCTCTCTTCAACGACAGGATTATATGTTTCACAATTTAGCATAAACATTTACGGGCTTAAATATTGAGTTTGTTTTATTCTGTTGACCAGGTATTCTAATATTTGTCTCTTTTCTTACCATTTTTATTTATTTATGTATGTGTTTATTTATGTATGTATTTATTTATTTTAATAGGTTGATTGATTTTAGTAAGAGAGGAAGGGAAAGAGAGAGAGAGAGAAACATCAGTGTAAGAGAGCAACATGGATGGGTGGTCTCCTGTACGTATCCGGGGATTGAATCCAGGTAACCAACCAGTTGGTGTACGGAACAATGCTCTAACCAACTAAGCCATACCAGCCAAAGCTATTTTTATTTTTTAAAATGCAGTTTGAGGTCCGTATATAAATGCCTGCCTCATTATATTGCATTGCTGAATAGCATGAGTGTTTCATTATTTGTTTAAATATTCCAATATTGATGGACAGCAGGTTGTTTCTGGTTTGATCTATATTTGGACAAGGCTATTTCTATCAGTAGAACACTTGCTGGTACATGATAAATAAAACAAATCTTTGTCCATAGTATTAAATGATTATCTAATTAGTTGTAGCATTCCTATATAATAATACTGATTGCTCCCATAAAAGACAGTTTGGAAATGCGTTTTAGTCTGCTTGTATACTATTTGACCAATATCTCTTATTATGCCTCAGATAAATGGACTTTTCTTGATCAGTAACATAGTTCACAGAATGGAGACAAGGGAAAAGAGAGAGAGAGTTGAGAGGCAGAGACAGTGAGATTGCTACCCTGTTTTTTAAATAAGCGGATCAGTATAGAAACTTTTAAAAAATCACAGCTTTCATTGTCTATTAGTTTAATTATTGTGTGCCTGAGCTACCATTCAGAAGACTGAATTATACCCAGCATCACTATGATTATTTTTATATTAAAGAAACTATTCCATGCATTTTACATTCAAGACTTCAGAAAAAAATAACTGCACTTTCTGCATCATCTGAGGTTAAATGATGCATCTGAAAATTCTAACACAGGGAACTCTCTCTTCTGTTCAAATATGGCTTGACTGATGTTACCCTGCCTCAAGTGTATTGTTTAAAAAACAGTGCAAAGAGAACAGCTGTCAGGGTGAGAAGTCTAAACACATTTTTGCACAGTAACCTGGTCCTGACAAAATGCATTTAATCTGCTCAAGCTTCATGAAATTGAGTTCATTAAGTTAGGATTTTTAATAATCATGGCTAAGAAAAAAAAAACATTTATACCTAAACTGCTGAATAAAGGGACTACAGAAAGCTATCCGAGAAGATATAAAAATTTTAATAAAATGAGTTAATAAATGTTTCTTTCAGCATCTAATTGTTCTAAAAAATGAAATTGGAAGAACCTTGACAACTTGTCTATTGCTCTGCAGCCTGAAGTCCGGGAGAAGATGGAGGCCAGTGCTCTGAGCGCTGACCTGCTCCTTTCTCTTTCCTGCTGAAGTTAACAACCTCATTTGTTTTCTTGGGAATTTTGTATGACACCGTAGAGATAATTATGCCATAGCCCAATATAAGACAGTAAGATCTATACCCCTGAGAACCACTAGAATTCAGTTAGAGGAATAAAAATGGATATTCTGTATTAGCTTTCTATGGTTTCTTCAGTATAGTCCAAAAAGGTTTTATTGCCTTGTATAACAATTAACTCCTAGCAAGATACCCCACAACCAATAGTAAAACATGTCAATAGGAAATATAATTAAGAGTCATAACCCAATTTAATATATATTTATGTATATATCGCTAGTAAGCACAAAGTATAAATATTAAGATAAATATAATAATTGCATTTGTACTGAGAAATAAAGTCAATCACACATTTGCAAAAAAGGAAATTTCACCTTATTGGGTAGTACTTTACACATTTTGATTTTCCTAGAGGTTACCACTTGGCAAACATGAGCTGCCACATTTTTAACTTATGTAACGCATGTATTGGCTCTATATCTCTGATTAGAAGCATTTTTATGAAATATATCTCTTGTTTCCCATACTACATTTTCCTTGATGAATGCTTCCAAGTAATGCAGTAAAAACACCTTTAACATGAATTAGTTAAAATTAACATTAATTAAAGCTAATCATCCAAGCCATAAAACACCCTTTTTCCATATCATGTCCTTGAGATTTCACAGAATGTTATTAGCAAACATTTCATGGAACTCCCAACTGGTTTGCCTCCCACCCAATCATCTTGTGCTGACATGTATGGGCACATAGTTTGGCACATCACTGAGAATCATTCCTCCTCAGTCTTTACAGATTTGTAAACAAAGAAAAACCTAGCTTTTCTAATATAAGTTTCTTCTCATTATTTTAGAGTCCTCATACTCTCATACACAGAAACCACTGCCACATGACCAGAAGGAGTACTGAAAACCATTCCCCCTCATTCTCAAGAAGCTATCTTCATGAGAAAGACACATATTGTCCCTTTGATGTCTATAATGTTCTTCTATAGCTGAGTGAAGTACTCACTCCTCTTGTAGGATGTGGCAGATTTATCCTGTTCCTGGCTCAAGAGTCTTCATTACTATGCACTGAAGCATATTCAGCAGTTTTAAGAGCTCTCTTTGTTATTTTCCTCCCAAAGCTAAAGGGCCTCATTTTAAGTACATTTCTTTTTGCACACCAACAGAAATAATTAACAAAATGAAAAGACAACCTATTAAATGGGAGAAGCTATTTGCCAATGATACATTTGAAAAGGGGTTAATATCCAAAATATATGAAGCACTCATACAACTTAACACCTAAAAGGCAACCTGATTTTAATGGACAGAGGACCTGAATAGATAATTGTTGAAAGAGGACATATCGATGGCCAATAGATGTGCAAAAATGCTCAATGTCATTAAACATCAGAGAAATGCAAATTAAAGCCATAATGAGATGTCACCTCACACCTATCAGAGTGGCTATTGCCAATAAATCCACAAATAACAAGCATTGGTGAGGATGTGGAGGAAAAGGGAACCCTAATGCACTTTTGGTGGGATTGCAGATTGGTGCATTCACTATGAAAAATAGTAGAGATTCCTCATTAATTAAAAATAGAAAATCATATGACCCAGCCATCCTGCTTCTGGGGGTTTATCCGAAGAAATCCAAACAGTAATTTGAAAAGATATGTACATTCCTACGTTCACCACAGCATTTTGTACCATAGCTAATATATGGCAGCAACCTAAGAATACTACTAGTCCGTATAGACAAGTTTCTTTCAGAAACTTTTGGTTTCACAAGAAGAAAATAAACTGCACATATTTATGGATAACTCATATATCAGCTAGCAATCTCTGTCATCTTATAGATTTGGGTGATACTGACTTTTCCTCCTTTTCAACAAAGCGGGTTTCCAAATGCTTCCTAAAATATTAACTCCAAGGTGCATATTTCCCTATATTTTTCTCATCATTTGTGAGCCAGAACTCATTATTTGCTTTTTTAAAAAAATCCTTTAACAGCTCTATTGTGATATTCAGACTTTTTTAGTTTTTTAAAGAAATTAAGAAGTATTCTCAGTAAACATTTTTGAGTTATTTAATAAACTTTCATATGGGTTCAGACATGTCATTCCCATATATGCCAATTGGCATATGGATAATTTTGAATTGTAGGTACTTGAAAACCAGCCGATGTAAGAGGGACTCTCTGAACCTCCTCTGTCCCCGTGAAAGCAGGAGATAAACTTCCCTGTGAAAGATAGCCTCCCTGTACCTGGAGGGAAGAGGGATGTTGTCACCAAAGACAGGGAACTTAGGGCCAAGAGGGCAGTGTAAATAGAACTTGTTCCTAGCTCAAAGCTCTTTGTCTTAAAAATAAACAAAAATACATTGTTTCTTGATCTAAAAGGTATAAAAGCTTCCTCCTTTGGCCACTTCCGTGAATCTCATAACTTTGTGGGACTCCCAGAGGTACATAGGTAAGTAATGTGTGATAAGTTTATCCCTCGTTAATCTTTGTATTATGAGGGTCTCAGCTTAGAACCTAGAGGGAAAATTATTTTTCTTCCTCTACACTTTGCTTACGATTTTTAGATTCTGAGAAGTAGATCTATTTCATAGCTTATAGTCTTTAATTCCCTTTGTGAGTTCTGCGTTCTTGTACTTCTCTCATATTATGCTTTATTTTCATGTGTAACTTCTGAAACTGTTCCAGGACTCCATGTATTCTCAGAGTAGCAGAGAAAATAGATTAGTCTCATCACCCAGTTTTGCACCATAATTGTTAACATATTTAAAAACTGTCCAACACTGCCTAACGAAATCATGATATTTGTACATACATGCACCTATGTGAAAAAAGAAACACAAATAACTGCGGCACGTAGCATAAACGCAATGTGGTATGGCCATTAAGTTCAGCTAATTTTAGAAAAGGGGAAATAACAGCATAGCTTTCTAAGCAAATAAATCTGAGTATTTTTGATGGTGGGACTCATTTCGTCTCACAGAAAAATTTTATATATATATATATGCTGTTCTTGGCTTTTGCTTGAACTTCAATATTTATCTTATAGCATTAAGTAGGCATTATCATACTTTCCACTGATGAAATTCCTTAAAACTTGTTTACTGGCTTAACAGCAAAGCAATTACCTCTATCACTGCCTAACTGGGCAGCTTGTTCTCCAGAGCAAAATTAATAGAAATCATTTAATGGTCAGAGCTGTTCTGACCTTTCCATGACTCCAGGGCACTGAAACTGTTTGTTCAATCTACTGCACTTACATAAAAAGCTGCAGCCAACAGCTTGGCTTTAGCATCAGTTTGATAACAGGTCTTTTCCAGCAGGGTCAGCACACTTGGCGTGTGTGGTACGGAGGCAACAAGACCTGTCAGTATTATGAAAATGCAGCTCAGGACACTGATGTTAAAAACAAAAGTGTGCAGCTAAGCTTTCTGCTGAGAAACATAGAATATACTTACTATCATGACACCCATGCTATCATAGTTTTGAGCTGAAATGAGTAAGTTATGAGATACACAGATAAATGACTGAAATCGGAGGGCGGTGTAATTCAAGGACTTGGTGGAGCAAACCAGATTACAAAAATGCAGTAGCGTACAGTTTATGATTCACATATCTACAAATTAAAAATGAATTTGTTGCTGAAACTAAATGAAACATTTCCATAAATTAAACAAGGCAAAAATACAACTTCTGTCCAGAAAGTATCCAGCCACGCACTATGAAAAATAGAGAAATTTATTAGAGAAGATACAAGAAACATTGTACATAACAAATGATGCCTCAGTCCCCCTCAAAGCAGGCAACTTGGGACCTCACACAGTTCTCTCAGAGTCTCACCCACTGTTCAAAACCTTCTACATAATCTTTTGTTGGAATTTTCCTGAATCTCAATGATGGTTTGAAATTTCTTCCTTTTCAAAGGTGATTTTAGCTTTGGGAAAAGCCAGAAGTCACATGGCACCAAATCTGGGCTGTAGGGGGCTGAGTCACCTGGGCTGTGATCTTTGTTGATTGCAGCTCATACACATCCAGCATTCTCAGCTGTTCTGCTTGTTGCAGACATTCTAGAACATGAACCACTTTCAAGAGATTCTCAACCATCTTTGAAGCATTTGTAACACACTTTTTTATTGTGAGTTTTTTAAAATTTTAATTGTTGTTCAAGTACAGTTTTCTACCCTTACTGCCAGTCCAGCCTACACTTTTGTTTGTGCTGTGCTCATTGCATTGTCCCCGAAAGTATTCTGAATCATCCAAATAGTTTCTGTGGGAGAATTTTCAAGCTTAATGCAAAATTTGATGCAGATTTTTTGCTCTACTTGCTCAGTCACTTTGAATGTAACAGCCACACTGTACACATGCTCACTCCACGTCATCTACCACCTCCACTGACTAGCACAGTGAAGTCGTCATTGTTCACACATGCCCATTCCAGTCCACTGTCCTTGGCTGTCAGGTTGCACTGATGTCACACAGACCATTCTCATTATATCAATAATGGCTGGACTTTTCCCCTACAGATCTGGTATACACAGCTTCTTGAAGATTTTCACTTTCTTAAGAACATCTATAACAGCATGTATCAACTGAGAAAATTGTGGTAGGGATATTTCAACTCAAACAACAACATGAGAGCATTGGTGCAGCATTAGCAGAAAGCTGGGCTGTATATATACTTCTCTGACTGTCCTGAGAGGTGTTTGATGTGCTGCAAGCTGTCATTGCCACGCTTCTACACAACACCCTGTGCACTGCCTTCTCTGAGGAAGACCTCTCATTATCACAAGGTTGGTATGAGTAAATACAACTATATCTAAAATGCCATATTTTTAATTCAGCTTTAAATAGAAAAAGTGAACATAAACAGCTTTAGCTCCTGTTAATGCAGCAAGATGTTTTTATTTGACATGTATTAATAATAAACACATCTTTAAATAATCAGAAAAATATCCTTTGACCTGTATTGTTATTAAATATTTATAATCATTAATACCATCAGCTCTATAAACAATTACTGAAATAATAAATCAACCCATGTTTAAAAAATAGTTTAAAATTTACTTTGGAAACAAAAACTCAGAATACAAATGTATTTTCTAAGTTCTTGATATCTCAAAAAAGAGTGTTCAAAACAGATGATTAGAGATTTTAACAATAGGATTCTAGCCACCCCTTTCTATAAATAAACATCTAACTGAATATAACAACATAACTAGCTAATCTCACCAGGATCTGATTCTTCAGGAAGTATAAATTTGACATAAGTGTAAAAAAAGTTATTGTGAAATGATTAAGTCTGGGTGAAAATATTATCAACACAATCTTGTTTTTTCTAGGTCTTTAGAAATTGAATCCCAGTGTTGAACCCTAACCATTTTCTCATTTCTCCCTCTCCTTATTTCATTGTTTCCCCCCAGATTCTTCTGTTTGGTGATAACAAAAGCTTCTAAATTGCTGATCTGAAGATGAAACTGCCAGAAACAATTTCGTTAATGTGTCTTTTAAAAATGGTTTAGGAAAAAAAAAAACAATATGTTTATACATTTTATCTTTGGCTAACTAATATATTTTCAAATAAACTATAAGTATTAATATGAGAGGTGAAATTTTGTAACAAAATATAATTCCCCTTGTTGAGAGTCATAGTGTTATTATTCACATTACTTTCTATTTTAAAAAAGACAAAAATATTCAGTAAACATAAAACAGCATTTACTAACTTCTTCTTGATGATCCTTACTGGCAGGAAAGGCAAAATATCCTTTCATTGTCTGACCAGGGAATTATCAATAATGTTAGCAATTTGAAAAGAGTTTTAGCATCTTCAAAGATACTTTTTTCAGTTTTATGACAATCAAACAAGCTTATACATTTTTCATCACATAATGAAGTGTTAGATAGCCTGATTTCCTTATTTCCTAAAATAAATGATTTATCAGAAATTATCATTTTTGCATCTTCACAATGGCTTTATAAATGTCATTTGGATAATGAAACAGAAAACTCATTAGTATATCTTTAGTTGGCAGCTCTGAGTGCTGTATATTTTTTAATATCTATTTGATTGAATTAGCGTTGCTATGTCCTAGTCCACTGGAATTGCATTTAAAGTTACAATGGATGGTGTGCTCTCATACAAAGTCACTTTTCATTGTAAAACCATAATGATTATAATCAAAATCAATTTCAAGGGCTCCATGGCCTTTAGGATTACCACACTGGCCAAAGTAATGGAAAATTAAAATGATTTAAAATCCATTTTAGCCCTGTGTATCTTAAATATTACACTTTATCACATTATGTAAATTACATATATTTGCAACATAGTGTAGTTTAACAGCCCCTTACGTCCTCATGCAAGTGATAAGGGTAACATACTATCCACTTTGTAATGAGTGCATAAAATGATAATTTTGTAGGCAAACATTCCCAGCTCTCTGGCAGATGGCATTAAAGGCTGTTCGAGAAACCTTTCAAAGCAAGTTGAAATAGTTTGATAGTGAATAAATAGCAGATGCCATCATTGGAAGTTTTAGAACACACAAAATACTCCGATTTTTCTGAAAGCAAACTTCAGCCAAATTGTGCCAATACATTTATTTTTAACTTAATCTTTCATTACTTCAGATGGATTAGAACTATGAAACACTGCCACAATTATTGGAGAGGGTTTTCTTAATTATCTACAAGCTATATTTATCTATTTTTATTGTAATCATATAAGAATATGCAATGTTTGTTTAAATACATTTTCATATGTTAAGTAGAATATATAGTACACTAAAAATATATCTGCAATTCTGCCTTCGATTTCATCCTTCCTTAGTTTTTTTAAAATAAAAGTTCATAGTTTTAGGTAACATGATGATATATTTATTTTCAGTGTTTTTTTTCAATTAATAGATAGAACATTGACTTGCATGAATTACAGAGAGAACTTATCTTCACACTTTTATTCAGGGATGAACTAATTGTTTCCATTGGATACTGTGAATTTTGGCCTTTACCTCAGTTTTGTGTTTGTTTTTAGTGGGTCAGTCACATGTTTTATGACTTTTTATGTCTTTTAATCCTCTAACATAGAGCATACAATCAGTTTCTTCATTTTTTATTTATTTCAAAGCTCTGAAATTGTTAGCATACTTCTATGCCATTTTAAAAACACGAACATTTGCCTTAAGTTTGACTGCAATTGATTGAACAGAATTACATAGTCATGTACTATCTGTTGAAAAAGCAAAGCAATCATGCTTTTAAAAATATTTGGAAGCCATTTTTAACTAGAATATAATTTGTAATGATACACTTAAAAGAATTCTCTATTTCAGCTGAGATATTTATGCATAACTAAATTTCAACATTGCATGAGTTTGTTTTTTAGTTCACTGTACAGTTGCAATAGAATTTTAAAAGATTCTGTAAGTATTATAAACAGGGCTCAAGCTGAAAGAATCCTTCCTTTTGTAAGTGTCTCTAAAAGTACAGGTGCCACTTTGAGTCATTAATAAAACAAAGCTCTCTTTTCTACACAAATAATAAAATTTTCCTTTGATTCTTTTGTGCCACTAATTGTCTTTTCTATTTTCACTCTAACATTTAAAGAAAGATCAGTAAATGATATTATTGCATAATTCAGGATATTTAAAATTGGTTAGATGGAAAGCACATTATATGTAAAATATATTAGTCAAGTTACATGATGAAATTTACATTAAAAGTACTTCAGTGTACACAGTATGAAATAGATATGTATATATTAAAAATCTACATCCCAGGCTCAGTTAGTTTGGTGTGAATTATTTTAATTATAACCATACTCTGCTAGTGATTAGTTATCTTCTGATATGTCAGGGATAAATAGACCTGAGGTATTTGTTTAAGGGCCTCAAGTATAATCATGAAAACCTATACCTAAGCATTTGTTAAATAACAAAGGTGAAGCTAGAAGTAAATTTTTAGTGGATGTTTGACTGGTCTGGCCAAGAGCCACCAGCCACGACCAGAGTCCTGAGTCACCTCCACCACACACTCTGTGCATGGAGATACAGGTGCCCAGACAGGCACTTTCTATCTGTATCTCCTCCTTTCATTTTGCTATGAAATTCTGAATTATTTTCACCAGAATATGAGAGGAATTATCATGTACTTTTTCTGTGTCAAAGAAAAAGTTCAAAAAGTGCTTTTTTTTTGACATAAAGGCAATGTATGAACAGAAAACAATAATTTGAGGACTCCTGTTCACAGATGGTGGCCATGGCAACCTCCCTTCCTGTGGATGCTGTCCGAGGGGATGGGGGTGAAGTCTCAATCTGCCCAATCTTCATTCCCAAGCAGGCAAGTGCTCTGAGAGCTGCCTGGGCCCCTGGTCCAGGGGCCTTGGTCCTATTTCTTCCTGTGGCCCGGAGTTTGATGTGGAGAGCAGCGATACCCAGTTCTTTGCACCGCTGGGCCACATCCTGGGCAGCCAGCATGGCAGCATATGGGAAGGACTCATCTCTGCCAGCCTTTACGTTCATCCTATCAGACACGGCAGATGGTTTCCTCGCCAGAAAGATCAGTCACATGGACAAAAGTAACACTGAAGGGTGCAAAGATGTGGCAGACACCAAATACATTTTCTCCTTCAGCCACCTGAGGTCCGAGCTCAATGACCTGCTTTTCCTTCTTTTTCTTCCCCTTGCAAGGTTCCATTTCTCTTTGTCCAGTCCAGACTCTGGAGAGAGAAAAAGTACGTTTAATTTTTCTGACTTTTTCTTTCTTTAAAAAAAATTCCTGGATGTAAAAAAGTAGTTGTTCATTCTCTAAATCTTTTCTTTTTGATTTGTAGGCACAGATGGTAAGATGGTCCTTGCAGGATGATGAAGCCACAATATCTGACAAGCATGGAAGTACCTGCTAACTAGAGCGATAGTCCAGGTCCACCTTCAGTGCATGAACAAGGTGTGTGGATCATTCCAGCCCAGCAGACAAATACCTTCCAAATATTATGTCAGAGTTAATGTTCCACTTCACCCGTGTGCTCCTACTTCACATGGCTCTTCTGAGTAATCTGAGGTTTCTCCAACTAACCTGTAATCTGCAGGGATCAAAATATTTTTTTTGCACCTTGGAAGAATGTGTTTTACTGGGGATTTCTTTAGGTGCCTAATGACACAGAATTAAACCTTACTAAGAAAAGTTTATTGTTTAAATATTCTATGCACATGTTTAAACACACAAAATAGTTGGGTCAAAAGATTGAATGTCATTTATATATTTCACTGGATAACAACTTATTAAATACCAGATGTATAGCTTCCATGTGTTTCTTAACAGATTAAGTTATTAGTATATATTCTGTTAAAAACACAAAATTCAACTGAATAAATTTATAGATCTAATTGGCTTTATTCAATGATCGATGAGTCAGGCAGCATCCATCTTGCAGATAGACCTGAACAAAATAAAAGTTTTCTATAGGTGGAAGGGGGTGGCAAAATGACATTCTAGCAAAGAATGGCTTGTTTCAGGCAAAGTCAACTTCCTTGGGGGATAGGGAAGGTCTGTGGGGAAGATTACTACACTAGATCAAACCAGATAATTGGTTTGATCTAGATTGGCTAGTTGCAGGTTACATTCCTGGAAGAGGCTGAAATTGCAGTTAGGTTAAGTATCAACACTTGGTTTGCTGATAGGGTCCTCTCTCCCTCTCTCTCTCCTCCCCTTTTTATTAGACTCTCAGAAAGATGTGATCAAAATTTAAGGCATTAGATGCCTCTTCCACATACCTTTCTGTAGTTCTTGTAGCTTTTACTGGTCTGCTGTGTGGTATTCACACACAGGTCATGAACTCAGGCTCACATTTTTTTTAATCAGACCTTCCCCCCCATTCTTTCTTTTGTGCTCCACTCATAGGAAGATCATTTTTGGGGGTGGTTAGCAGCTGCAAACATGTGTGTAAGGCTTTTGAGAAACCACAATACACCAGGGAGACTACTATGATTAATATAAGTAGGATATTCCCCAATGTTTGGGGTGAACTTCAAAATACAGTCCCCAAGACCTAAACCAATTAAGTTAAAAAAAAAAAAAGACTACACTGAAGTATCACTTTCTTAATCCAGTGGCTTGTCCAGTGATCTATGTAGCTGAGTCTCATCCTGCCCAGAAGTGTTGATCCAAGTACAAGTTGTGTGGGCCACAGTGCAGACACCTCATCACTCAGCTGAAAAATAATCAAAGGCTTTTTTTTATTATCAAAAACAACTTAGGTCAGAGAGTCTAGGATTGTTGTGGTAGCTATTGTCTTGGCAGAAGATTCTGCAATATATTCAAGAGTTAAGGAGAGGTTCCTGATCATTGCATCATTTACATTTACTCCTCACCGGGGAAGCGGGGCTCTGCCAAAGGAATCAAATCCTGAATCGTGAATGCTCCCTAGTAGGACATTCTTAACTCAACAGTGTAGTCAGGGGAATTAACCGCCAAGGTGTTTCAGTCCTTTTGAAACCATTAGGGGGAAAGTTAGATTCTTACGAGGCATTGACTGGTTACACACCAGCCATGTAGATATTCCTAGGCCCAAGGAGAATAGTAACCACCTCAGACAAAGTTAAACCCTGTCAGGGCGTGAACCTTTCTCATCACATTCAGGTGGTACTACCAACTGACTTATGTGCAGGGATTGTGGCACTTGCCTGTTCAAGCCAGGGTCAGTTAGGTTTTCACTGCATTCCGGGTGTAAATCTAGCCTGAAATAAACAGCTATTCTAAATATTAATACCATGCAAAGATGGGTACTATTGTTGGGATATTTTGTAGTTGGGGGAAGATCTGGTTTAGGTAATCACTAGAATGTAGAGGTGCAAATGTACTGAGATTTATTAGGTACTTACATCTAACTGGGCAAGTTTAGTCATAATTTGAGAAAGGTAAGAATGTGGCACTGGATGACCTGGCCATAAATGTTAAACTTGGTGAAAGACTTCTGATGGAAGCTGATCATAGTTTTCAGTGACATTGGAGATAGCAGAGAAATCAGCACAGGGAGGGGCAGGAGAGCTCCAACATCACAGATTGATGAGAGTTGTGATGACAAATCCAGCAGCCCAAACGTTGGCCTAAAGATGGGGATGATGCTCTCTCCAGAGCAATGCCAGGGCGAAGGAAAGAAAGAGAAGACAAAAGGAATTCACGTTTTCTTCAAGTATGAAGTCTTGATCCAGTGTTTGGGTGGAAGCAGTCTGCTTTGATGTCAGCTACTTCTCTTTCTCATCAGCTTGTTGTAGAGGTCTCCAGCATCTGCACTGGACCAGATGTCAGGTGGAGCCTGATTTAGCTCAATGACTTCTAGTTTTGTGGCAATGTCCTTGGTCAGGTGTCTTATAATGGGGATCGAAGGCTGTCTTCATTTGACAACATTTAATATAACCAGTCACCAGGCTGCAGACTATGAACAACAATTTCCCTTGAATTGGGATCTGGGGAGGCTTCTTTAATTTGTTGCTGACGTGCTTTAGTGTAAGATGCTAAAGACTCACAGTAGCTGGTCATGTTATCATGAAATAACAAAGGAGCAGCAGAGGGTCACGTACCAATAGACACTGAGCCACCAGTGACTATTTCATGGGAGTAAGTTTATGTTTCCAAAAGGGGTACTACAAACAGCAAGACCAGAGGTAATACCTTAGGCCAAAGGAGTCTAGTAGCTTCCACAAGTTTAGAGAGTGTGTTTTTGAGGAGACCATTGGCTCCTTCAATAATGCCTGATAATTGGGAGCAAGAGGGACAGTGATAATTCCAAGAAGTTTGCACTGTTTTTGTTGAGGCTTAAATGACTTGCCTGGTGAAGTGGGTGTCTCGATCACCATGCTTGCTACACCCGAAGTAGGAAACATGTTTTCCAACAGTTTCTTTGCCCCTGTGAGAGCATCGGCTTTGTGGCAGAGAAAGGCTTCACCCCATCTGGAAAACATACGTAGGATAACAAGGACAGTTAGATAACCCATACATGTGGCAGTTGAATGAAATCCAGCTACAGGTGTCCAATGTGTCCAGAGGAAGGAGATTTGAGGCCTCTGGGAATAAAAATGGGTTTTCCAGGATTATGGGCCTTAAAGACTAAAAATTGGTAGTAAACTCTTGGCAATTTTATGGAAGTCTCATCACCAGTGTTTATTTATTTTGAGTCATTTTAATTAAACCATGATGAGTAAAGAAATATAAAAAAATGGAGTTTGCTAGGGGACCTCAAAGAATCTAGTGGCTGTTGTAGTTTTCCCACAGCCCCGGCTGTTTATTTAATTTGCAACCATTGTTTGCCCATCACGACTTCTCTGACTGAGGAAGAGACTATTTCCGTGTTCCAAGGACATTAGGGTTGCGAAAGTCTGGCACCAACGAATCATTTTTGCAGAAGCAAAAGGGATTTCATCCACATGCGCCACAACCTTTGTATATCCCGCTACTGTTGCCCTTGCACGGGAGCCAGCTAGGTCACTTCCCTGGTACACTCATGTTCAGTGCTTTCTGTGGGAGTCTCAGTTTTGATGATAGCCATTTCAGAAGGTAAGAGAAAGCTGTAAGAAGGTCATTTACTTGTTCATTTTTGATTTGGCTCCCTGTGGACCTAAGAAAATCCTTTCTTTCCGCAACATCCCCAAATCAAAAACAACCCTAGAGGCATATTGGCTATCAGGAGAAATAGTAACAATTTGTCCTTTTTATAACTAGCATGGTCTGTTGAAGTCATGGGTCTCTGCTCTTGCAATGAATGACCTTGTGAGAGGTTTTCTCTTTCAAGTGGGTTATATTGGTTAGTAACAGCATAATCAGCATGGAAATTCCTTTTTTTTTTTTTGTATTTTTACAACATGACCTAGAAACAAAACTAAATCAGGATTAGTTAAAGGAGTATATTGTAAATCAGGACATGGCACCCCCCAGATTCACATTATTACCTTGAAGTCACGGGGCTGGCCTTCTTCATGCAGGGGTACTAACATAATAGGATTAAAAGCAGAAGGATCTCATAGGAGGTTAGCTTGCTTACAGAGAAATGTTGAGTCAAATCAGAATTAAAAAGACTTTGGACAGCGTGTGGAGTTTGTACATAAATGTCACTTCCCAGGGTGAACTCTTCTGAGACTTCTACTAACTGCAGCTTCAGCTACGGCCTTAAGGCTGTAAGAGTCGGCAGCAGCCACGGAGTCCAGCTGCCTGCTATACAAGGTGACAGGCCTGTGTTTGCATAAGCACTCCTAGGCTTGGTTATCTCCTTCACGTACGAAGAAGGGGAAAGTTTATGAATAGTTAGGTAGCCCTAAGGCAGGTGGTTCTTGCAGTTCTCATTTTAGTCTTATAAAAGCCCCTTATGTTTATTTTCCTGAGGAATCGGTGCCAGGATTAAAATCTTAGTAAATTCATGAAGTGTGGAATCCAACAAAAACTAAAAAGGAACCCATAGTCTATGAAAGGCAGACAGATCTAGGGACCCATGAAGCTCTCACTTAGCTTAATACTTTTTGGAGGTAGCTGAATTCTTTGATTCTTAAATTATGACCTAGGTAATGAATAGTGTCTAGAGATAATTGTAATTGTTTTTAGAGACTTTATATGTATTT
Source organism: Anoura caudifer (assembly GCA_004027475.1). Classification (NCBI taxonomy): domain Eukaryota; kingdom Metazoa; phylum Chordata; class Mammalia; order Chiroptera; family Phyllostomidae; genus Anoura; species Anoura caudifer. The sequence continues at coordinate 271,326 of PVKU01001177.1, read as the reverse complement.
TAAGCTAACTGTTGCAGCAAATGAATGGAATCTTTTATAGATACTTCTTTGGTAACTGAGCCCAGCAAGAGATTGTCTACATATAGTAATATGGTGGATTTCCCAGGGGATGGGAGGGTGCTTAAAACTTGGTGATGTATTTGGGAGACATAAGAAGGGCTGTCATATATTTGAGGTATGACTGTCAGGTATAGTGTTGATTGTTCCAAGTGAAGGCAAATAGGTAATGTCCATTGGGATCTATAGGGATGCTGAAAAAGGCTGAACTAAAATCAATAGAGAACCATGTTGAGTTTGGTGGAACTTATGCCAAAATGAAGTTTGGTTTTTGAACAACTGGAAAACAAGATATAACTACCTTGTTAAGATCTCACATTCTGAACATATGACCATCCTTGCCTATTAGGTTTCTGAGCTAGAAATATTGGCGTAGTACAGGGGCTGGTAGGGAGATTGAACAATCCTTGAGAATAGGTCTTCTGCTATGATGGTGAGACCCTGCATGGCCTCAGGTTTTAATGGATATTAAAGCAATTTAGGAAGAGGTTTAGTTATGTCTAAATTTTTATAGATTCAGCACTATTTATTCTCCAACTATGGAAATAGCCCACAGATTTTGGGGAAGTTCAATTAAATTTGGGGACTTTTGTTGGAATTCTTCCTATTCTATATCAAGGACAGATTTTAAGAAACACAGAAGGTCTGGTTGAGGTTGGTCAGGAAACTCTAAGGTGTGGTTTCCAATGGAGGCAAAATGTGTTAGTGCTTTTAACTTAGAATGGAGACCCCTGCCTAGTAGATTGACTGGGGATGTGTCACATAGCACGAAGGACTGTTTTTCACTGAAAGGTCCTAGAGTCATTGGTACTGCCTGGGATACAAATGCCCTTTGAACTTTACTAGATATGTCCAATATGGAAGTTTTTTTTTTTTTTAATCTGAGGAATTTGTGGTCTTATTAGAGTAGAATTTAAAGTAGACAGCATAGTTCCAGGATCAACCAGAATTTGGCAAGGTTTTTATAATTAAATTTAATTTTAGTTTTCACTTGAATGTTTAAGAAATTACTGGTAGCAGTTTAGCAGAGGGTCCCTCAGAGCTCTGTCAACTCTAAAGGGCCAAAATAGAGGCCCTCCTTTGGAGCAGATATGGGAGCATTCAAGTCGATATTGAAGAATTTGTATAAGTCCTTTAACACCAATCTGTCTTCCAGTGTCTCAGTTGCCTGCAGCTGAGGCAAAGCACAGTACCAGAGTTTTGATAATAGACCACTAGGTGCAATGTGGGGTGGGGAAGGTATTATTTTAGTGCCAATGTTGGGGTTTTTCATTCAAAATTGGGAACTGGAGAAAGCCAGTCAGAATTGGAGCTTGATGAAATGACAGCAGAGCTCAGAACCAAGAGAAACTTAATCATGGTCCTTGGAAAAAGGTAAAGAAAATATCGATGTCAGTGCCAAAAAAGTCCAAACTGGTAAGAAATTTTTATGAGTATATTTGAGCCAAACTGATGACAACTGCCAGAAACAAACAAAACCTCAATGAATGGAGAAAGGGCTTCAGAAAATGGCATTTTTCACCTTATCTTATACATTACAGTTAAAAAAGAAGACTTCTGGACAGATGGAGGCAAGGTAAACAAGGTAAACATGGCTCACACCTTGCACAAACACATCAAAATTACAACTAAACTATGGAACAACCATCACTCAGAACCATCAGAAATCAAGTTGAATAGAAGTCTGACAACTATGGAATTTAGGAAACCACATCCATCCAGACTGGTAGGAGGTGTGAAGACAAAAAATGGGCTGGTTCTACATCCATGTGTGGTGAATAAAAATTGGGGAGGGATATCTCCAGAAAGAGGAGTCCCAACCCAACACCAGGTCCCCTGGCCCAGGGATCCAGTGCCAGGAAGATAACTCCCCACAACTTCCTGCAAAAACTAGAGTGGATTGAGTCAGTGGAAGAAACGTCTGGAGTCCCAAGCAGTTCCTCTTAAAGAACTCACGCATGGACTCACTCAGACTCACTCCCTCAGATCTCCAGCCCTGGGGTAACAGCCTGAAAGGCACCAGTGGCATACAGGGAGGAACTGAAGTGTCTGGCTTCAAGGCAAGAGCTGGGGAACAGCTTTCTCACAGAGAGAAAGGTGGGCAAAATACCATTGTCCCTTTTCTGAATCCTCCTTCTACAGAGCCACAGAGCTGGCAGGTAGGTGCTATATTTGATAACTCCATCAACATTGCCTAACATTGCCTAATATTGTTTATCCCACCCTGGAAAGCCCCTAAGACTCTTTCCCCCCAACTTATGGGCCCACCCAAGCTGTTAACAATGGCTTTTCCATATGAATGGCTGGTCTTGGCTCATGCTTCACAACTTCCTAAGCCCTCTCACACAAGCAACAGCTGGCCTCAGTGAGCCCCCAGCCACTGGACCACTTGTGGAAGAACCACTTGCCAAAAGAGAATAGACAGGTTCAATTAAGGTAAAGATTAATGTTTGTCAGGGAAGATTCTAGCTTAGGACATGACTGCCTGCCATGACCTACTTTTAATTAGAAAGTTTTATTTGTTTATTTTTCTATCATTCCAATTCTATTTCCCCATTACTATTTATCTTCCCTGCACCCTCTTCCACCTCCACCCACTCTCCTCCACCAGCAATCATGATACTTTTGTTCATGTCCATAGTTCTTTTTCTTTTTCCATTTTTCTCAGTCCCTTCAACCCCACCCCAGCTTCCCCAACAACTGTCAACCTGCTCTCTCTGTCTACGAGTCTGTCTCTGTTCAGTCCATCCTACTTGGTCACATTAGGTCTCTGACTTTGTAAGGCTATCGTATCACACAGGCCTCCCCTGAGTTTGTCAGATTTATCAGGTGGCCCCTTCTCATCCACAACTCTAAAGTGTTCACAGGTACCATGCCTGTGTTTCTTATCCCCAAAGTCATTAGAAATCTTCTATATTGTCACCAAATCTGTTTAAAAAATATAACTGAGGAAATTTAAAGATATAGTTGGTTTTAATCCACAACTAATGGATCAAGCAGCATCTATCCCTTCTATCAGGTAGAAGGAAACTCTTAAAGATCTGTACAAAATGGAAGGTTTTTTATTAGACAGAAGTGAATGGGAAAATGATATTTCTACCAAAGAGTGAATTATTTGTCAAGATCACATTCCTTTGGAAATGGACGAGGTCTCCTAGGTGGATTACCCTCACTTGTGCTGACCAGGTAACTGCAGATTGATTAAAGGTTACATTCCTGGGAAAGGCTGAAACTGCAATTAATTTAGTCATTAAGTCTTGGTTTTGCCGATGGGGTGAGGTGGGGTGAGAGGAACGGGGGTTGTCTAGCACAGGTGACTCCATTCTGCACCTGTTGTTTCTCTTTTTAACAATCTTCCCTGACAAAAGTCAATCTTCACTTTAATGGAGCTTATTTTCTCTTTGTATCTATGATATCAAAGTTTCTTTTTCTAGACCCTGCAAAGCACAGGCACCACACCACAGGGAGACTACAAATACCCTCACTGTTTTTGTTATGGTGTTAATTTTTGACTATTAACTTTCCTGTATCCACCTATGTAAAAGAAATATGTGTCTATCATTTTACTTTTCATCCAATCCCAGAGTTTTCCCCAGCTTTGCTTCTCCTGGCCTCCCTAATCTGTCACCAGTGGATTTCATGTAAACTACTTGAGGCTTCTTTTTTTATTGTAATGCCTAAAATAAGGGGCAAATGGTCATTTTCTCAGTTCATTGAGGTTTTGCTTCCTGGCAATTGTCATCAGTTTGGCTCAAATGAGCTTATAAAAATTCTCACAGGTTTCAACATTTCTTACATTGATACTTTATAAAACATACAAATGGAAATGGATATGGAAAGAGTTATTTTATTAACATACTGACTCTTTTTATTATGATATTTTTATTCTGAGATGAAAAGTGAAGGAAATAGAATAGTTTAATATAGTAAACTGTAGTTCTCTCAATACTTTCCATTAATCTTTGATAAAATTATATTAATAGATTGTAAACGAACAGCCTATAAAAAATAGACTGTTAGCGTTTATCTGAACAAAAGCATTGAAATCTGAGAGAGAGTCACAGATTCAGGTAGCAACTCAAAGTATAATCTGAGGAAAAAGAAAGGTAGGGTTTATAAGGGCAAAACCACAACATGTAATTTTGTATGCAAATGAAGAACTGGCTAGGTTAAGAGGGACTGATCAGTTCCAATATGCAAACGAGAGGGGTAAAAACTACAAGCAGAAAGTAAATTCCGCATGAGTCCAGGTAGCAATGGTTTCAGAATGTTTATGGGTCAGCCTTGCACTGAGGCTCCTGATGAACAAAGGCTGCATGGCCCCATTTCCTCCTCAAAAGCCTTTTGACTGTCACTCTAAGTGACTTTCTTAGCAATATTAATTCCATTTTACTTTTTTCCATTATCAGCCTTAAAAACAATTATTCATGCAGACTGACAGAGATTTCAGTTAATTATTCTTTAGATCTCTTTATAATAAATAGCTTTCCTTTCAGAAATTCCCTGATTACAAAAATCAAACAAACCTCTCTCAGATAACAAAAGATGGAAAAAAGCAGAAGTAGCTCATTTGCAAGTGATCAATCTGGTGTTTATACTAGATTGTTCTTTAACCTTTCACATTAGAGAACTCAACACCTTTAAACAATGGAGAAAGATGAAAGACTTTGCTGCAGTTTAATATTAAGAGCTTCAGTGTCTTCAGGTCTTTTAAAAAGGGTTAAATGTCTCCACAGAGATCATTTGTTTTGAATCAACAATCCTGAGAGGACGAAGGAAAAGGAGATGAGGGGGGAAGTAAAGAGAAAGATGAATGAGATGGAGTGCTCTCTTCCTAAATTTAATAAATGTTTCTCTTTTAAATAATATTCTTTGAAAAGTGGATGATTATACAAAAGGGAGTTTTTCCCCTGTAATCTTTATTTCAAAATGTCATAATGGAAATCGTTAGCAATTGAAAATAGTAAATTGTAACATGATAAATAAACAAAAAAATTTTTCGACTTTGATAAGGAAAATTATTGCATCCATTCCTGGCAAAACCTGGCAAATAGCAACCTGTAATTGTTACTAAACAATATGAACCAGGAGACTAGAGAAATAGTGATTTTGGTTAGTATTTTTAAAACAGATAATTTTTTGTTTTGTAAATTATATTTTGTTGATTACGGTTGTCCCAACTTGTCCCCCTTACCCCCATCCATCCAGCCCCTACCCACTCCCTCAGGCAATCCCCACACCATTGTTCATGTCCATGGGTCATGCTTATAAGTTCTTTAGCTACTCATGTCCTATACTGTATTTTACACCCCCACAGCTATTCTGTAACTACCTATTTGTACGTTTTAATCCCCTCTCCTCCTCACCCATTCCCGCACACTCCTCACCCACCTGGTAACCATAAAAAGGGTCTCGGTGTCCATGATTCTGTCTCTCTTCTTCTTGCTTGCTTAGTTTGTTTTTATATTCAGTTGTTGACAGATAAATATTTTTGCTATTTTATTGTTCATAGTTTTGATTTTCTTTTCCTTAAATAAGTCTCTTTAACATTTCATATAATAATGGTTGGGGATGATAAACTCCTTTGTGTTTTCCTTGTCTGGGAAGCTCTTTGTCTGCCCTTCCATTCTAAATCATAGCTTTGCCGCATAGAGCAATCTTGCTGCACTTCCCTGCTTTTCATGACTTTTACTTTTCCTTGCCAATCCCTTCCGGCCTGCAAAGTTTCTTTTGAGAAATCAGCTGATAGTCTTATGGGAAATCCCCTATAGGTAACTAACTTCTTTTCTATGCTGTTTTTAGAATTCTCTCTTTGTTTTTAACCATTGACATTTTAATTATGATCTGACTTGGAGTGGACCTCTTTGCATCCCTCTTCTTTGAGACTATCTGTGCTTCCTGGACTTGCACATCTATTTCCTTCACTAAATTATGGAAGGATTCTTTCATTAATTTTTCTAATTTCCAATTTCCTACTCTTTATCTCCTTCTGGCACCCCTATGATATGAATGTTGGACCTCTTGATGTTGTCACAGAAGCTGATTCAATTATCCTCTTTTTTTTTTTTTTTTTGAGTCCTTTTTCTTCTTGTCCTGATTGGTTGTTTTTTGATTCCTTATGTTCCAAGTCACTGATTTGATTCTTGGCTTCATCCACTCTACTGTTGTTTCCCTGTAAATAGGTCTTTATTTCAGTTAGTGTGCCTTTGTTTTTAACTGGATCTTTTTATGCTGTTGATGTCCTCACTAAGTTCCTTGAGCATTACAACTAGTGTTTTGAACTCTGCTTCTGACAGATTGCTTACCTCCATTTTGTTTAACTCTTTTTCTGGAGATTTGATCTGTTCTCTAATTTGGGCCATATTTGTCTCCTCATTTTGGCAGCCTTCCTGTGTTTGTTTCTATATATTAGGTAGAGCTGTGTTGACTCCATGTCTTGGTAGATTGGCCGAATATAGTAAGTGTCTATAGAGTCCAGTGGCACAGCCTCCCTTATCCCCAAAGCTAGGTACTCAAAGTGTGCCCTTAATGTGGGCTGAGTACACCCTCCTCTTACAGTTGAGCCTTGGTTGCTGTTAACAGATCAATGGGAGGGATTTACCCAGGCCAATCAGCTGCAAGGATTGACTGATCACTGACCACCAACCACTGCCCTCCATGGAGGATCAGCTGTGCAGGGGCATGGAGGTGGTGTCTGATATGGTCTGTAGCTGTCCACTGAGTGTGCTGGGCCTGGGATTTCCTGGGTGGTGCAGGCCAAGGTCAGCTGCTACCTGTGTTTTTCCTGAGGTCATCCTGCCTGAGCTATAAAGCGATCTGAGATAGCTGCTACTTGTGCTGGGCTTAGAGATTTCCAGGTGAAGCCAAGCTATGAATCTAGGCTAAATGCCTGATGCCAGCTGTCACTTATTTGAGAGAATTTAAGAAGTTGTGAAGCATAAAACAAGACCAGACCAACCATTCATATGGAAAAGCAGCTTGGATGGGGCCATACTTTGGATGTTTCAGAGTTTCTGAGGATCACCAAGGTGGGTCAAATAGTGTTAGCAAGATTGACGGAGTCTCAATGTGGCACTAGCTTGTAAGTAAGCTCAGTGGCTCTGTAGGGTAAGGGCTCAGAAAAGATACAATGGCCTCTGCTTGCCTATTGCCAGACACCCCAGTTTCTCCCAGTATGCCACTGGTGCCTTTCAAGCTGCTACCCCCATGCTGGAACTCAGAGGGAGTGAGTCTGAGTAGGTGAGACAATGTGTGGATTCTTTAAAAGGTACATCTTAGGGCTCCAGAAGTTCTTCCACTGAATCAATGCCTGCTAGTTTTTGCAGCCAGAAATTGTGGGGACTTATCTTCCTGGTTCTGGAAAGCTGGGCAGGGGAGCCTGGTGTGGGGCTGGGACTCCTGGCTCCCAAGACATACCTCTTGAATTTTCATCCACCACACGTGGGTGAGGGACCAGCCCATTCTGCCTCATCACTTCTCCTAACAGTCTGGATGGATGTGGTTTCTTTAATTCTGTAGTTGTCAGTCTTCCATTCAACTCAATTTATGATGGTTCTGACTGATGGTTGTTCTATATTTTAGTTGTAAATTGATGTGGTTTTACAAAGAGGTGAGCCGTGTCTACCTATGCCACCATCTTGATGGAAGTCTCTAATGCTTAAATTATATAATCGTTTCCACTTAACTGCTGATATACTGGGTTCTGCATTTACTATTTTTGTTCTATTTTTATGTGCCTTTGCATTTCTTTGAAATGATCAAGTTTTTTTAATATTGTTCCATTTTTCCTTCAATTAAGTTTCAGCTTAATTTTAAAATCATTTTTAGTTAGTTAGACTACACCTTAAAACACACAAATTATTATTTTAACTACTTGGCTGATACCAATTGAACCTTATGACTTTAAAACTCCATTTACTTCCCTCCCATCATCTGTTACTGTTACCATGAGTTTTAGCATCTATAAAACTGAAGCTCCTCAGAATACTATGGTTAGTATTTTGTATAGTTACTGTACCTTTATATTTTCCTTTCCAATGTTCTTTGTTCCCTCTTGCACATTCATATTTCTGTATGAGACCATTTTCCCTTTAATTCTAATTTCAGTGCAGTTCTACTGGTGCCAAATTCTCTGAATTTCTGTTTGAACACATCTTTATTTCACTTTAACATTTGGTGAATGTTTTTGGTAGTATAGAATCCTAGGCTTGTCATTTTCCTCTAGCTTTAAAGATGCTGTTACATTGGCTTCTGGTTGCCATCATTTCTGTCTCAAAACTTTGGCAACCTGGGTGCCGTCCTGTTCAAGTGACTGTTGTGGATATTGTTTTTTGTCAAGATTTTTAATACTCTGTTAACTGACCTTTGCCTGTGTAGTGTAGGCTAGCTAGGTTGGAAAGCCTGTGCAAGTTGGTTCAGGGTGAGAATGCTGGTGGAGAGATTGCCATTGCAAACAGGCTCTATCGCTAGCTCCTGGATTAGAGTGGCAAAGTCTACATGTTCCATGACGTCAATATTTTTTGCAAAAACTCTAAGCCATGTACTCACAATAGAACTCAGCTCTACCCAGCAAAGTTTGACAAACTCATCTGGGCTGGGCCATCTAAGACCCTGGTAGTCACACTTTTTTCCTTGTGGCCCCAGAAATGTCACCTTTGGATCGGTGATCTCCAGGTGTGCTTGGTAGTGATGTGCATTTTCTGCTTGCTTTGATTCTGTCTTCTTCTCAGGAGTTTTTTTTTTTATGATCTCTGGGGTTCTTTACCCATTTGACATGGAAGGTGATCCATTCTGCTGCTTTGTCATCTTCTCTTCTGCAGTCACCATAGCAAGAGCTTTTGGTCCCTCTGTGCTAGGACCTTTCTTTGATACTCATATCTCCTGTAAGTCCAGATGCTTCCCTTTCATCTCTAGTGGTCCCCCAAAGCCTTCCAGAGGCTATACCTGTTGTAATTCATCCATCAAAGACAAGATCTCTTCTGATATTTTTGTTTCATCTGACTCCTCTATATCATTGGATCCATTGCTTTCTTCAACCACTGTATTTTCAAGTCTAAAGACAGGTGAGTACACCCTACCCCAATTCCCAACAGATAGTTCAGAGTCCTCCTCTGTTCCTGTCTCAGAGAACTCTCCTTCAGAAACATCTAGTAACTTTGAGTTCTCAAAATATTTCTGTTTGTCATGGCTGTTGTCCAGGGTTTTGCATGACAGTTACCACTGCAAACAGAAGAGGTGATGTTGTACAAAAAAGGATAAAACTGCATGCAGGAAATCAACTTCAGGTTAATTTTACTCTTCGAGCACTGGATAGTTAATTTCAAAGCCTACCTAAAGGCCTCAAGTGCCCCACTGATATTCTTCAGAGCGAAGTAAGCATTTTCCAGGCTCAAAAAGGTCAGGGGCTTAGAGCTATTGATGGCCAAAGCTTGAAGAAGAAGCTTAGCAGAATCAAGATGAAGGCCATAGTGAATCAAAAGGCTGGTCAGGTTCAGAAGAGAAATATCCTGGTATTGAAGTGGAATGAAATTCAAAGCTCTCTGAAGACATGAATAGCAAAAGTATTTTTTTCTTACTGCTCTCCAGTACAGTCCAGCTTCATTGAGTGTCAGCCAGACAGGAGCATTTGGCTTATTAATAGCATGAAATAAGAAAGACCCAATTGCTTCTTCTCAGATGGTGTAGTTATTAATACAAGAAAACAAAATTTTTCACGCATGTTCATCTGGCATTTTGGTTTTCAGATTCATGAGGACCTCTGATTCTTTGACTAAGTAAGACAAAGTCTGGCTTTGCCTACAGTCAATTATGGCAGAGTCAGGGGTTTGAGCCTTTTCTTCTGAAGAATAATCACCACAGTTGAGTTCATGGATCCTGAGTCCTTTGTTTTTCTGTGGCAGAAAGTATGTTGGCAATTCACCACCAACAGGGACTCCAGGAAAGCTTTCTGCACAAACTACTCTTTTAGGCCAAAGCATGTTCTGTTTGTCCCTGTTTGCATCAGTGTCCCTGACCCAGATCTGGAGAATAGAATGGCCTACAGGAGAAGACTTGACCAAATCACTGATGTCACTCTGATCTGCTGGAACTTCAAAGTTCACAGACATCATACAGGAGGTTGATGAATCTTCACCAAACTGAATGTAATCCACATTTTCAATGATATCTTCATGAATGTAGCACACAAGTTGGTCTCATTGGCAATGTAAATTCTGCTGCTGGTTGACCAGATGGTGTATCTAATGATTTCCTAATTGTGCCTCTTTGCCATCTGTATGTCATGGATGATATTCCTTAAGATTTGCTCCTCTTGAATCAGCTTAAGTTTTTCCAGAATTGTCTTCTGTCTCATGTAATGGTCATCTTGGTTTGATATTCTTTCAACTCATTCAGTGGTGGCTGGAGGGATTTATGTTGAGCTTCCAGATTTTGCTCAAGTTTTTGCTGACACAGGACAGTGTGCTTCCTTTTTATAGCTTGCTCAAACCCAGGTTTGGCCTGCGAAGCATGATTGTAACACAGCAGTGAGTGGTTATATTCCCTAAGCATTGCATATATATTTCCCAAGGTATAATAGCTGGTGAAGCACTCACTGTCATTCAGAGTGTGTGCACCACCGCAGCAGCATCAGCAAAGATGAACTCCATGTAGAACATTTGCCACATTGACCAGAACAATGTATTTATTATGCTTGGAAGAGAAGCAAAGTGCTTACATGACACATTCTACTGCCTGACATGGCTCACTCTTTATTCTCCAGTAAGATGAAGCTATGTTATACAGTACCCATGAGGAAGAGTTCTTCTATAGGCCTTCATGAATGAGGTGATCTATGTCATCTATATTCCTTGCTACTCATTTAGATGAATATGTGGAGACTGGATCTTCTTTAGCTGGTGGAGGTACAGAAAGATTAACTCTTTCTTGTACACTTCATAAGCACTGGAAAGCATGTGTGCTATATGGAAATTCTGGAATTTTAGTGCAATTAGGTTACTCAGGGTTTGGAGGGATGAGAGATTCTATATCTATATGATCTTCATGGCTGATATCTTTGCTTTTCAAAGTCATGTGTGTGCCCTCATACAGATGCAGGTCCTGTAAGAGGACTTTGGCTTTGATATAGTCTAGATACTCTTGATTATGTCACAGCTTCAGTCCTGTGTCTCTGTCTGCATTCTATATGAATATTTTAGCAACTAATTGTTTCTCCAGTTCTTTGAGGTGGTTAATTATTGTTTCTTGTCTCATTACTGTGACTAAGTCATGGGGATGCTTCAAGTTCATTGGTGAATCCACTACTGGATCTTCCATCCTCAGACTCAGCAAAGACTCTGCTCTCCTGCTAGACTCAGCAAAGCAGAAAGGCTGAGGAGCCAGCCGGAACTGGAGCATGGTGGCGGCTCTCACTAGCCCAGCTGCGGACCTCTAACGCCGCCACCATCTCGCCCATGCTCCCCTACTTATTATTTATTTGATCCTCACTTACTTTTATCTCCCTGAGAGGGCATGGAATAAATCCTGCGTTAATATCAAGGCTTTTAACACTTAATCTATATGACAAGAGGCACAAACGAAATCTTTAGAAATCTGTATTTTTTATTATTAAGAAGATTCTTTTTACCTCATTCCTTATACTTTAAACTGCTTTATTCTTTGTGCAGATGACATAATAGCATCAAACATAACAAATAATGCCATTGTATAACTTTTCCCTTTAAAACAACAATTTCTTAAATACAACATGTATATATTCCAAATCAGCAACCATTAATAATACTTGCTTTCTCTGTGGAAGAGTCATATCAATTAAATCATCTTTATAAACAGTGTCATCATGAAATAACCTTGAAGTGCATGCACTATGGGTCCATGATCTTGCAAGGTGCTTTCTTATGTTCCACACCATATCTCTCAGTTAGGTAACTATGTACTGATGAAGTTCAGCACTTATTGTTTCATAGATGGCATGAATACTATACCTTTCACTCCATTAGGGACTGCCAGATTCATTTTGGATTAGACATACACTATCTAATTTGACACCAAAGAGCTAATCCCTTTACCCTTTAAATTTCTGATATGTCATATTGCATTACACTTCTTCTGTCACCTTCCATCACTGTATATTTTGTCACATAGAAAAGCCAATGTGACTTGACGAAACACAAGATGATGGGATCCAAGAGATTTAAAGTGATGCTAGTCAGTGGAGCAGAAATGTGACACATTGCTTCAAATGTGCAAATACTCACTTTTTGAAAATTAGATATCTGCTAAAAGCAGGTAGGCTGGGTGATCCATAATACTGTGGGGAAAGATATGGATTTTACCGTTTAGTGGCAAGTTTAAAGTACTGTGCTGCCCTATATAAATAACAGAAAAAAAAATGATTCAAAGTGACAATGGCCAAGGAAAAATTAGTTGGACTCTATTTTGTGTGGTAAGCATTCTCTTAAGTGCACTAAATAATCCATTGAAATGCCTCTCAAAGTTTCTTCATTTTATTTTAAACCAAATAATAAATAATTTACATAAGATTACATCAAAATAATCATCTTTTGCATTTTAATACTTAAAATAATAATTAAAAACAATACACTGAAAAGAAATTTTTGCACTTCCCCAGTACTTTCCAGGTTCATTTTAAAGTTGTAATGTGAATTCCAGCCAAGATGGAGGCATAGGTAGATACACTTTGCCTCCTCTCACAACCAAAAGAAGGACAGCAACAAATTTAAAAACAAAAAACAAGCAGAATGGCCAGAAAATAATCAAACTATGTGGAAGTCTGAAGACCAAGGAGTTAAAGAAGAACATTCATTCAGACAGGTAGGAGAGGCCGAGATAGGCAGCTGGGGTGGAAAGGACTCATGGCAAGGTGTCTGCTGGAGGACCAGGTGGGTGAGGTACTTGCTGGCAGACAGGGCATCACCACATTTGTGTGAAGATAAACTAGAAAGAACAACTGGGGAGCAAGATAGACCTCACAACCCAAGGGTCCAGCACAGGAAAAGAAAGCCTCAAACCTCTGATTATAAAAACCTGTGGGGATTTCAACGGTGGGAGAAACTCCAGACTTATATGAGATTTTGTTGGAGAGACCCACAGGGTCCTAGAACACACAAAAACCCACCCACCCAGGAATCGGCACCAGAAGAGCCCAATTTGCTTGCGGGCAGTGGGTGAAGTAACTGAAAGCAGGGCGAGAGCCCAGCAAGTGCCAGTGTCCCCTCACTGACCCATTCCCCACATACACTGCCACAATGAGCAACGTGGGTTGTCCTGTCCTGGCAAATACATAAGGCCCACCCCCTTACAATATAACAATTGCAACAAGTCAAAGAAATATGGCCCAAATAAAAGAACATATCAAAACTCCAAACATAGAACTAAGCCATGAAGAGATAGCCAACCTATCTATCAGATGCAGAGTTCAAAATTCTGGTAACCAGGATTTTCACAGATATGGATGAGTATGGTCGCAAAATAGAGGAAAAGATGAAGGCTATGCAAAGTGAAATAAAGAAAAATACACAGGGAACCAACAGCGAAGGGAAGGAAACTGGGACACAAACCAATGGTTTGGAGCAGAAGAAAGAAAGAAACTTTCAACCAGAACATAATAAAGAAACTAGAATTAAAAAAAAAAATGAGGAAATGTTCAGAAACCTCTGGGGCAACTTTAAATGTTCCAACATCCAAATTATAGGGGTGCCAGAAGGAAAAGAGGAGGAGCAAGAAATTGAAAACATTTGGAAAAAATGATGAACGAGAATTTCCCCAATCTGGCAAAGGAAATAGACTTTCAGGAAGTCCAGGAAACTCAGAGAGTCCCAAAGAAGCTGGACCCAAGGAAGCACACACCCAGGCACATCATAACTACATCACCCAAGATTAAAGATAAGGAGAGAACCTTAAAAGCAGCAAGAAGAAAGGAGACAGTTACCTACAAAGGAATTTCCATCAGACTATCAGCTGATTTCTCAAAAGACACCTTGCAGGCTACAAGAAGTATTCCAAGTCATGAAAAGCAAGGACTTACATACAAGATTACTCTCTCCAGCAAAGCTATCATTTAGAATGGAAGGGCAGGTCAAATGCTTCCTATATAAAGTCAAGTTAAAGGAGTTCATTGTCACCAAGCCTTTATAATGTGAAATGTTAAGGGGACTTATCTAAGAAAAAGAAGAAGGTCAAAACTATGAGCAATAAAATGAGAACAAATACACAACTATCAACAACTCAACCTAAAAAACAACAAAAAAAAACAAAAAATTAAGCAAACATCTATGAAGGAACAGAATTATAAAAGTCAAAATCACATGGAGTGTTATTACTATGGAGGGAGAAGGAGGAGAATGGGGGGAAAGGTACAGAGAATAAGAAAAATAACTGATAAATACAAAACACACAGAAGGATGTTGTTAATAGCATGGGAAATGGAGGAGCCAAAGAACTTATATGTATGACCCATGGACATGAACTAAGTGGGGTGAATTGCTGGAGGGAACTTGGGTACTGGACATAGTAGGGCAAAGGGAAAAAAGGAGACAACTGTAAAAACATAATTAATAAATTATACTTAATAAAAAAGAAATTAAAATATAAATTTATAATGCATTTTCATAATATTGGGTTATAAATTGGTACCATAAATCCAGAAATATCCATGAGGGTAAATGAAATCCATCAGCTCATTTAAAAATTGGAAATATCTTAGAAACAACAGATTCTACTTCTTTATGCACAAATTATTTCAATTTTTTGAATTGGACCTTTCAAGGAATGTACTAATTTATACCACAAACAAAAGCAAAAATAAATAATAGAATACAGAGAAATAATTTACAACTCAGAGACAGGGGATGGTTAATACCTAAGGTTAATATTTTGATATTTTTAAATATCAAACATGCACTATATTTAAATGCACATCCTATGACTAGATGATTCCCCCCTCCCTGAGTACTTACTATGAGGCCATTAAGTCAGCATTCCAGTCAAAGGAGCAATATATTTGAAAGCCTGCTTCTGTCCACTTGAAAGTTTGGATGTAAGAACGTGTTTTAGACCTGATCAATATGATACACTCAATCAATAATAAACAAGAAGCTAATTACATCATGAGTACATAGCTCCATTTGGAAAGTAGTGATAACAGCAAAGTCTCGTTTGTACAAGTTGACATCATAAAAGTACTAGAAGCCGTGCTAGGAATGTGGCCAGTGTCCAGACTCGATAGGCACATGGCACATACTCTGTTTGCCGTTCAAGGCCAGTGGCAATGTGTCATTCACCTGATAGCTAGGGCAAAATTGTTATTGAAATGTCTAGTTTTCCATGTCCCTTCCCTTCTCTCCTAGTCTATTTATCCTGATGTATTTTTTATACAAGGTATGTCCAGAAAAAAGCCTAGCCATTGTTAATATAAAGAGAACTCTTTGCAAAACATCGATGTAACTAGCCAAGGAGAGTGGACTGGGATGCACATGTGTGAACAATGACTTCACTGTACTAGACAGAGGGGACAGTAGACATTGTGGAGTGAGCATGTGTACTGTGTGGCCACCACATTCAAAATGACCGAGCAAGGAGGGCAACAAATCCACATCCAATTCGGCGTGAAGCTTGAACATTCATTCCTCTGTGGAAAATATTCAGATGATTTAGAAGGCATAGCTATGAGCAACTGGTGATTGGCAGCTTCATCACAACTACATGCCTGCTCATACATACATCATGACTCCTCCAGAGTTTTTTGGCAAAACTTTAAATCACCCAGGTGACTCAGCACCCCCTACAGACTAGACTTGGCACCCCACAACTTCTGGCTTTTCCCAAACTAGAATCACCTTTGAAAGGGAAAAGATTTCAGATCCTCAGTGAGATTCAGGAAAATACAATGGGGCAGCTGCTGGCAATTTTGTGAACTGTGTGAGGCCCCAAGGTGCCTACTTTGAAGGGGACTGAAGCATCATTGTCCCATGTATGATGTTTCTCATATTTTGTATCTTCTTCAATCAGTGTATCTATTTTTCACATTACAAGGCTGGATAGATTCTGGACAGACCTCGTATATTTATTATACAAATATCAAAATAATACATCAACATGTAACTCTGCTGACTGTATTTTGGTAAACTTTCTGTTTCCTACCAAGTTTTCTATAAACAGTATGTAGTTCTGAAACTACAAAATAGCTAAAAGGAATTTACAAAATATACATATATATGCTACTAAATTTCATTTGAAATTAAAAACAGTAAAGTTTATATAAACTGTATCTTTTTCAAAACTAATCAAGTAACTATTCAGTGATTCCTAAATGTTGGTGATTTGACAAGTTTAAAGCTGTTTTCATAGGAATCATTAGAAATATTCTATATAAATATATATCAGAAAATTTGGTTCAGTAGATTTGGTTTGGACATCAAAAATCCATATTACTTAAGCTTTTCCAAATTTAGTTAAGGAGTCATTCCATGGAACCAGCCTTACAAAATAAAAATGATCAGGCTTTTTCTGATCATTTTTCCAGCCCCTGAATCAATCCCTCTATACCAACAATTTTTAATCTTTTCCATCTAATGGCACATGTAAACTAATTAATAAAATTCTGCAGCACACCAAAAAATATATATTATTTGCCAATCTGGCAAAAAACAGGTAACATTTTGATTTCTTCACACTTGACAGCTGCTGTCATTTTTTAATTTAATAATCTAAGGAAAAAGGCCATTGCCCCTGACTAAAGAGTCAGATATTGCATGTTTTAAAAATTCTTGCAGTGCGTATTGAAAATTGTTCTTCTATACCAATAAACCTCCAATGCAACTGATTTCTAAGAGAGATTTTGTTCAGTATGATAGGACTAATTATGTACCTTAAATGGTACTTGGTTAGCTGTAACTTTGCGTACTTAGGAACCGGTCTTTGGTTTTTAATGCTTGAATCCTGCTTCAGAAGTGTCATCAATTCCTTCTCATTCGAAGGACACTGGGCGACCAATTTCAGATTAACACTGTTTATGTTTGCTATTAATTGCTAATGAATTCATGCCAGAAAAACTGCCTGTGTGATTAATTCTAGTGTCATCGGTTCCCCGCTCACTGTTGTGCTGTGGTATGGCAGTCTAAGGAAACCGCTTTACGTGGGTTTGCACAGTATCTATGCTTACTTTATATCCACACTGCCAGTTAGCTCTGTTTCCACATCATGAATATGATGCCCTGTCTCTCAACATAAACTTTTCCTCATTATCTATACCCAGCTTTCTCCCACCAGGACTACCCCTGCCAACCATTAGCTTCAGTTCCTGATTCTGGCCCGGCCTGATCTGCTCCAAGACATTTAAAGTTCTGGGGCATAGTCAACTGTAAATGCCATGTAACATTAGAAAAATCTTATCTGTAAATAATAAAAGTATACTTCATTTTGACTGCTAAATTTGAGAGCACATCAGGGCAGATAATAAAGGCATGCTCATTAATAGTACACAATAGGGTAAGAGAAAGGAAGTAGAGGCATGTAAATAGTGGTCCAGAGTGGTATTTCATTTGTGTCATTGCAAGTAGGATAGATGGTTTTCTATTAGTGGTACTAATGTGATCCTCCAGGAGGGACCGATTTTCTACCGGGAACTTTTTAGGCTCATCAATAGCACAACTTCAAAGCGAGTATTTTCAAAGCATTTTAATGCTTTTTGAAAAGAACAGCTCATGGTGTCACCAAATATGAGTAAGTGGATATACACCTTTCCCTCCACGCTGTTTTATGTTGGAAAATAACATGAAATTCCAAGAATAATACTCTTTGTGTTTACAAAAAATAATAATCTTCAGTCATTGTATAAATCTATGTATGTACCCTTGGCATCAATTTCATCAAAGTTTTCTCAAAATTAGAATTCATCAAAACAGTGAGTGCAATGTACAGAGAGAAGCTATGGTTTTTAAAAACAGCTCACACAATGTAATTATTTTTTATTATAGTTAAAAAGAAATTAAACTTTTTAATTAGAAAGTTACACTGTAATTTCAATCTAAGCAACTGTTTATAAAATAGCCACTGGCACTGTCATTAAAGTAAAAATGATTGAATTTAAATTAAAATAAATGATTTCTTAGAAAACATAGCTAGGTGCCTAACACCATTTTCTCCATAAATCTTACAAGGAAAGATCTAAATTGTTGGAATTACATCTTTCATTTTATTAGTTACCATTTTAAAAACATTATATACATTTTTTTCTATTTTGTAACCCTAGTATTGCATAAGCCATTGTTAGCTAGTTATAAGTTTCATTACCTAAAGATGCAATTTCAATGCTAAGTGCATGAGAAAAACTGATCTTTCTTTTACACTAAAAAAATCTGGTTGAGTAAATGGAAGGTTTTGTGATACACAATTCAGTTCAATTGTAGTATTACAGGTAAATGGTTGTAATTTTTCCATTAATGGTTTATCAGTTTTCTTGAGCAGTGTTAAAAAAACACAACAAATTGTTTCAAAATGAGTATTTTTAAAAGCATATCAAATGATATTATAGAGCTTAAACCTTGAAATGTTATATGACTGATAATGGGAAAATGCATATAAATAGTCTATGAAGGAAAGAGTAGGTGAGTAGTTATTTAAATTTTAAGCCTAAGAAAAGTATAATTTAATTCAAGACTTTTTTCTAGTGTCTACATCTTAATGGAAAAGACAATATCCCTGTCTTCGAGACATTTTTATTAAATTTGGTGAAAAAATAAGCAATCAATGAACTACCAAGCATTTGTATTTAAGCTGTATGCTAGTGTCATTTATCTTGTAGTGATTTGTATCTATTGATAACTTCAACTAATTTTTTAAAAAGAATTTTAAAATGAAAAAGTACGGAGAGAAATGTGTTTTTAGATCTTTCTCAAAGTAGAGGTAAATGAGGTCTTTTGTTTGACTAATTTCATTCTACTTCTGTTTCCCACAGATTATCCAAGAACAAGGTGAAATGGGAAGGACATCAGGCACTAAGAATCCTTTCAGTTCCAAATAGCCTGAAGTGTCTCAATTCAGAGATGAGCAGGAATGGGACTAAATCCACAATGATTTATTCCTAGGTATTTTATTATTTTTGAAACAATTGTGAATGGGATTGCTTCCTTAATTTCTGTTAGTTCATTCTTGGTATATAAAGATGCAACTGATTTCTGGATATTAATTTTGTCTCCTGATACTTTGCTGAATTCAATGATCAGTTCTAGCAGTTTCTTGATATAGTCTTTGGGTTCTCTATGAACAGTATCATGTCATCAGCAAATAAAGACAGTTTTCTTCTTCCATTCTGATTTGGATGCCTTGTATTTCTTCTTCTTGTCTGATTGCTGTGGCTAGGACTTCCTGGACTACATTGAGAGAGAGAGAAGTGAAAGCAGACATCCCTCTCTTGTGCTCTATCTTAAGGGGAGCACTTGTAGTTTTTGCCCACTGAGTATGATGCTGGCAGTGGGTTTGTCATATATGACCTCTATTATGTCTAGGTATGTTCCCTCTATTCCCACTTTGCTTAGAGTTTTGATCATGAATGGATGATGGATTTTTTCAAATGATTTTTCTTCATCTATTCATATGATCAGGTGTTTTTATCCTTCATATTGTTTATGTGGTAAATCACATTTATTGATTTGTGAATGTTGTACCAACCTTGGTGTGTGATCTTTTTGACATATTGCTATTTTTGGTTTGCTAATATTTTGTTAAGGATTTAGCAACCATTGTGGAAAGCAATATGGATATACATCAAAAAATTTAAAATGGATCTGCCTTTTGACTCAGCCATCCTACTTCTGGGAATATATCTGAAGGAACCCAAAACACTAATTCTAAAGGACCTAAGCACCCCTATGTTCATTGCAGTGTTATTTGCAATCACTAAGATATGGAAGTAGCCCAAGTGTCCATCAATAGATGAGTGGATGAAACAACTACGGGACATTTGTACAATGGATACCACTCGGGCAATAAAAGGAAGAAAATTTTACTTTTGCAACAGCACAGATAGACCTGGAGAACATTATGCTAAGTGAAATAAGCCAGTCAAAGAAAGACAAATACCTTATGATCTCACTTATATGTGGAATTTAATGAACAAACTGAACTAACAAACAAAATAGAGATGGACTCATAGATAGCAAGCAGGATTACAGTTATTGGGGGAAGTTCTGGGGCAGAGGATGGAGTAAAAAGGAAAAAGGACTCATGGGCATGAGTTGTCACAGTGTGGTGATTGCAGGAGGAAGGGGGTATAAAAGGGTTAAATAGTAATGGAAAATGCAATAATAATTTAAAAAATAAATTACATTCAGGATCATCATATTTAAAAAGCCCATAATGAACTGCAGTGACTCTCACAAAGAAAGAAAAGTGGCTTAGAGTACTAGGGGAAAGTTTAAAAGAGAAAGGATTAGATCTAGAGAGGAAAAAAAGGAAAAAGTCAGAAAAGAAAGTCTATGACAGCAAGACAGTGGGAAGTACCTACATTGTTTCAGAAGATGTCACCTTTCTGTTCTAAATGAAAAAACAGAAAGAGAGAATGTAGCTGTAAAGGATTTTAAACAAAAGAAAATGGATATATTATTTTTGGAATAGGAAGCCCCTCCCACACTCCTCAACTTATTTCCCTACCTTTTCCTCCAATGCCTGCTTTTCTCTCTTCCCTCACCAAGTAGGAGAATGGTATGATTAATACTTTTTTTAGGAAGACTTAAAGATTGGTAGTTTTTAGAATATAAATGAGATCTGAGAGTGTTGCAATGGAGGTATGTTGCTTTAAAATAAAACAAGCTTTGTTGTAGGAAGAAAATATATGAGGCTTGTCCAGAAAGTATCCAGCCACATACTAAACACAGAGATACTTATTGAAGATACAAGATATGAGAAACATCATACATGGGACAATGATGCTTCAGTCCCCTTCAAAGTAGGCACCTTGGGACCTCACACAGTTCACAAAATTGCCAGCAGCTGCCCCATTGTATTTCCCTGAATCTCATTGAGGATCTGAAATCTTTTCCCTTTCAAAGGTGATTCTAGTTTGGGAAAAGCCAGAAGTTGCAGGGTGTCAAGTCTAGTCTGTAGGGGGTGCTGAGTCACCTGGGTGATTTAAAGTTTTGCCAAAAAACTCTGGAGGAGTCATGATGTATGTATGAGCAGGCGTGTAGTTGTGATGAAGCTGCCAATCACCAGTTGCCCATAGCTATGACCTTCTGAATCATCTGAATACTTTCCGAAGAGGAATGTTCAAACTTCATGCCAAATCCGATGCAGATTTGTTGCTCTCCTTGCTCAGTCATTTTGAATGTGGTGGCCACACAGTACACATGCTCATTCCACACCTGTCCCTGACTAGTACAGTGAAGTCGTCATTGTTCACATATGCACATTGCAGTCCACTCTCCTTGGCAACCAGGTTACATTAATATTGCTCAAACCATTCTCATTATATTAACAACAGCTAGACTTTTTTTGGAGAAACCGTGTGTGTGTATCTGTGTAATATATGTCACAGTTTTCAGAAAAAATATAAGAATTTCTGTATTGACAATCTTTATGATAATATAAAAAGAGAGGGGTATCATTTAATTTTCATTAAAGAGTTATTGTAATACATTTTTTTGTGAAGCTAAGACCTGGATATTCAATATTGATTTGTATGTAATAGGAGTTTAGATTAATTTTAATAAAGCAGAAAATTCTTCCTCTTTTTTGAAAATTAAATATGAAATAAATGTGGAGGTCCCACTGAGGTAGATGGAAACAGTAGAAAGACCAGTAAGGAAACATTGAAACATTTCAATTAGGTAAATATAGGCATTGAATAAGGATGGAGCATAAACTAGATTCAAAATAATTCCTGAGATATATTTAGCACCATTAGTGAATCAATTTGATATGATGGTGGAACAAAATAAAATGAAGTGCTAAACAAAAGAGACCAATAAAGGTGTTTTTGGAAATAAAATGTTAAGTATTCTACTAGGAATGAGGAAAACTCTCTGTAATCTTTGCTTTAATGTTTTTTTCTATTTATAAAGATAGAACCTTTAATAGTATTTAGTGCAGCACATATTTTGGGATTCAGAAATATTTACCTGATATGAATAATAAACAGAGAACAAATTTACTCAACAAAGATTTCAAGTGGGTAGATTGTGTTGAACATAAAATAGAGAAAATTGATGATTTCTTTTTTTTCTTTTAAAGTAGATAATAGTGAGATAATCCCTGGTGATTATTCTTTTATTTTTAAAGAATGAGTTTTTATTTATTGAGCCATAAATGGAAACTGTTAAAGACTAAGGAGGCTTTCTAGAAATATTTTTTTCTTCTATAGAAGGTAAGTTTAAACATCTGTGGTGACAGGATTCAGGGCATATTAATCCAAAATATGGCACCGTAGCATGTTGAATATTTTTAACTGAAGGAGTTCTAGAAAAACAGAATCTAAATTTTCACTCTGACCTTACCCTTGATTGTTCCCCTGGAAAATGCCATAAAACTTTGCTGGTAGAAGTGCCCTCCTTATAACTGAAGGAAAGAAACATTCTTATCTCAGAAGAAAAAGAAACATCAGGAAGTTATTACCAGGTTACTACACTTACCTTATACTCTTAAATGTATAATCCTCCATTACAGTCCACCTAGCAGTTTTATGAGTTCATTATCAAACAGTGAAATACAACTACTCAGATCTAACTGTTGCTTCAGGCCTTCATTTCCTTATGAAGTCTCCCATGTCATGTAAAACTTTCATCACATAAATCTGTGTTCTTTTTCCCGTTAATCTGTCTTTGTCAGTTTAATTTTCAGACCCAGCCAGGGCCCCTAAGGGTCAAGGAAATCTATTTTCTCCCCTACAATAAGCAGAACTAATATCCTAAATAGTACGAACTATCAGAGTTATGTCATGATCCTCTTGAGAACCTTTCAAATCCCTCAAAGAATATATTGAAAGATCAGGAAAAGTGTATTTTACAGTCAGAATTTTTATGCAGGGTAGACAGATCATTTCAATACTGAAAGAATTTAGACAATTGAATTCATTTTTGCTTAAGAAATTTCAAGTGATTGAAAGAAGCATGTCAATTTTGCCTAGAAATATAAACTTACTTTTCTTTCTAATTTATCTTACTGGCTTTGACTAGTAATTTGATGTGAAGTAAAAGAATTACCATCATTAAGTAAGAATGGTGGGGAAAATTATAATCAAGCACCTTTCAGGTACGTGGAAGCGGTATGAAGCCCACATGCAGCTCCCTATTTAGCAGATAGTAACCTGTTTATGTCTAAGGAAGGAAGAGGTGTGGGCTCAGAAGGGTTGATTTGGCCCTTTAGAGTTACATGTGATGCTTCATTTCTGTTAACAACTTAAAACCAGCAAGTGAAATCTTTTCTCTTTGGGAAAAGACTGCCAAGAACCTTTGGGCAGTGATTTATCAGAGGAGTCAGGTGAGAGGAGAACAACCCTACTTGTACGCACAAGATAAATGAGGGTGCCCTGTATGCTAAGACTGTTTGGCATCTCTGCACTGGCCAAGTTATGTTTGATGAATTATAATGGAAAAGCTGGCACTGCAAAGCACTTAGAGGACGATACCCAGTAATGTGAAAGACTACACTGACTATGTAACTTTAGACAAGTTATTCAACCACCCCAAATCTTATTTTCTTATGTGTGTAAGTGTGAAAAAGAAATGCACACTCTCACGTAAATAGTTGTCATCCAAATTAAAGGAGGTAATACAGATGGTCTCCAACTATAATGGGTCAACTTCATGATGGTGTGAAACCTATACTCTGAAGCTCACAATCAACCATGTGATCACAAGGTTAAATAGCCAATGCTCTACATTGTACTGTGTTGCCAGCATTTCTAGGGATTATGTGTTAGTTTCCTCATTTCACTACATCTACACAGCACCCACCTGTTTCTCCTTTTTCTGGTGAGAAGAGAAAGGTAACTACAGTTGAGATGAAACTCAAGATAATTGCCCAACTGTGGGTTAATGTAATTTTTTTTTTAGTACGTTTAAGTTAGGCTAGGCTAAGCTATGATGTGTGGTAGGTTAGCTGTATTAAATTCATTTTTGATTTATGATATTTTTACCTTACAATTGGTTTATGGGGACATAATCCCATGTGAAGTCAAGGAGTATCCACATAAATGAAACATTTAGCAAAGTAAAAGAAAGTCAACCAATAATTTGCCATATAACCAAATATTTAGCTAGTTTTTTTTAACATAATGGCTTTTGAATTTTTATTTAAAATGATAGTGTCTTCACCATTATCTCCTGACAAGATGATGACTTACGTTTGCACACAGTCACAAAACAACAACAACAAAATGTAGGAAAAGATAATAGGAAATAGCCTCTTCATTTTAAAATTTTAATTTTATTACATGAATTATTAAACAGCTTTACTGGGGAATAATTTATATACAAAAACATCATATTTAATGTGTACAGTGTGGTGAGCTTAAAGGTATGCCCGTGTACAAAGCAGATCTCAAGAACTTGCTCATTTTCTAAACTGAAACTTTATATCTGTTAAAAAGCAATTCTCATTTGCTTGGCTCCCCCAAGCAATTTTATACTCTGTTCCTATGAGTTTGGCTGTTAAATCCTGGAATCATTCAGCAATTGTCCATCTATTGCAAACTTATTTCACTTATCATAATGGCCTCTTCATTTGTACATGTTGTTGTATATGTCGGGATGTCCTTTTTAAAGGCTGAATAATATTTCATTGTAAGTATATGCCACATTTCTTTTTCTCTAGATAGATTGATATATAATTGAAATATGCCATCGAGTAAGTTTAAGGTGTACTTGTGATGATTTGGTACATGTACAATTTGCAAAATTATTACTAAAATAAGGTTAGTTAATACATGTTTTACCTTATATAATTAATGCATGTGTTGTCATTGCGAGGATATTTAAAATCTACACTGTTTGCAAATTTCAAGCATATAATACAACATCATTAACTATAGTCACTGTGCTGTGCATTAGATCACCAGAACTTATCACTCTTCTAATTGGAAGTCTGTGATTTTTAGGGAACATATCCCTATTGCTTCTACTCCCTACATCTGACATCCACCACTCCACTGGCTGTTTCTCTGAGTTTGGCTTCTTTTAGATTCCACAGATAAGTGAGGCCATACCCATATTTTACTTTCTCTGTCTGACTTATTTCACTTAGCATAATGCCCTTCATGTTCATCCATATTGTGGTAAATGGTTGAATTTCCTTTCAATGGTACTAATATTCCTTGTCTTTGCTTTTGTTAACAATGCTGCAATAAATATGGGCATGTGGATACTCTACGAAGTAGTGATTGCACTTCTTTTGGATAAAAGCCAGAAGTGGGATCCAGAAGCTGGATCATATGGTGGTTCTATTTTTAATTTCCTCAGAAACCTCCATACTGTTTTCCATAATGGCTGTACTAATTCTCACCAACAGTACATTATGAGTTGCCTTTTCTCTATATCCTCACCATTTATCTCTTGCCTTTTTAATAACAGACATTCTAACAGGTTTGAAGTGATATTACATTGTGGTTTTGATTTGCATTTTTCCTGATTTGATTAGTGATGTTGGACTTCTTTCATGTCCTTGTTGAACATTTACATATTTCTTTGGAAAAATATTAATTCAGATCCTTTGCTCATTTTTAATCATCATTTTTTCTGGATTGTATGTGTTCTTCAAACTCTTCTAAAAAATTGAAGAGAAGAGAATACTTTCAAACTCATTTTACAAACCTAGCGTTACTCTTATACCAGAACTAGATAAGGACACTCCAAGAAAAGAAATTAAGGCTAATACCCCTAATAAAATAGATGCAAAATTTACCAATAAAATACTACCCACCAAAATGCAACAATATACTAATATGAACATGCACTGTGATCAAATAGTATTTATTCCTCAAATGAAAGAATGATTCAATATGCAAGAATTGATTGATGTCATATACTACATTAACAAAATTAAGGGTAAATATTATATGATCATCTCAGTATGCATAAAAACATTTGGCAAAGTATAACACCATTTCATGGCAAAAACTCTCGACAAATTTGGTATAGAAGTTGCATTAGTTTTATGAGAAGAGAATGTTATCAAGTAATTATCATAATTTTTAATAAAATGGTTACTGTTTATATATTGACTAATAAGCAACAAGTATGGTTATGGACATCATATTGCTTCAGTGTAGGTAGATAAATACTTCCTCTCACGTAAAACACAATTTACAATGTTAGGAAAAATATTTCAATGACAAATATCCTTTAAAAAAATTGTACCTTACTAAAATGTTCCTAATCATGTTTCTCTACTGTTATTATTTGAGAAACAAATATACAAACAAATCTCTCAAATTTACAAGAGTTCTTTGTTGAATTTTACTATAAAATCTTAGAAATTCAAATCTAATTACTGTACCAGAACTGTGTTTTTACTTTACATTTTATGGATGCTGGTAAGGGAAGTCTTTTCTAATATCCATAATTATCTTACCACCCACAGTGTAATGGCGAACTCAGTAGGAATTCTCAAAACATTTGTATCAGTGATTTTTCATTTTCTAAGTATTTCTCATTGATACTTATTTAAATTTAGAACTTATTATTTCAACTATATACTTAGTCATGATTTTATCTAGTGATTACAATTATTTGTTTTCACACACGTATATACATAAATATATACGCATGTAAATTTACATACTCTGATCTTGGCCTTGTCCTACTTAGCCTCCACTCAAAACCTCTACACCTCCACAATCCATTGGAACACATTTATCAAAGTGCAAGATAAAGTCTTCAGTAATATCGCATATGGGAATTAGCCAAGCAGCGTAGGCTGAACTTGCGAACTTTCGGTCTGGTTCCTTTGACAGTCTGGTGCATCATCAGGATGATATATGCCTCCTGTTTGTTTCAATCATTTACAATCCTCTGTTCTCAATCTCCTTTAGGAAGACAGTTTTAAAAAGAAATACACACACATACACAAACCCCTATACACGCATTCCCTACTTTACCAGAAAAATCAGTGATATTAAGAATGCAATCCATGTTCATACAAAGTAAAACATTTCTTTAAGAAAAAAAAGTCTTGATGACCTCTGTTCCTATGTCCTCTGACTCAAAAAGAAACAAGTGTGTGGTTGGAGGGAGTCTTGGTATGTCTCATGGTGATGCCAAAGACTTGGAGATCGCTTGGGAATGCCAGGGTATCAGCCTTGGTGGACAAATAGCAAAGATTCCCAAGTGGTCTGAAAGGGGTTCAGGCAATTGATACAATGAAATTAATAGAGGAGAGGAAATTATAAGAAACTAGATCAACACAAAAACATGCTGAAAGAGTAAAATTAAATTACAACAATTTATAATTAATAGTAAATACAAAATAAGATAGACAAAATAAAATCAAATAGATTATTTATCACCATAAGGGCAAATTATTTAAATCCCTTTTGTAAAACACAGAATTGCAGTGTCTTAAAATGGTTACAAAACAAAACTTGGCAGTATATTGAGGATACCACCAGGTTTTATCAAATTTAAACTGACAAGGAAATGTAGACAAAAGAGTGGGAATGAAATACTGTGAAAAATGAATGATAGGCAGAAGTAGGAAAAATCAAACCACATAAATTGAATTCCAAAGACTAAAGAACACAAATAGGAATCTCATATCTAATGACACCTTGAACCACTGGGCAACAAAAAAGGCACAAACTCTTATACACATGCATGTGTGTGTCTGTGTAAGTGGAGAGAGATTGTTCTATTTTACTAGACTAAGAAGTTCCTTTAATGCTGAATTTGTACTAGTTCTGTGTTGTCTAGAACAAAGGAGAAGATAATAAATTGGATAAGCAAATCCTGTCTTCTACAGGTCCATGAAAAACTACTACAGCTTCAACATATCAGATATTTCAATGTTTTTCAAAGCAGAAACTAAAAAAACAAATATTTTTATTACAATTATTGATGAATTTAGCAAAAATTAAGAAATATCGAAAGGCACCCTGACTGGTGTTGCTCAGTGGGTTGAATGTGGGCCTGAGAACCTAAGGGTTGCCAGTTCCATTCCCAGTCAGGGCACATGCCTGGGTTGCAAGCCAGGTGTCCAGTAGGGGGTACAAGAGGCAACTACACATTGATATTTCTCTCCCTCTTTTTCTTCTTTGGTTCCTCTCTCTCTAAAAATAAATAAAATCTTTAAAATAAAGAAATACCAATAGGCTTATGATAAAAAAATAATTCTTATATATTTGCCTATACTCCCAATGTCATCCTTACCCCAAGCCTACTTTTTAACACTCTTATTTTTAGCAGTTATTTCTGTTTTTATATGTAAATAGCATTACTTAATATTCCTGTTAGACCCTATTATTGACTTTCTACTGTGAGAATTGAATACGTGTTTTCCTTTAATCCTTTCCCACATCTATCAGGCCTCTTCTGAATTTTCTCAATATCATTCTGGTCACATTTTAGTTAAAATTACCTATATATGATTATGCCTTTGGGAATGTTAATGTATAATAATTACATTTTGTTCTTCTATTTCTAAAATTAACTGCATTTTACAGTCATCTTGGTTACCTTTGCATCATTTATTTATCATCTCCTCATTTCATAACTTTGAAATGATTAAATTTCATATTTAACACTTTTAAAATTTCTGATCCTTGAAACTTTCTGCTTGAAATAGACTCCTATTTTCTGGATTCATTCAAAACTACTTTCCCTGTTCTTGCTGTGAATAGCCTGTGCTGAGACTCCTTTGACTCTAGCCATGGATTGCAGCCACTCTGCTGCATCGTTCCTGGGAGCACATAAACCAGCATTTCTGAGGAGTACGTGTGCAGCAAGTCCTTGTGTTTCAAAAAACAAACAAACAAGCAAATAAACTGCATACCATCTTACTCAATTGGTAGCTTGGTAAATGATAAATTTCTATGTTAATTAAAAAAACAAAGAACAGTATCCTGTAGAAAAATGAAAGCATTGCTCCTCTGTCTTCCAGCATCTAATGTAGTTTTTGAGAAGTGCACTATTTTCTCAGAAGATAGCTTGTTTGTTTTGTTTTGTTTACTTCTCTAACAGTTTACAGCTTTTACTATTTTCTCACTAAAATCTCATTAAAATAAGCCTCGATAAATATGTGTCTTTATTTATAGTATTTGTCCCTAAACAGAATATTATAACTTGTCAAATATTTCCACTATTTTGCAGATATATTCTTTTCTCCATTTTCTTTAATTTCATAGGTTATAAAAATATTGTATAAATCAGATGTTGGACTTCCTGCAAATCTCCTGTATGTATCTTAGTTTGTCTCTTATGTTTCTTACTTATTTTTCTTCTATTTACTGGGAAATGTTTTAACTTCTATTTCCAATAAATTGCATAAATATCTATAGCTTTATTTTTCAAGGAATATTTTCCCCAGATTTTTCCTCATATCTACTCTTTACTTTAGAAGCACGGCTTCTTGGAAATTCTTTGAACATATTCATTAGAGGGGTGTTTGCTTAAAGTTTCTTTTGTTTCCCCTGGGACTATCTCTGTTTCCTCTAGGGTAATTTTCTTTCTACATTCATTCCTCATTATTGTGTGGTGCTTATGTTCCTCAGGTTGACTGGTGGCTGTAAGTTAGCTATACACAAGAATAAAGAAACTACAAAAATGCAAACAGGAACTTAGTAACTTTGTGCTGCTTATCAACTAGCTTGCTTTGCTTTGGGTTAATTAACTCTAAAAATTACTAAGCTTTGAATTATTTCTCTGGGACCATTTAAATTATTCAGTAAAATTTGTTATCTGCTATCTAGGGGTATAAACTGACTGCTTCTACTCTGGCTAAAAGGGTGGGACACGTTTTCAATATTGAAAAATTTAATTGCTCTCTCAGCTGTTGTCTCATTATTACCTTTTGTCATCTGGATCTCTCTCATCTTTCCATGATGAAATCAACTTCATTGTTGTCCATATTTCTCTTGATGCACAACCTTTGTAGCAGCTTCCCTCTCTTCTATATAACACTACCCCAACAGCCATTTTTATTTTATTTTTTAAAGTTTTATCTGGTCTAAGTTTTACCTTGAGATAATAGGTTAATATAGGTAGGTATATTTATATATTTCATCTTTACTCACAATGTTTTCAATATTTCAAATACCCACAATCCTCTTTACCAATATATCCCCCAGAGCAAGGTAAATAAAAGAAAAAAATAAACAAATGGAAATACATCCAATTAAAAAGCTTCTTCATGGCTAAAAAAACTATCATCAAAATTAACTGCATGGGAGAATGTATTTGTCAATGGTACATTGGATGAGGATTTAATCTCTAAAATATATAAACAGCTTATATGACTCAACATCAGAAAGATGAACCATGTAATTAAAAAATGGGCAAAGGACCTGAATAGACATTTCTCCTAGGAGAAAATACAGAAGGCCCATCAACATGTGAAAAAATGTTCATCACTAGCCATCAGAAAGATGCAAATTAAAACCACAATGCAGTATCACCTCACACCTGCCAAAGTGGCTGTCATTAATAAATCAACAGATAACAAGTGCTGGTGAGGATGTGGAGAAAAGGGAACCCTAGTATACTTTGGTGGGAATGTAGACTGGTACAGTCACTCTAGAAAACAGTATGGAATTTCTTCAAAAAACTAAAAATGGAACTGCTTTTTTGTGGGGGGCTCTGCCTGCGGAGCTCCCCCACGTTCACCACAGATGAGAATAAGTCTACCAAGACATGATTGGCTTGGAGAGGAAAGATGGCCGATCTCTCAAAGGAGAAGGGCCAGTAGCCTGTTTCTCAATGGCCTTTGAATGGGTTCAATTTTCATGAATCATTGTCAGGCAGTAACGATCAAACAATAGATAACATACAAAGAATATGAGGGCTTATTCTGAGTCAGGGTCAGTTAGCTGAAGGGCTATAAAGCTTTGGGAAACAAACTCATTTCGTGTTTGGACCCTTATCAGAAAATTGAGGACATTCTTACCAAAGCAGATTTCACAGTATTGTATGCATTCTTTCTTAGGCCTGATGGCCCTGGATGAACCCTGTTCTTGCCCAGGGCTGCACCACCCTTCAGCATTGTTTCAGTCTTAAGACAGACAGGGGAAGTAAGGCAGCCAAGAGATTAGAAGACATCTCACAGACAGAATGAGGACTCAGGCTATGTCAAAGCCAAGGGGCTAGGGCTCATCACCCCCTTTTTCTATAGTCCCCCAAGTCCTCCCCTAAGGGCCCCTTAGTGACCATGCCTGTCTTAGGTCATCCCTCTCTTGAGGAATCTTACCAGTCATTGGCTAACCAGTCATCCGCCCAGGGCCAAGCAGGGTAAGTGAAATGGGGCAGAGGTGGCATCCCTACCAGGAAGATAAGCTTTGTCTCCTTAGTGGTTTATGGTCCCAAGATCTCTTACTCAGCTTTAGCCATGGAGGGGGTTACAGCTTTTGAAACCAGGCAGGGTGGTTCCCAGTACTTTTTGACCCAGCAATTCGATTGCTGGGAATATATCTGAAGATCCTGAAACACCAATTCAAAACAATGGACACACACCCATGTACATAGCAGTGCTATTTTCAATAGCCCAGATTTGGAAACAGCTTAAGTGTCCATCTACCCAGTAGATGAGCGGGTAAAAAACTGTGATCTGTCTACACAATGGAATACTATATACAGAAAGAAAAAAGGAATTCCTACCTTTTGTGATGGCATGGATAGAACTGGAGACTATATTGCTAAGTGCAATAAGCCAGTCGGTGAAAGACAAATACCTTACTATCTCACTTATAAGAGAAATCTAATGAATAAAATAAACTAATGAGCAACATAGAATCAGAGGAAGAGACTGACAGCTGTAAGAAGGAGGAGGGGAGGTGGGGACTGATGGAAAGAAAGTGAAAGTCAAAAAACATATATGAAGGACCCATGGACATGGACAAGAGTGTGGAGATTGACTATAAAAGTGTGGGGTGGGGTGGGGTGGGTGGAAGTGTGCAAAGGGGAAAAATTGGGAAAACTCTAATAGCATAAACAATAACATATTTAAAAAATACAACAAACAAATGCCCCAGATCCAATTCTTAATCAAGATTTGAAGTCAAATTTTATAGTGTACGAGGGGAAGATGTTGTGATGATTCTATTTTTGGCAAAACAGAAAACTAAAACTCTCTTCTTGAGCAAATTGCAATGATTGTGTCTTTTAACCCAAGTACCATAGACATACATGAAGTATTAAAAACTTAAGCACAGACTGAAGGGATTTAACACATGAATCATGGAACTACCAGAAAGAAGTGCACTCAGAAATTGAGAAGTTCATTCAAGATCAAAAATAAAGAGAGAATCCTAGAAGCAGCAAGAGAAAAGAAGACAGTTACCTACAAAGTAGTTTCCATAAGACTGTCAGCTGACTTCTCAAAAGAAACCTTACAGGAAAGAAGGGGCTGGAAAGAAGTATTCCAAGTCATGAAAGGCAAGGACTTACATCCAAGATTGCTCTATCCAGCAAAGCTATCATTTAGAATGGAAGGGCAGATAAAGTGCTTCTCAGATAAGGTCAAGTTAAAGGAGTTCATCATCACCAAGCCCTTATTATATGAAGTGTTAAAAGGATTTATCTAAGAAAAAGAAGATAAAAATATGAACAGTAAAATGACAGCAAATTCACAATTATTAACAACCACGCCTAAAACAAAAACAAAAGCAAACTAAGCAAACACAAGAACAGCAACAGAACCACAGAAATGGAGATCACATGGAGGGTTATCAAGAGGAGAGTGGGAGAGGGAGAGAGGGGGAAAAGGTACAGAGAATAAGAGGCATAAATGGTAGGTAGAAAATAGACAAGGAGAGGTTAAGAATAGTATAGGAAATGTAGAAGCCAAAGAACTTATATGTGTGACCCATGGACATGAACTAAAGGGGTGGAATGTGGGTGGGAGAGGATACACAGGGCAGAGGGGAAAAAGGGGGGAAATGGGACAACTGTAATAGCATAATCAATAAAATAAATTGAAAAAAGAATAGTGAAAGCAAGTGCACAGGCTTTGAGGTAGCACGTGTCTATTATGTTAAAAAGAATAGTGATAAAAATAGCATGCCTGCAATAGAGTAGGACAGAGAGAGTGGTGAAAAAGACTGGGTGAGACTTCAGAGCATACAGAGATTTAGACTGTTAATCTGACAGAAGTGGAAGTGCACTAAAGAGGGTTGAATAGACGGAGAATGAGATTTACTTGTACTTAGAAAAGATCAGTCTGGTTGATGAGCTGGCAATAGAGTTTAGAAGAGCAAGGACAACATGAGGACAATTTTATGAATATAATCCTGCACATCAAAAAATACATATTTGTTACATTTTTAACTTTATTGTAAAATGTATTGTTATATTTTGTTTTTAAAATGTAAATAAATGAATTTACTATCATGATTGGGTGATTTCCATCAACTTCATCATCTCAGATCCATGAAACCACAAGAGCTTTAATAATTTAATGAGGTTCATACAACTGTTCCAAACATTACCAGTGCTAATAAGGTAATGA
The DNA here is from genome assembly GCA_004027475.1 of Anoura caudifer. Classification (NCBI taxonomy): domain Eukaryota; kingdom Metazoa; phylum Chordata; class Mammalia; order Chiroptera; family Phyllostomidae; genus Anoura; species Anoura caudifer. Next base: position 237,609 of record PVKU01001177.1, on the reverse strand, counting down.
ATTTTGATTCATTTTATCTCTTTAGAACAAGTGCTACCATACAACATTTTATTTATTTATAGTTATAAACAAAAGGCATATATCAATTTTTCACATGGCTATAAAAGAAACTATATACTTACTGCTTATTAATAGTATAAGAATTGTCCAGCTATATAATATTATATTAATTTTGAGTAAAAGTAATGATTATCTTTAATTAAAGAAGTAGGAATATATAGTAGATGAGTCTGAACAAGGTAATAAAGGCAACTATTAGAAATAATTGGAAAAGGTAGAAAATAAGTTGGCTGGTTTAGAACAAATGCAGGTGATTGTTAGAATATTTGGAATGGTTGAAATCTTAGTTAAGAATAATATTTGGGAAGAATAATCAATGAAATAAGTTAAGAGTAAGACCATATTATAAAATATGAAGAATGTGGGGAGAGACAGTAGGATTTGTAGTACAAAAGCATATAAATTGGCAAGGAAACAAATAGGGCTCAGAAGTCAAAAGTAATTTAAAAGACAAAGTCAAGTCATCACTGTGGTTTATAGAAATTATGCTACAGCTCAGCTAATACGTATTAATTTGAACTGTACAGTGTCTCCATAGGTAACAATTTCACGTGTGGTAGTTATCATGGAGAAAGGACCTAGTCCTATACTTTTCTGTCAGGGCCTTATGATAGTATGGAAAGTACCAAACACCTACCTCCTGACCAGAAGAAATTTCAGAATTTTTGAGTAGGAGATTACACATAAATACTTCTCTGGATGATCAAAGAATGACAATGAAAGTCTTTGACCATATGGGAAAAATAGAAAAAAGAAAGGTAGTATAACTCCAACAAATCCTAAAAGGTTAACACTTACATATCACAAAATTCTATATGGAGAACTCCGGCCAAGATGGAGGCATAGATGGACACGCTGTGCTTCCTCTCACAACTAAGATTAAGGACAACAAAAATATAGAACCAAAAAAAAAAAAAAAAGAAAAGAAAAGAAAAGAAAAGAAAACCCAACCAGGACAGAGAGAAAATTGAATTGTGCTGGAGTTCAACAACAATGATTCACCCAGACCAGTAAGAGGGGCGGAGTCAGCGGCCAGCAGAGTCCGGGGCTGACAGAGTCGGATCAAGGTGGGATAAGCCAGTAGTAGTCCCAGGTGTGCAGTCACTGTGCAGGCGCACAGGTGGCCAAGCAGACCACTGACACACATTTGTGCACAGATAAACCAGGCGAAAATGGGCAGCAAGACAGACTGCATGGTGCAGGGCCCCAGCGCTGGGAAGTGAAGCCTAAAGCACCCATTGAAAATACTTGTAGGGGCTGAGGTGCTGGGAGGCAGTCCCAGCCTCACAGGAGAGTTCATTGGGGAGACCCTTGGGGTTCTGGAGCGTGCACAGACCTACCCACCCGAGAATCAGCACCAGATGGGTACAGTTTGCTTGGGGGAAGCTATGGAAGTGACTGAAATCTGGGAGAGGGTGGAGCAAGTGCCATTGTTCCCTCTTGGACCCTGCTCCCACATCCAGTATCACAACCCAGCAACTGGACTGCCCTGCCCTGGTGAACGCCTAAAGACTCTGCCCCTCACTACGTAACAGCCTCGATCAGACAAAAACAACAAGAACAACAACAACAAAAACCAAGGATGGCTCAAAAGGGAGAGCAGACTGGGGCCCCGGAGCTAATTCATCTGAATGACCAAGAGGTGGTCAACCTATCAGATACAGAGCTCATAGCACTGGTAGCCAACCTATCAGATGCACAGATCAAAGCTCTGGTGGTTAGGAAGCTCACAGAATTGGTTGATTTTGGTCGCAAATTAGATGAACAAATGGAGGCTACAATAAGTGAAATGAAGAAAAATACACAGGGAACCAATAGTGATGGGAGAAAAACTGGGACTCAAATCAATGGAGTGGACCAGAAGGAAGAAAGAAACAACCAAACAGAAAAGAAGGAAGAAACAAGAATTCAAAAAAAAAAAATGAGGAGAGGTTTAGGAACCTCCAGGACATCTTTAAACATCCCAACATCTGAATTATAGGAGTATCAAAAGGGGAAGAGGAAGAGCAACAAGTGGAAAGGTTATTTGTATAAATAATAAAGGAGAACTTCCCCAATCTGGCAAAGGAAATAGACTTGCAGGAAGTCCAGGAAGCTCAGAGAGTCCCAAAGAAGGTGGACCCAAGGAGGAACACACCAAGGCACATCATAATTACATTAGCCATGATTAAAATGAAGGAGAGACTTCTAGAAGTAGCAAGGGATAAAGGCACAGTCACCTACAAAGGAGATCCCATCAGACTGTCAGTGGATTTCTCAAAAGAGACCTTAAAGGCAAGAAGAGGCTAGAAAGAAGTATTCCAAGTCACGAAAGGCAAGGACCTACATCTAAGATTGCTCTATCCAGCAAAGCTGTCATTTAGAATGGAAGGGAAGATAAAGCACTTCTCAGATAAGGTAAAGTTAAAGAAGTTCATCATCACCAAGTCCTTACTATATGAAATGTTAAAGGGATTTATCCAAGAAAAAGAAGATAAAAATAGGACAGTAAAAAGACAGCAAACTGACAGATATTAACCACCACACCTAAAACAAAAGCAAACTAGCAAACACCTAGACCAAGAAGGAGCAGGACTACAGAAATGGAGATCACATGGAGGGTTAGCAACAGGGGGGTGGGAGGAGAGGAGAGTGAGAAAAGGTACAGAGAATAAGTAGCATAGACAGTGGGTAGAAAATAGATAGGGGAGGGCAAGAATAGTGTGGAAAAAGTAGAAGCTAAAGAACTTATGAAACATGGACATGAACTAAAGCAGGAATGTGGGTGGGAGGGGGTGTGAAGGGTGGAGGGGAATGATGGGGGAGAAATGAGACAATTGTAATAGCATAATCAATAAAATATAATTAAAATTGTATATGAACACATAAATTATATAATAAGGAGATTAAAATTTTAAAAAATAAAACAATGAACAAATATTTCAGATTTTTGCATTAGTTACATTTTACATGCAAATAACATAAACTGACACTGAACAATTCCAAGACAAGATACATTTATGAGTAAAATTATGTGTATCTTACACTATGTTTGGTAGAGAATAGAACTGGAGCCATACATCATTTGGAATCACAGGCAATTCTCTTGATAGACCTGATTCAGTTAGACATATCTGGTAACTCTAGACATTATGCCCAGTAGCTTGCTTGCTTATTGAATCACCCATACTATTGCTCTTATCATGAATGCCCTGTCAGAACTACTAGTCTATTGCCCTTTGAAACTAGATGTGGGAAACATTCTTTTTTTTTTTTTTTATTTTTTCCCCTCAAAATGAAAAGGAGAGCACACATTGGAAAATGATTTGTTAGTGGCTACTGAAGGACAATTTACAAGTTTATATACTTAATATGTTAAGAAAACACACAAGCTTATGTAATAATGGACAATAGAATATTATTAAAATCTAATAGTAGAATTAAAATATATGCAGAGTGAGGTAGGAAAGTGTGGAATTTTCATTATTAAAAAAATAATTAAGTGGAAACATCATGAGAACTCTTCCTGATATACAAAGGAAAATGACAACAGAATGAAAACAATGAGAAATGAGGTAACAGATATGAATTAAGGAGAACAGAAGACTTTCAAGGAAGAACAGAAATCTTAGAATAACTATCATAAAATCTATAATGGCTGAAAAAATTGTTGAGTTGAAAATGTATTGAATATGTATATTAAAATACTGATCCTGTTTTTTGGAAAAAAACAAATACCTAGAATAATCTTATTTCCCCCCACAAATTTTAAGTATCACAACAATTCAGACAGAAAAAGAAAAATGTTTTTTTAAAACTGGATAATTACTTCTTGGCATCACAAAATTTCAAAGTAAAATGCAGCACTCACTACAGAATTTAAGACAAAAATTAGTTTTTTATTTAGCCAAGCTTTCATTTATACGTAATAAACTTAAATGACACACTTATCTATGTAGGGACTCAAAAATATATCACAAATAAACAAATATTTAGAAATTGCATTCAACAGAATCCCAAGGTGTGAAGAAATTAATACATATTTATAATTTGAGAAAGAATAGTTGTGAAATAATCACTTTGCATGTCTTTGTTCAGTTAAAGGCTAAAATCAGAAATCTACATGTATAATAGGAAAGCGAATGATTGAAATGGGACCAAACTTGACATTGCCTTACTCCTACATTTGATTTTGACCCCTCTCCTGTCATGTGGTGTATATTTCTTGAACCTTGTCTATGTCCAAGATTTGAGAGGTATTATTTAATTGTTTAAAGCTTGGAAAGTACTGTTTAAATGTACCTGTAATAAATTGAATTATTCATATGGTTATTTATATACTAAGCAAGATTTACTAAACACATTTATCTTATTCAATGCAGAAAAATAGGTTTAATTTATTCTAATTTTTTGTTTATTATAAAAGGGTCTGAGTAATAATATTTTTCATCTTTTGATTTCATGTTGAACAACCTGAAACTTTTTAAATTTCCTTTCTTTATCAGTAACCTAGGAGGACATTTGGAAGTCTGGGGATAACTAATTCAAAATAAATTCATACAAATTGATTTTAAATCTAGCAATATTTTTATATATTTAAAAAAACACCAGAAGCAATACATAGAAACTTAAATTACTGGCAATAATTACATCTGAATAGTATTTATTATCAAATTATCATACTTTATTATCTTTAGTGTTTCTACCTTAACTGTAAACAAGACAAAATGAAATTAATAATAGATAACTACAATTTTATATGAACTATAACCACATTATGTAAAACTATTATTTGTAGTGGACAATCAGTAGGGAGTAAACAGGATGAAGTATATACCTTTTGAGTATGTGCTAGTGTTATAACTAGAGAATCTGAAAAACATGATAGTGTGTACTTATATGATGTTCCAAACTAAAGCTATTCAGTTATGAAAAATTTAGTCTGTCAAGACGCGTGCTTTTTTCTTAGTATTTCAGTTTCAGGAAGTCTTTCTTTCATCCTGCATATGCTAAATACTCCCTAAAAATTAGTGCCCATTTGTTGATGGTTGGCTCAATTTGTAGTATTCTGTAGATAGCGCTTTTCCTTTCACTTACACTACTTAAAATTGTTGCTTAAACACTAAAAGGTTAAACATTTCTAGTTGCTTTCATGCTTTTCTATTGCCCATGCAACAATTTATAGGATGATACTAACATTAACATTCACTCTACTTTCAAAGTAAAATATTATTTTAAATGCTGCTGACTAAACTCCACTCTGTTTTCACCATTGTAAGAGTATTCTTTCTCCTCTGTAAAGTGGAGAATATAATTTTTAATTTACCAGTCACATATGGTCATTAGAAAAATAAAATTAATTTTGTAAAATTCGGTAAAAGAAATATGCTAACAATGTAAGGATTATACAAAAACTAGTGAATCTTATTATTCTGTTTTTCGTGCTATGACTTGAGCTACCCCTTTCTAACTAGTACATGAGAAAATATGCATGTGTAGTGAGCTCGAGTATTATGGGAATTCTGAGGAGGAAGGTGGCCTGGCCAAAGAATCGCAGAAGGGAAAGAAGCAATAACTGTTAGGAATGTAGAACTCTAGGGAGCTCTCTCTCCCTCTATTTCTTGCATTCTCTCTCTCTCTCTCTCTCTCTCTCACACACACACACACACACACACACACACACATACACACACACACACATGCTCCTTCGCTTGCATATCTCTGCATATATACTGGGTTTTTCTTTCTCTGTAAGTATCAGGCTGCATTGTTACCAAATAATAACTGCCACATCTCCCAGTATATCTCACTGGTAAAGGGTAAATGAGTCTTTCTCAGCCACAATTGCAAAAATAAAGAAAACTTCCTCTCATTAATATAGGCTACACAGTACATTATCGTTTTATTCTATCACTCATGGTCAGGAAGACTTTTTTTATACTCATACAAAGATGCCTTTTAATTTGTGCTTCCTCAGTGAACATAAACCAATTACTTAATTATGCCATGATAATTATGATAGTTGGAATAAATTTTTATTCTAGGCTTGGAAAAAAGTTCCAAATATTGCACACATTATTGGGAATAACTAAAAATAAAATCTGATGAGTTCATCCCTACTTACAATGGTACTTTGATACTCATGATTAATTTGTTCCAAAACACATGATTAGCACAGAAACAAAGTACCAAATGATGAAACATTTTCTCTTGTGGGGCCTCATACAAGTTCTAGCAAGTGTGAGGAGTCCCACGTAAGTACCATGTGCTGAAACATGTTTTTTTTCCTTGTCGTATGTGACAGGGTTTGAAGAGTTCTGAAGCCCATTAGTACTGAGATATGATTGCATTTCATTTCTCTAACTTTTATGTCTCTTGACACTAATAGAAATATTAAGGCTGATTTCAATGATCAACATTCTCATAATTTAATTAAGATATTAGTAACAAATTCTCTATTTTTTAAGAATTATTTTTATTGATGAGGGAGAGAGACATCAACTTGTCATTCCACTTATTTATGCATTCATTGATTGCTTCTTCTAAGTGCCATGGCACAGGATTGAACCCTCAGCCTTGGTGTATCAGGATGACACACTAAACAGCTGAGCTACCCAGCCAGGACGGTAACAATTTCTCTTGATGTACATTCCAGAACGCTTTTTCACTTATCAAATATTAATAGAAGACAATATAGAAAACAATTTATTAATTTTTTTGTTCAGTAGTTTAACTGCACTTAAAATTGTCAATGGTACAATATAGTCCTTTTGAGATGATCAGAGGAACACAAATGCATTTACCTTACTGTGAAAAATTTTAATCTTTTTGACCTCAGGCACTAAAATTTAAGCCTCTTTTCTAATATTGCAACATACTGGAAGTAAATTCAAAATCTAAATAATATTTATGTGGATTTTAAATGCAAACTAAAATATTTCAGTATGTTTGAAAATACTTCTTCAACAATCAGTAGTTAAATGTATACACTATTTTTTTGCAAACATAAATTATCTGAGTAGTATTTCCATAGTTTTTGAGAGAAATCAGAGCCATCTAATAATCTTGAGAATTGGGCAAAGGTTGAATTCACTGCTATCCCTAGAACTCCTCATCAAGTGTGAGATACTAGGGAAGGGGAAAAAGAAATAGGTGATAAATATTGCCTATTATGTTCCTGTAATATTATTTCAAAGAGCACAACCATGTTTGAAGACCCTGTTGTTATCAAATTGTAGTTTTAGAGGCAAATAATTATGATTTTTCTAGTTGAAATGGCCGCACAAAGAAATAGTCTTTTTCTTTCTCCCTCCCTTCTTCCTCCCTTACTCTGCTCCCATTCCTAAATAAAAATAAATAAATAAATAAATAAATAAATAGCTCCACAAAGATCATATTCTCACAGAAAATTTCAATTACAATCTAATCACAGTATTGAGATATAAGCTTGTTTTAAAAATTAATCTTTCTATAATTAAATCCTTGCATATGTGAACAGTGTTACAGTGAACTTGACTCTCTCTGGATAGTAGAGAAAATAGTTTTTCCTCAAACACCTAAGGGATACTATATTATCTTTTGATAGGTGTATGGAGGGAAGCCCATTTTCATATACACCAACCCGTCACAAACACATCCCTTCACACTGAGTCTCTAAGCTAACTGTCAAATATCTGAGGCTAGCAGACTCCACAGCCATGGCCTCATTTCTTCTATTTCATCAGTTTTGTAGAAAGTGAATTTACATTAACATTTTGGATCTTTAATGCCATGATACATCTATAACAACACTAACCACAGCTCTGGACTCGTTTAAGTTTGAGCAAATGGAGATAGAAGAAAAGTAGGCTTGTAGACAGACAACCCTACATTTATAAGAAAATAATTTAGGCCAGATTATTGGCTATGTTACATAAAATATAACTTACACTGTGGCAGACCCTTCTGCATGGCGTGGGCCCAGCTCCCACTCAGAGATGCACAGGACCCACGCCCACAGATAGGTTCTCTTGTGGGTAATCAGATTTGCAATATACCTAAGCTGCTTTTTGCTGAAAACTCCCTCACCCTGAAAACACTTATTGTAACCTCCTAAAATGCATGCTGAGCCTTGCAGGGACCAGTGTGACCTGGCTCAACCACTTTTGCCTTTTCATTTGCCAATATCCTTCTTCTGTGATGTGATTAGGGGCATTGGCTCCTTTTGTTGTAACCAGGCTTGGTGAGTGAGGACCATCTTGTAATGTGAGGAGATATTAGAATAAAGGCCTGTCATGGCGGAGGCCATGGCTTTTGCTCCCCTTGAGAGAAAAGCCATGCTGTCGTCCTTTTCCTCCACCAGACTCAGTGGTCTGTGCGTATGTTTTATTTCATCCATAATGAAGAAGGAAGAATGGTAAAGTACAAGATATTCTAAGAGACCAAATTCACATAATGTTTATAGCAATATACTGTTATGATTATTCTATTTTAGTATTAGTTATTGTGGCTAATATCTTACTGTGCCTGGTTTATAAATTAAACTTCATCATAAGTTAGTATGTATAGGAAAAAATATATAGTGCAAATAGCATTCAATACTATCTGCATTTTTGGCTTCCACTGGGTGGGGGTCTTAAAACATAACCCATGTGGATAAGAGGGAGAGACCGCTGTAGCAGAAACAGGTTTTAGAATGAAAACCAACAGGAGCAAGCCAGGTTATAGAAGCCTTTCCCAAAGTCACATCTGAGAAATTGTCTACGTAGGGTATGTCGCCACTAGGGATCACCACCACCATTAGACATTCCTGACACCAGACTCTACTCTGTTCAGTGGCCACAGAGGGAGTTCTATTTTCTAATTTTGTTTGAGTTTCTAAATGAGTTCCAATCTTTATGAATGAATTCTGATCTCTGCCTCCATACTCACATAAATCGATTCCATATGAAAGCACTGAGTGGGAATCCAAACAGTGAAGCATTGATTGTCATCTGTACCTTAGCTACCAGGGAATGGGGAGAGGGAACACTAAGATTTCTGGGACTTCTGCAATTAGGAATGGTGCCATGCCTCCCCCAGAGATTTACACAATGGAAGATTCCACTGAAACATAGAATTGTGATACTATAAATGGAATGCTATTTATAAATGCATGTTGTAACCAAACATTAATTGCTTATTTGAAATATTTTTCTAATTAACTTTAAAGATTAAGATATTGGATTTGGTTTTCTATAACCAAGTAAATCTCATAGAAATCTTCCATTAAATATGTAAGCAAAGATGTTTTCTTTATTTTTTGAGAGTAAAAATCTCTGCTTTCCTTATTCCTAAGAAGTAAATTGCCACTACATTAAGGTATAAAGCAGAATTAAATATGCTAGGACAAAGTGTTTATAAAATTATGAAATTCAAATATATTTGAATGTTCTTTATATTGTTTTAGAGAAGAATTAGATAAGGGATATCAATAATTCCCTTTTAGAGAAAACAAAGTTGAATAATTTTCTAAACCACTCAAATATTACTTTATAATGAAATGTAAAGCATAAAAAGTATATTATGATAAACACCTTTCTTCCTAAAGCCCAGATTGAAACAGTTAAGTTCTACTGATCATCAGATGTTATCTACATGTGGTGCATTCATTTGTGAAGACTTACCACATGGCTCAGTTGGTTGAGCATCATACCATAGACCAAAATATCTCAGGTTCAATTCCAGGTCAGGGCACATATCCAGGTTGTTGGTTCCATGTCATACATCGATGTTTCTCTCTGTCTGTCCCTCTCAAAGGAATGAGAAAATGTCCTTGGGTGAAGATAAAAATAAATTAATTAAAAAGACTTATTAAGATGGGAATGATAATTCAGAAAAAACAAGTTATATTAGCTTGTAGATTTGCAGATTTATAATCAATTTACCACTGGTAATGTCAAAATAATGTAAAAATGGTAAATAGTAACTATCTTATGGATGGAGAGGAAGAATTAAGTCAACAATGCTTATGGAACAATGCAAAGTCATTTGTAGATACACTATTGCTGTTAAAACGTATTTTTGAAGAATGTCAGATCAAAGATATAATTTTTTGAACTATTTCTTGTCTCCACTGGTTAGTACAGTAGGAAAACTGAAAAAAATATCTTCCACGTTATAAAAACTAGGAACTTAAGATAAATATGTTTGTGGATCTCTTTCAATTTTTTTCCTTCCACCATCATTTTTTAAACTTTACTTTTATCTCTTCTAAAGTTACTTTAAAAAAACTGTATTAACAATACATAAGATCAGATTAGTTTAATCTTATGTATCAGCAATATATAAGATTAGTTTTAATTATTAAAATATATTTGAATTTAAATGTGATATTCAAATTTGAAATGATATAAAATGATATATAAATTAAAATAAGTATAATATTTAAAATGCCAAGGACTATCATACTTAAGCTTCAACATGAAAGCAAATAAAACTCTGGAAAGTGATTTTAGATAAATTTTTAGCTTTTCAGAAATTATTTAATAATATTAAGACTTTCTCTGAAAAAATTAAATAGAAAATTGCAAAAATCGCTTAAAATATAAGTGAAACGTTTACTATCTTGAGACAGACTTACATATATGCATCTGGGGCTGTGATTTCTTTGCATTATTAATTGCATTTTAATAACTTTTGATTGATTGCACACCAAAATTATAACAATTTTTCACTGATTCAATTTTGCCCGAGATGAACCATTAATTTTATAGGCATTTCTTTTCTTTATTCTGTAATTTGATGTTAAAAATACACCCAAATCTTTAAAAGTTGAGTGCTTTTCTTGCATAGTACAATATATTATCTTTTATACTGAAACTATTAATTTATATAATTAAATAATTAATTTTTAAATTAAAAAGTATAATGTAATTTTCATACAGTGAAATGCATAAATCTTTGCTGAACGGTTTGATAAATTTTGACAAATTCCAACAGCTGTGTATTTGTTCTTGTATAAAAATATTTCCACACCTCAGTAATTTCCCTGATGCCCCTTCAGAGCAAACCTTCTCCCTACAGAGGAAATCCCTTTTATTTTTACTCCAGTATATCAGTTTTGCCTCTTCTAACACTTCCATAAATAGAATTACATAGTAAATATACATTTGTGTCTGACTTCTATCACTTAGCGTAATGCGTTGGAGATTCATTTTTTTTACGATTGTATGCATCAGTAGATTATTCAGTTTAATTGCTGAATTCTACAGTTAGCAGGTCCCTCCTCCCATTGGTGAACATTTGGGTTGCTTCCACCTCTTGACTATTATGAAGAAAGATACTACATATATTTCTGCAGTAAAGAGATGAATATTCAAGCTTAGAAGAAACTCTCAAACTGTTTTCCAAGTTGTTGCACCGTTTCACAGTTCGACCAGGCCTGTTTGGACGTGTCAGTTCTTCCACACCCTCACCAACGTCTGGTGTCCTCTGTTGTTTTAATTTTAGCCAGCCTAGAGAAAATATAATGGTATGAAGTTGTGGTTTTAATTTTCGTTTTCATGATTAATATAATATTGACCACATTTTCATATGTTTGCTGGCCATTTTTATAACTTCATCGATGAACAGTCTTTTTGAGTCTTCCTCAACTGGTTGTTTATAAGATTTCTTTATCTTTGGGGTCCAAGCCCTTTGTCACATATGTGTATTTCTCAAATTCTCTCCCAGTCAGTGGCTTGCATATTCATTTTCTTAACAGTGTATTTTGATGAGGGAAAGTTGTAAACTTTCCTGATGTTTAATTTATCACTTTTTCCTTTTATACATTCTGTGTCCTGCCTAAAATTTTTTGCCTACTCCAAGGTAAAAAAAAAAAAATGCGTTTTGTTTTTTCCTAGAAGCTTAATGTTTCTAGCTTTTATGTTATATATATAACTGAAACTGAATTAATTTTTGTATAAGATACGAGGTAGGAGTTAACATTAATTTTCTTTGTTGTGTATGTAAAATTGTTCAAGCACCATTTGATGAACAGGCTTTCACTGTGAAACACACATTTTTTTTTAAACCGACACAAGGAGGAAACATACTTTGAATAGTCCTAAATTTTGTTAAAGAAATGTAATTCATGATTAAAAACTTCCCCAGAATGAAACACCGCATCCACTAACAATAACATATAACAAATAATGATATTGGTGAAAACATGTAAGAAGGAAATAATATACACTTTTCACAAACATTTTCAGAAACTAATAATGCAACATTAACCTAACAAGATCTTACAAGAATGTCTCTGTTCATGAGATACCAATATCTCTCACAAACACAGATGGACAGGAGATTAGCAAATGAATTCAGCATTATGTGAGAAACATAATCCAGAAAGACCAAGTAGCATTTATTCCAAGAATGTAAGACTGCCTCTGTAACATAACAGAACGGAGGTGCAGCTGCCTGCCACAGCAAAAGGCAAGCACGTGAGACCTGTGCTACTACAAAAGATAAGAGGTTTTATTTGGGTGCTGCAGGACCTGGAAGAATGGTGGGCTCTTGCCTCAAAGACCATCTCTTCTCCCAGCTCAAGCCTGCAGTTTTTACAAAAATAGGGAAGAGAGGACTTTTTTTATATCCAATAATCATTTCAGCTTTCGGCGGGCTCGGGGAACTACACACTCATATGTCTAGCTTCTGGCATGCTTGATCCCTAGCCATTCCTATTTCTGGTTTTTGGCATGGCTCAGTGTAAGAACCTCCCCCTGCTACCATCTTGGCCAATGGGTGAGACTCCCCAGTACTCCGACCATGGTAACATTTCAACATACAAAATTAATTAATGTAATTTACCAAACTACCAAAATAAAGGACAATACTTAGCATCATCTTAATAAATGCAGGGATACTTTTGAAAAGCTTCAACATTTTCATAAAAGCACACTCTCAGCAAAATAGGAACAGGAGGGATTTCTTCAATCTGAAACAGGGTATCTTCCAAAAAAATCAGTTAACTTGATATATAATGTTGAAAACCTAGACCCCCTTTAATTATAGTCTGATAGAAGGAAAGGCATCTCCTCTCATGAATCCTATTCAACTTGGTACTTCAAATCCTAGCCAATAATAGGCAAGAAAAAGACTTAAAGTTATACAGATTAGAAAGGAAAAAACGAAACTGTTTTTTATCAGTTATTATGATTTTCTGTATAGAAAAATTTCAAAGGCTCTACAAATGAACCACAAGATGTAGTAAGTGAAATTAACAATGTCACTGTGTACCAAGTCAACTGGATTTCTATTTGTTGCTAATGGATTGGAGAATAAAATTTTAAATTACATAATTTTCAAAATTATGAAATGTAAAATACCTACAAATAACTGTAAACATAGGTGTTTAAGACTTCTAAGCTGCAAACTACAAGATAATCCAGAGCACACTAAGGCAACCTAAGTAAGGAGAGAGGTACATCACAGTAATAGACTGGAAGGCTCCACAGCATTGAGGTGTCATTATCTCCAAAATGTTCTGTAAATCCACTCAGCCTCAATCAAAACCATGACAAATATTTTGGTAGAAATTGACAAGATAATTCTAAAAAATCATATACATGGTCAAAGAACCAAAATATTCAACACAATTTTGAAAAGAACAAAACCCGATACCTCATTTCCGGAACTACTATAAGGAACTACTGTAAGCTGGAAAGTGTAGTTCTGGCATAAGGGTAGGCAAAAAGAGAAAAATAACAAAGGCCAGAAATGGACCTACATATAGTCTCTTGATTTACCACAAAGGCACCAAATAAATTCAGCTGGAAAATAAAATCTGTTCACATTGATGTACTTTAGACTGAAAATAAAAATGACCCTATTATGGAATCATGGATGTATATTTGTCTCCTAACTCAAAAAAATATTTCCCTGAAAATAGACATAATGTTTCTGCACTGAATATTTAACCCTTATACATTAATACTAATTAATGAAAATATTGCTCTTTGGAACGGAAGTTGAACATAAAATGCATGCAAATCTTTTTAATCCCTTTTAACAACTAGCCATTCACTTTAGTCTTTTTCCAATATAATAATTTGTATTACCTTGATCTCGGGCTAAAAATCAAGGAAAGGCTTATCACTTGAAAGAATATATTCTCTACTTTACTGAAATAAAATAAGTACTTAAAATATAGAAGAACTCTAACATAATCACAACAAGATGATTATCAACTTTTTTTCTCTGTGATTACTGGGCCCAGAACTAAATGAAAAGTTACATGAGAGAAAGAATTATACCTGCCTCAACTTTGACTTATTCTTTCCTATGTGGTACCTAATACATACTGCATGCATTTGTTATATAAATGAATATGTACTAGTCATTCATGGAGAAAATAAAATTTCTGAGTGTTCTCTCCCTCAGAAGTCTCTTAATAGACTACCACCACAATGTAGACTATTTGGGTGGACTTTACATTACTTCATAAACTATTGTATAAATCCGGTACCCCATAGTCAATTTATTTTATTGCTTTAACTCTGTGAAATACCAAATATTTGCATAATAATATTCTGTTTCTCAGAATACCTCAGCCTCATATAGAAACCAATCGAGTTCGAATACATAATTCAGTTATATTGCTAAAAAATAAAAAAGTTTTATACACAATTTCGGAAGTTATAAAACACAGTTTTGAAGAAGTTTTAGAAGTCTTTAAAACAATGTTCTATAAATGAAGTCTGCTGTTTGTGTTATCAAAGTCTGACCTGCTCTGATTGGCTTGAATCCCACTCAGTATTCCCGAGACGGCAGCTCAGCAATCAATAACAGGTCAGGTCACGGGAGCTGAAGGTAGAGGATTCTGCTTCTTCATGTTTCACATTTATCCACTTCTTGGTCCCAGTGTGCTTGGATCTTACTTTTTAACTCCCACCTATGAAGTAGAAAACATTTTCTCAATATATTACATCCAAGTACATTCACATACATATAATACCAAATTATAGGGTCTGAATGCAGTTAGGCTGAAGATGAAGCACTTCAAAAAAAATTAAAATAAGAATGTCATAGGACTGCTATTTTCTGAAAAATCAGTTCTAATTATGCCTAATTTAGAGATAAATATATTCCACCCCGTCTGGACCTTTTATCCAATAAATTTCAGTTATTCCCAAAGTTAGCCAACATTTATTCTGACATTGTTAGCATAGGCAGCTAGTTAGGTACTAACAAAAGGAAAGGGAGAAAGCTAACTGAGCTTAATTAAGTCAGGAAATGACAGCTTCCCAGACACTCCAGGGGATAGCCACATTCCCTGCCAAGGAGATTAATGTCCGTCCAAGCAGGCAGAAAGCATGGGCTTTCCAATCACCCCAGGGAAAAACCGGTCTATTCACCTGAATGTGGTGGGGGAGTAACAAACAGGAAGGGGAAACTTCCTTTGCTGGGCACATGCAGAGTAAAAGCTAAGATGACGCAGTGGGAAGTCCTTCTACTAAGCGCGTGTGCAGTAGAATCCAAGTAGAAGCAAAACTATGAAACTTGCACAGTAGGAGCCAAAATGGCAACTATAAAGGGGAGGAGAAAAACCTGCAAAAAAGCCCTGATAGGATAAGGGCACAAAATCCTGGAAGATTCAAGAAAGAGATTAGATAGGGGAAGGCACCAGCACCGCTCCTGGGGGATCCAGGAAATAGATTAGATAAATTTTGGGGAAAAGCCTGCTCTCCACCAAGCCCATGGAAATATAATCGAAGTTTAACAAAGACCCAGTGTTTGCATCCTCTCTCTTCAGCAGCCATACAGGCGGAAGAGCAGTACCAATCGCCAGCGGGAGGGGAACAGAGACTGCTGGACCACTGGAGCCTCAGATGCCTGGCTTCTGACAACAGTAGCTCTGGGTCCTGGCCCTCCTCCTAGGCTTGGTGGGGACAGGCGCTGGCCTGCGACCCCAGAGGCTGGGCTTCTGCAGCCAGATAGAGCTGACACCTGGTCACTGATGAGACATGTACCTGGGGGCAGTGCTTTGTGTACACCCCAATAAATCGTGCCACTCTACATCAAATCCTCCTGGGTGTGTATCCCTGAAATGCTTTTCCTGCCATACTGTGGAGGAATCCTATTTCTTCCAGAAACACCTTGAGTCTCTTCGCTTATTCAAAACAAATACATAGACAAAGAAGAGTTTCCAAAGTAAAGATGACTTCTTACATAAAGACAGTGGAATAAAGTCCTAATAAAGATAGTTTTGAAGCAGCGTAATTTCTAAATCAAAATAAGTACAGCAGCTACTTCTTTTCTTCATATCATGAAAACTGTTTCTTAAATCTCCTAGAGTAGGCTAAGATTGATAATATTATTCATTTAGGAGTCCCAAATGAAGTTTCCTGAATTTGTTTCAAAGTTAAGCAATCACGTGACACTCTACATATGTAACATTTGAGTCTCACTACTTGGTATGCAGAGAGATCCAGAAAATTAACTTCCCCGGGAGAGCGTTGTTGGCACAAACCAGGAAAAGTTTTCTCTATTCTAAAAACATAAAACAACAGACTAAATGGCAGCCAGAAAAGGGAAGTCATGACCACTGGCGGTATACTGTCACTCACCTTTCTCTAGTGAATTAATTTGCCATGAACATCGGAAATAGCATTCTTCATGTCAGAAGCAAAACCATCAGATCACCATCCAGAGAACGGACAGGAATTATAAAGTCCTCTAGGAGCTCTAATGCCATAGTAATTATAATTTTCAGTACCTCGGTGGCTCAAGAGTTTTACTCATTTGTTGTTTCAGCTGATGGACATCTGTCTATTAAATCTGTGGGCCCCACATGTCTATTTAAAATGCCAACAGATGTACAATAATCAAAATGAGCAATACTCAGTTTAAATGGTAGAAAAGTTTGGTTGCTATCAGAAATAAAGTTAGATAATAAATAGATAATGATAAATAGGTAGGTAGGTAGGTAGATGGATATTTGGATGGATGGATGGATGGATGGACAGATAGGTCACAGTGATAATACTTTATTTTATTTAGCTGTTCTATGCTCATCTATCCCTCCACTTACACAGTCTTTGGCATCATAATGGGTCTTTATTAACTAGTGCTTATGAAAAATGGAGTTGCTTCCCACTGAGTTTCCCTGAATGCTGTGTCTCTGTCCTTCAACTTATCTTCCATATTGAATCCAAAAAAAGTATTGCAATAATAGTACTAGAAAAGTGTCATTTCAAAAGAAAGGTCTTCAGACTTCACAGCCTGCTACAAATCAACCTCTCCTTCTATAATGACCAAACCATGCTTAACAGTCCCCTCAGCCTGACTAATCTTTACACAAGCTTCTTCCTCATTACATGTCCAGACCTCCCTTTTCTCAGCTCATGTGCTTTAGAAAACTTGCAATTTTAAATTCTTCCTCTGCCCCACTGAAATGTAAATCTGCTCCTAGTGTCTTGAAACTGTTTACAAGTGAAGAATGCCTTTCTCTAGGACTAGGGAGTCTTCTCTCTTCCATATAATCAGCAAAGAACTGCAGCTCCTGTATCCCAGCCTCCGTGGGAGTGCAGTAGTCTAACGTTGCTAAAAACCAGTTAACAAACACAGATGGCCTTACCACATTGTTCAATCTCTCTTCCAAGGTCTTCTAGTACTTTTCCACTGGCTCACTCTAGTGCTTAAAATCATTATCAATATTTCTCCCTTTTGTATTAGTGGAGTTCAGTTCAATCCTCTATTGTAATAGTCACAAGCTCCATTGCAATAATCTTGAATAAAGTTTTCCTTGCTTGTTTAACTTAAGTCCACTGGGTGCAGTTTTTCTTTGTACTTACTCTGCGCTCTATTCCTTATGTCTCTTTGTATGTGCTCCCGAGTCTCTCTTTTTTGAAATCATATTTTTTTTCTTCAAGGCCTAGATTAAATGCATTCCATGTGAGTACAATTAGCTGAATTCAAATTTACATGTGGATGAGGTAGAGACTATTTATTTTGTTTTGCTCTGTTTATTGTCCAAACGTGTAAAGCAGGATCAATAATAGCCTTGCCCTGCATGAATTAGATATTCTCTCTTAACGTACTCAATACCTTTAATGAAAGATTGGAACAGTGGAGAAAGATGCCCTTTCTTCACTAGCAGTTAGCAGGACATTTCTTGGGTTTTCAATCTTCACATGTTCACTTAGGAAAAAAAAATTGAATTAGAACACTGTGAAATTTATCTTGCTGAAGCATTTTTCAGTTACTTAAAAGACAAAGAAGACTATCATCTTCTTTCTCACCAGGCAACTTCCCTTCAAATGACTTTGTAATGTCTCTGAATGTAGAACTCTGCTGAGCAGGGAATGGAAACAATTGATATCTGTGGAAAAGTGCTAAAGAATTCCTTGACACTTTGTGTCTGACACTGTAAGAAAGTTTACTTTTGAGAAAAGTGTATTTTGATGCTCATCAGGCATCGAATGTTCTATTTTTTCACGTAGAACTGTATAATTACATGCAGCAGTATATATGGGCATCTGAGCAGAAAAAAATAGCACAGTGGGAAATGAGGACAAGAACTAGAGAAGGGTTGTTGTTTTCCCTTTCATCCTGGAGCTTGGCAGGGGGAAAAGGATGAAATGGCAGCAAACAGTATTATGCCCACAAATTTGTAAATTAATGGTTGAAAGAGAATATAAAGATCATATAAAAGACTTTCCAGGTTTTCTCCAACACTCACCATGCAATCTGTTTTTATGTTGTATAAATTTATGTAAAACTGATCCTGAATCACCCACCACATAGGCCCAATATGACCTTGACCCCACCTCTCTCAGCTGGACTCTTGCAATAATTTCAAAAAGAGTATTCCTGCTTCCCCTCTTTCCTTCTAAAAACTATTTGCTACCTGGCAGTGAAAATCCCCTTCGTAAAATGGTAATATGCTTTCAGTAAAAGAGAAAACATATCACTCTCCAGCTCAAAAACTTCCATAACTATCTCAAACAAAAAAATATATCAGTAACTTGACACATGGGCTAAAAGGCACCACATGATCTGCACCACATCTTTTTCACCCAAATTGTCGCATTCCATTCTTCTCATCAGGTCCTCTGCTCGGGCCGAACTTCACCTGGTGCTGTCCACATGGTTCACTGTCTCACTTCATTCAGGATTTTGATCAAATATCTCCATTTTAAAGTCTTCTAGAATATCTCGCGAAAATACATCATTCTTCTGCCCAAGTCACATTATAACCCATGATCCTTCTTCATGTTTTAACAGCAAAATTTCTGAAATCATAGAATGAAAACCGTATTCAGATCGCATGACTTCCGAGTCACACCTTTCCCAGAGGCTGCTTTTTCCTTCCCTAAGGATAAGAGCCGTGATGCTCCCCATGGAAAAAGTCACACATGATAAGGGCCCTTCCTTTCCCATGAACCACTCATTATAAGGGATTCTGTTGGCTCCCTTACTCCTTCCCAGCTATTCTGACATTCTTGCATGATTTGAACATACAAATTTAGCTGCTGTTTAAGAGTCACTACACTCACTGTGCTCTACACGGCTTCTTCCTTCTTTATATTCGGATCCAGTGGCACTTTTCTATGAAGCCTTACTTAATCACAATATTGAAATGCCCCTTCACAAAACTCGCTACCTCCTTACCTTGCTTATTTATTTTTATGGCATTTACAATTATATATTAAACACTTATTTTATTTGTTATTTTCTGCATGTCCCATAGATGAGAGCAAAACCTGTTGCTATCTAATTACCACTGTAACATCGACTTGTAAGAACAATGTCTACCATGTGATAAAACCCCAGTAAATATGTTAAATTAATAAATTATATGCATATTCATAGACAATTTTATTTAAGTTCCACACATGAAATACTGTCAGGAACACACTAATTTCCTTGAAATTATGTCACTTTGAAGAATCATGTATTTTTTTTTTGTTGACAAGAAATTTGACTTGATTCCTCTCTTTGACAACTCAGTTCCTCATGACATTTGATTAAAGAAACCATAGATAATACACAGCTTCATTTTAAAAAATGATCCCCTTGATCTCTGACATTTCCTTTTTGAAGTAATATTGTATACTAGTATAAAGAATGCAGGGTAAGTAAGAACCATAAGATTCTCAACATTCAATTTCTTGTCTGCTGTTACTTAATATAATATAAGAATTCACTTAGTATCTCTCTTAGACCTTTTCCTATGCCTCAACTTCCTGTAGTTCATATCCACTTGACTATCTTTTAATTACCTCAAATTCAATAAATCAAAAAGGAGCACATTGTCTTTCCTGTTCTTATCTTAACTCTTCCTCTTTTTTGTCTTTTCTCCAGTGCTCACCCCCTATCTTAGTGAATAACATTTAACATCAACCCACTTGCCAAAACAGGACACAGAAGCCATCCTTAATTCTATTTAACTTCCCCACTGAACATTTTCTATACAAATCAATCATTTAAAAATGCAATTTTTGAATTAGAAATCTGAACAAAGTGTAGAAAACAATCATTTCCATTTTAACAGGCAGTACCAAGCTGTGAAAGAAGGGAAATAAGTTTGATGAAACCTACTGTTACTCTGGTTTTCTGAGTGGAGGTGCCTTCTGGATCATGGTGCGGAAAGGACCCAGGAGCAAAGCATGGTGGTCTTTCTGACTGGAGTTAACGTAAGTGAGATTTCACAGAAGTTGAGGTAACTGAAATTTGCAAGGTGAGTAACAGAAAGGAGAAAAATAGTCAGAGAAAGAGCTCTCAAAATCTACATATGGGTCTTCTTAAATTCCTTGCATATCCAAGTGTAGATTATTCCAGGAGAATGGGCAAAGAAAAGAATCACCAAGAAAAGAATCAATCACTGAAGAACCATAAATTCAAAAACTATGGCAGCTTACATAGGGCTGAGCAATGTTTGAGCACTGACTGGCAAGTGGGGAGAAACCTCACTGAACAACCAAGATAATCACTGGTAATACTGGAATGACCATAACTTCACTATAAAGTAAAACTAAATTAGTTATAGATTACAGATTATGTCAAATCTGTCCTAATAAAGCATTAAAAATAAGCCTATAAAGATCAAGGATATGAACAAATAAGATAATAAAGTCCAGATGTTCAAAAACATAACATTCACAATGTCCACACTTAATCAAAAATTAGTGGATGTAAAGAAATAAGAAACTATGATCTGTAAGCAGTATATAAATCACAAACAGAAAGAGAGCCAGAAGTGACTGAGGTGCTGGAATTACCAGATAAAATTTTACAACAGCTATGATGGATACATTAAGATATTTAGACATAGACACAAATAAGGACACAATGAAGATGAAAATGAAAAATATAAAAGGAAACATAAGAGAATTTCTACAATAAAAAATAATACCGTATTTGGAATTTAAAATACATATTGGATATAACTAACAGCAGTTTAAACACCATAGAATAAAATGTTAGTGAACCTGAAAGAAGTCTGCCTACAATGAAGCACAGCAATATTGGACTCCCAGAACCAGTGATAAGATAATTTTTCAAGTAATAATGGCTCCCAAATTTTTCAGATATGATAAAAAAAAATTAAGCCACAGATCTAAGAATCTCAACAAATCCCAAGGACAATAAGCACAGAGACAATTTCATCAAGGAGAATCACAATCAAATTGCTAAAACAAGCACCAAAGAAAACATTTAAAATCATCCAGAGTAAAAGACATCAAATATACATATTGTTACCAGACAGGGACTGGGCCTGCCTTGATATTGTGTGGGTTCTTGACTTCGTGCAGGAGAGATTTCACAACATAATTCCAGGAGATCGTGACAGTATGTTTATTAAAGCTGGAGACAGCCCTGGCTAGTGTGGCTCAATGGATTGAGTGCCGGACTGTAAACTGAAAGATCGCAGGTTCAATTTCCAGTCAAGGCACATGTCTGGGTTGCGGGCCAGGTCCCCAGTTGGGGGCTTGTGAGAAGCAACATATTGATGTATCTCTTGCACAAAAGTGTTTCTCTCCCTCTCTTTCTCCTTTCCTTCCTCTCTCTAAAAATACATAAATAAAATATTTAAAGCTGGAGATGAAACAAAGGAAGGTCTTAGGGTAGAAGGAACAAGAGAGAGCCTGGCTCCCTAGAAACATTACAGGAAAAGAAGGGGAGAGGAGTGTGAGGCTGGAGGCAAGTCTGGGGAGGGGGCTGCTGTTTGCTCACTGGAAAGTCAGAGAAAAGAGGGCCTTGGAGACAGGTGTTGCTGCCTGCTTCTCCCCTGGTTGCACGTCTCATGGGGACCCTTAGATTATACGAGAAAGTAAAAATTCATGCCTGAGAAAAAACATGGGCATGCTCCATAAAGAGCCTGCAGTTGCATCCTTTGTCTTAAGGGTTTTATCTCTCTTCCGCAGGTGAAAATCTCGGGGAGAGTTTCAGCAGGATATTCATCAGCTTTCCAGGTACATTTTCGATATGCTGATGCATCAAAATGTGCATATAGGGTAGTTTGGGATTATTCCATGGTCAGCTTCATTGCTTTATTTTTATCTTGGGTCTGTCTGGCTTTAACGGTGTTTTTGTTTCCTGTTCCCCTGACTTCCTGCATCTTTGGGTTTGGCTGGCACAAATGGTATTAATTGGGTCTCTGTTCTCTATCTCCCTGACCAGAGTTACTTAAGCTATATTTAGTCTCTGCTTAGACAGGAGAGGTATAAACCATTTGTTCTCATGTGTTCTTGGTTAGGGAAGATAAAGTCTTGTGATTCACTAGCTGTCTGCAAGTTTTTCAAATTATTTGTCCTGTGAAATTATTTTATCTGTTTCCCTATTCCACTTGCCCATGGGTTTTACTGGCTTCTTGTGTCCTGCCTCACTATGACTCTCTATAGAATAACTGCCATTTTCAAATATCAAGTGAATATCTTTCATATAAAATTCTAATCTGATAACAATGGGAAGAAGATACAGGGACTCTAGTGTCTAATGGTCTCTGCTATGTTTAGTGGGCCACAGAATGCAAAGGAAATGGTGCGAGCTGGCAATAGCTCACTTTTCCGTTGATCTCTGATGCCTACATGCTCCAAGTGTTAATATTCTTCTCATAATGATATTAATGTTGGTGTTAGAATTTTTTCATATATTTAATATTTTTTGTGTATGAGGGGAAGCCATTTATCTGGCAGAATAAAACCCATTGTTTTTATTATTTTAATGAAGAATTTTAGGATTCCCCCAAAACAAAAAGACCTGATGTATTCTCTTGAATACAAAAGACTTTTAATTTCATAGTCAAAGTCTAACTCATTACCTGATACATATGATGTTGCAGATGTTTGTATAACCAATGAACAAATGCAACTAACTTTGGATTTAAATACAACTACCTTTATATTAAACATTCAAACCTAAGATTCTGATCTCTTCTAAAATCCCTTCAATGGTGACCCATGCCCAATGGATTAGATCCAAGTCTAGTTTTTGTTCCTTCAGGAACTTTATGTCCATTTTTTCTCTCTGATATTTGTTTCTGACTTCTCCATTTTGCTAAATCTTTTTTTTTACTTTCTTCTTTCCACCCAGAATGTATTCTGCTAAATGTCCCTTGCTAAGTGTATCCAGAGTATCCTGCACTTCTATGAGTATTTGCCTTACTTTAACTGCTTATTAAAATTGCTTTGTTTCTGTCAGAATTTGATTTACTATAAAGCAAATTAATTTTAAGTCTCTAGGTCCCTCATTTAATGAGGCCACATTCAAGGCCCTGGTTATTGAATATTGACAAATCAAAGATCATTTAAAATTAGTCTCTGCACATGAAATCTAAAATTCCCTGTATTTTCCTAGCTAACATATAATCTTAATGCATTTTACTAAATTTAAAAATTATTCTAAAGTGTACCTGATACTACCAATGAGTACAGAGGCTGAAAGAAACATAACAAAATAGAAAATCTTGCTAATACAAAAACTAAATTGTATGTTTTATTTTTAGACATCATCTTTTAAGAATAAATTCATTGTTTGAAAGTCAAGCACATGTCAAGTCATTATAGCAACACAATGTTCACACTGGAAAATCCTTACTGCTTTCAGGCAGTGAGGAAATAGGATGGAAAAACAGTAATTATTCTGTTCCATTATAAATTAGAAAGCAAATTCAAGGTCATGGGTTGTATATTATTCTGTCCAAATTTCTGCCTTCTCTGGAAATAACCACTAGCTTTCCTTAGGAGAGTCACTTGGGATGTTTATGTTTGCACAAGACTCAGCATTATGGGTAGTAAGGTGGAGTGACCCGGTATGTCTGTTGTGATATGAAACCTGCCTATTCTGTAACTGGAAAGTGGGGGAGCATTTGAAGGAAAATACGTCAAGAGGAGATATTGGGATTATGATCAGGCCTATTTTGATCAAAGGTTTAATTGGGGTTGACTGGCCACATAAAGTAAAACCATCACATTTGGCTTTTGATCTCAAGTCAAGGTTACTAATGCCATAGGTTAATGAATATCGTAGGTTACTAATCCCAATTTAGATTAATGGAAGGTACATTTTTTCCTCAACAATTTTCATCATAACCACCATGTTAAAGAATTCTATAAAAACTGGAGTCAGAAAGAGATTTTTATACCTTAGACAGGGCTATGGAATGAAAAGCACAAAGTAGCTAACAGGGAAAACACAGCATTAGCAATATATAGTAAAATCTTTGTTTTTATTCCTTAGAATAGGCCAAAATGCATATTTCCCTTCTAAATGATAAAGAATGATCTTCTATATTCGACCCCTTTGCCTTCTTCAACCTCCTCTACCCTCCTTCCCCTTTGTAACCACTATATTGTTGTCTGTGCCTATGGGCTTTTTGTTTGTTTTGTTTGTTCGTTTGTTGTTTTCTCTTTTATATCCCACATATGAGTGAAATCATGTGGTTCTTGTCCTTTTCCATCTGACTAGACCTTGGTAGGTGAGCACACAATACAATATACAGATGAAGTATTAGAGAATTGTACATTTGAACTTAAATAATTTATTAAACTAAAGGCATCCCAATAAATTCCACTTAAAAAATAAAAGAAAAGAAAACAAACTGTTTTCATAAATGGCCAGATAAGTATTGGGGGCCATAGGGTGCCTGTTACAGCAGCTAAACCCCACTGCTGCAGCGCGGAGCTGCCGGAGCGAACACGTAAGCAGTGAGCAGAGCCAAACTCCAACAAAGCTTTATTTACAGACAGAGAATAACTTTAAATGTAACTGCTGATCAATACATGTTTGATGAAGTAAACAGACTAATACTAAAAGGAAGTTAGATATACTTTAATATTTGTTGAGATTTTAGCTTTTACAACCTTAAAATGAAGTTTTAAGTTTTGAGCCAGATCATATCTGAGATTCGTTTTATTGTCAAAAATTTGATAGGATCCTGTATAATGTAACATGTTCACAATGTACAATGTGTCAAAGTTGATGTATAGCCCTGACTGGCGTAGCTCAGTGGTTTGAGCATGGCCCTGCGAATCAGAGTCACCAGTTCAATTCCCAGTCAGGGTACATGCCAGGGTTGCAGACCAGGTCCCCAGTCGGGGGACATGTGAGAGGCAACCACACATTGATATTTCTATCCTTCTCTTTCCCTTTCCCTTCCCCTCTTTCTAAAAATAAATAAAATTTTAAGAAAATTGAAGTAAATGAGTTATAAAAATGTGGATTATATTTTTGCAGATGTGATGTTTTAAGTCGTTCCATTTTTATCTACAGTGTTTACCTGGGATATTCTCAAGTTTCTCTAATAAAATATAAGTCTGAAAAAATAAAAATTCCATTTAGTTGACATCAAAATACTGAATAGTTGGATGCACAAGTTTTTAATATAACTTTTTACACATTTAAAAAATGTGTTGAAACTGTATAAATAGCAACTAAAATAACTTCTTAGAATAAGAAATAGGATAAAATATCAAGTAGTCAGAAATCCATAGTAATTTAAGAGTAATAATGTTCTAGATTAAGTAAAAGCTAAAAAGTTTAAGTAATAGGCAGTTTTCCAAGGTTATATAATGTTCAAAATGAGAGCATGCAAAAAGTAATGAAAAACATTTAATACTTGAAATTAAGTTGACACTATGTGTCCTTCAATATTCATCATAGTTTAGAACATCCATTTATGAAACAATTTCACAACCACAATTTTTAATAACTGACAACTGTCCTGATGTCCTGAGTCACCTCAGTCCCTGAGAGGAATGATCTCTCCTCTCACTAAATCACACCATGTTGTGTGACAAGGCATATGATATGCTAGCGGCCACATGCTGACTGAGCAGCTGTACAAAGTGAATTAAAATTACATTGTGAAAACATCTAGAACTGCAAGTATTTTAGATAATTAATGAAAGTAAAAAGATGTTTATGTGGGTTGTAAAATAAAATAGTGACTTAAGCATATATAAAATTAATATTTTGTAACTTGTCTTTGAATGATAAATTGTTTTATTACAAACATACTGCATTGAATAGATTGCTGTTTAATAGCCAGAAATTACCCCCAAATTAAGAGATGACAATAGGAATGAAAATGTTATGCAGAAACATTTAGCAGGAAGTGATTATTAAATTACCCAGTGGGAATTAAATAAGATCTAGGCTTCAAAGGTTGTTATAGAAGAGAATCAACTGTTACTAAGATATAACTAATGGTATTAATTCTAAGTATTAAAAATATATTGATATCTATGATAAGTATCAATTTATTACCCTGTCAACTCCAAAATTACCCTCTACTACATGCTCTGTGATAATGGACAAAATTTTTTTAGTGTAAGAAAAATTTATTTATTTATTCAATACTGTATTTTCAATAATTTGGGGCCATAAGGTGCCTGTCACAGCAGCTAAACCCCACTGCTGCAGTGCGAAGCTGCCAGAGCCAATATGTAAGCAAGTGAGCAGAGCTGCGCTCCAACAAAGCTTTATTTACAGACAAAGGATAGTTTCATATGTAACTGTTGATCAATATATGTTTGATGAAATAGACTAATACTAAAAAGAAGTTAGATATATTATTAGATATGTTAGGTATGTTAGGTATTATTAGATATGTTAGATATATTAGTTAAAATACTTTTATTGAATTTATTGGGATTAGCTGGGTTAAAAAATTATAGAGGTTTCAAGTATAGAATTCTATAATACCTCATCGGTATATTATGTTGCGATCATCGCTCAAAGTCAAGTCTTCTTCCATCACCATTTATCCCCATTTTACTCTCTTCTGCCTCCGCCCAACCTCCTTTTTCTCTGATAATCATCATTGTTGTCTGTGTCTATCAGGTTTATTGTTATTATTATTATTGTTGTTGTTGTTGTTGTTATTTTGCTTAATTGCTTCACCTATTTCACCCAGCCTCCCAATGAGCCTCCCCCTGACAGTTGTCAGTCTGTTCTCTATGTCTATGAGTCTCTTTCTATTAAATATGTTTGTTTATTTTGTTCATTAGATTCCACTTATAAGTGAGATTATATCCTATCTGTATTTCTCTGGCTTATTTCACTTAGCATAATACTCTCCAGGTCCATCAATGCTGTTACATAAGGGTTTTTTTTATGGCTGAGTAGTATTACATGGTGTAAATGTAACACAGCTTTTTTATCTGCTCATCTACTGGTGGGCACTTAGGCTGCTTTCAAACCTTGACTATTGTAAATAAAGCTGCAATAAGCATAGAAGTTCATGTATTCTTTCAGATCAGTGTTTTGGTTTTCTTCAGATCTATTCTCAGAAGCAGAATCACTGGGTCATAAGGCAGGTCCATTTTTAATTTTCTCAGGTAACTCAATACTGCTTTGCACAGTGGCTGCATCAGTCTGCATTCCCACCAACAGTGCACTAGGGTTCCATTTTCACAACAATTTCACCATCACTTGTTGTTTGTTGATTTATTGATGATAGCCATTCTGACAGGTGTAAGGTAATATCTCGTTATGGTTTTAATTTGCACTTCTCTGATGATTAGTGATGTTGAGCATCTTTTTGTATGTCTATTTGCTACAAATTATTTTAAAAATTTTCTCCTTCATAGTGAAAACAGTGGTATGCTTTCTCAGTAGAGGTGACTAGAGGGGCATTGCAGGAAAAAGGAGCTCTCCAGCATCTGCATCTGCAGAATGGGTGTCAGAACAGCTCCAGCCACACATCTGGAATGTGTAACGTCCCGACACCTTTGCAGCTTTGGCTGGAGCTGGCAATCACCATACTGCAGCTACCTCAGCACAGACGCTGCAAGCTGCAGGACCTGTGTACACACCAGGACTCCACATTCCTCCACTCACCTGTGCCAAGGCCCCAGAAGTTTGTCCCCAAGGCCTCCTGATGCCTGTCAGTGACATAGACCTCCTGACGGACACCGTGTATTCCAAGCCTGTTGCTCACAATGGCACCTCCGCAGCCCCTACATGCCTGTTGCCTAGCTACTGACTATGGCTCACCTATGCTCCTTCTGCGCTCTGAAGCAGTGATTTTTCAATGTGCCATAAGATTTTTAAAACATGCAATACCTGATTATTTAGCTGGGGGCATTGACCTCTTTTCCCTTAGATTGTGAAATGAAAAAAATAATATCAGAAACATCAATAGCTACCTGGTATGAATAAATCAAAAGTGTACCTATATTTTGTCAGATTGGCAAAAATATTTTTTGGTGTGCAGCAGAATTTTAGTAATTAGTTTATGTGTTCCATGAGATGGAAAATGTTGACAACTAGATACTGTGGCAGGGGTGTCCAATCTGCAGCCCGCAGCTCTCATGCGGCCCAGGATGGCTATGAATGTGGCCCAACACAAAAATTGTAAATTTACTTAAGACCTTTTTTTTTTTGCTCATCAGTTTTTGTTAGTGTTTGTGTATTTAATATGTGGCCCAAGACAACTCTTCTTCTTCAGCATGGCCCAGAGATTCCAAAGGTTGGACCCCTCTAGGAGGGTTGCTTCCTACTTGCCCAGAAATTGTGGATGAGCTCTGGGTCAGGCACGCCATTGAACTCCTCGCTTTTTCAGTGGCCTGAAACACCACCTTCTCTGTGGAGATCTGAACCCTGTTCCTGAGAGTGGGCTATATTTCCAAGTACACTCTTCCCTATGTAGTCTTCCCTCAGCTCCAAAATGTCATGTAGAGATTTCTTATATCTCATAATTACTTTTTATTATAGTTTAAGTATTATTTATATTAAACATCATTGATTATATCACTGTGTTTTATGTCTCTTGATTTGATTCAGGCTGATACAAAATTTATATCCATAGTGGTCCCAAAGATACAGCCCTAAAAATGGGATTTAGGATTAATTTTGCCCTTGAGCTTAATAAGCACGATGCTAGCTCCTTGACAATGAGAAATCAAATGACAGGGTCCCATGGCCTACAATGGCATTACAGCATATTACTGGGGGAGACCCAGGTTAGGGGACTCCCCATCCTTGGTTCTTGTTTCACTTGTGAGAAAATAACTCAGGTGAGAGTGGAAATGAGATAATAAGTTTATTTATGAAATATGCTGGAACACAAAGCTGCAAGTGGACATGCAGCTAATCTGTGTGTACCACCTATTGGGGGTTTAGGGGTTCTATGCTAGTAGCCAGTATTTAGCTTCCCTCTCCTCCACCCTTCTCTGGACCTTGAGATTAAAGTACACTTCCAAAGCCTCCTTTCCCAGATAGCAAAAGTGATACCCACACCATTTCAAAGGCTCCCCACTTCCAGTGATACCGTGGTCTCTCTTGTGATCTTCGGAACACCTCACAGTCTTACCTGACTGGGCTCAGGACTGCTGATTTATGGGTGATACATGCCTCCCTTCCCCTCCCTGCCTTGGTTTGCTGTCTATTCTGCCTAACACCAACCATCGCCCACAGTTAATTTTGTAGTGCAAAGTGAAGCATATACCTGGGGAGCTCATGTGGCTGTAGTACTTGGCTGTTTCGCAACTAAAATTATGGGTCACTCCAATTTTGTGTCATGGACTACAGTTTTTATTTTCTTAGAATGGTGACACTGCCTCCTACTCTGCAAATATCTAGATGCAAACCACTGAATAACAGGCTAACTGCTCTGAACCTCTCTTCTCAGTAGTATCCTACTGAGTTTCAATTTTTTTTTTTTACTTTCTTGTCAGCCTCATTTTTGTACAGCACTGTAAGTCTGAATAAATAAAATTTGATGTCTTCTCTTATTTGCGGCAAATGATTGAATTATTCACCTTTGTTCAGCGTCATTAATTGGCAAATGCCCCCCAAGGGGAAAAATGTCTTGATGATTATTGGTTCAACTCTGCATTTATTTCACTTTGTTCTGAGATCCTATCTTTAAGTTATGGTTGCATTGGAA
Organism: Anoura caudifer; assembly: GCA_004027475.1. Taxonomy (NCBI): domain Eukaryota; kingdom Metazoa; phylum Chordata; class Mammalia; order Chiroptera; family Phyllostomidae; genus Anoura; species Anoura caudifer. Next base: position 207,233 of record PVKU01001177.1, on the reverse strand, counting down.
GGCCTTTCATTTTTTTCAAATATTTATTTTTTGTTTTAAACCAGATTTGGTTTTGTTGTTCTAAGTTGGAATGTTTATCTTTCATAAGCTGTTCTGTAATATATAAAGCCAGAAATCCCCTTGTCTTTTTATTTATATATGATCTCTACCTAGTGTATAAATTCCATTAGAGCTTATATAATGACTTTGTTTTTACTTTTTTAACCTGACACATATTAGCATTCTGTAATTTAAAAAATTAATTATATGCACCAAAGAAAATACAAGTATATGCAAATAAAGCAGAATATTGATCTAGTGATAATGCCAAGATCTATCAGTGGATTTTTGCGAAGTAGCGTCCTGGGAGCGGACAGAGGGGTACTTAGAAATGGTTTAATTGTCTAGGTATGTTGCTGAGGATGTTGCCCCATAGGAATCATAACATTGTTTTTGGTGGGCCTCAGTACAAGGAACATCTGTGCTTCTTCTGAACAACTGTTAAGAAAACTTTGATGTTATGAATATTGTACTTCTCATAATTTATTCTGTTTGTTTGATTTGGCAATTCAGGAATTCCAAATAAATAACATCTTATCTGTAGTTATTCAGCTGTGCTTCTTGAGATTCAATTTATAATTGGCTTTATTTTTGCCTTATTACTATTTTTTTTTTCTCTTGGCCAACTTTTCTAAACACAAAACTTCCTCTCTGTGGTATTGAAAATATAAATCTTGGGAAGCTGTTTTAAGTCTTTTTGTGGCATGAAGTAAAAAAATATGTTAATATATTTTTGAAATCCAAAGCAAAGAAACTAGGGTCTCCTCTTCCTCCTTTCCTATTTTTACGAAGTAGAGGCATAATTTACATTAGATAGTTTTAGTAAGTAGTAAACAACAGCAGCAACAACAAACAAACATAACGGCATAAATGAGTAAGGACTTACTATTTCACATTACAAGTAGCCCAGAGTCAGTGAAGTACCACAGTAGTTTTTCCTTGGTGTTTCTATATTGTCAGTGCTTCAGTTCAGCCTTTCAGCGATTCCCCTAACTTACTTCTCTTTAATGCGTGATGGCTACAAGTCTCCTACTCATTCAATGATATTAAAAGACAGGAAGGTAATATCTTTTTTACAGTAGGGGAAAATACTTTAGTGTGAGCCAACCAGAACACTTACCTTCAAATTTCATTATTTAGGGTGTTACCAAACAGCAAGTGGTGCCCTGCTGCCCAATGCCACCCCCTATGAAAATTCCAGAGGCAACGTTTTGGTGATAAAGGAAAGGAGTCTTTTTTCAAAAGCTTCAGAATTTTCAAGCAACAGCTTTCCACCTGCATTAGTCACCCAAGCCTATCAATTAAGGCTTAACTCTTTAACTTCTGTGTTCCCCTTTCATTCCCTGTTAGTTTTAATTAACTTATTTCTATAGGATTGGTTTACAAACTAAAACAACATAAAACACAAAAGCTACACAGTTTTGCAGAATGGCAGTCTGTTGTGGCAGAGCCTGTCCCCTCGAGAGCACCCAGAGAGGAATGAGCCTGCCACCTGCCAGGCCAGCCCTTTCCTACCTTTCCTACGCTGCCACAGGAGTTCCTTCCTTCCCAAATACCAACCACTGGGAAATGCAAGCAACGGGGCAGGATCATCCAGGCATCCTGAAGGAAGAAAGAGCCAGAGAGCCTGCCAGCTAGACAGCCCAAGAGCTCTTTAACGTCAAAACATCTGGCCCATAATTCCATGGGCTCCGGAGGCATTCAGCTTCTCAGCCAATTCAGTCCCAGACTATTTACCATCACCTCAGGCAACCTCCTGCTAAGGCTCCCCCTGCTTCTCCTCAGAGGTCTGATCAGATCTGTCTGTATGTATTAAGGGGAGTCAGATTCTTACACATAAACAGATTGCAAGCAAAGGGACTATAATTTACTGATTGGCTTAGATTTATCAATATGCATCCCTTCTTGCTGGGAAAAGTATACATGAAGCACATCACTGTGCAATACATTAAAAAAAAAAAAAAAACAAGCTTCTAGAATGAAGAAAAAGGGAATAAAGATAACTGAATTAAATTAAAAATGGAGTCTGGATCACTCCCTTAATGCTATCTCATTGTTTTTAGGTCAAAACCCCTGGCATTAAACATTCACCACCTTAACAAAAAATAACTGAGCATGTAATCTGACCCAGATATTGTTCAAGAAAATGGACATAGAACAGTTGACAAAAGAGGTGAAGTCTTAGGTGTAATGAAACTTACTATTCAGTGATGAGAGAGAAAAAGGGAAATAGAAAGACACTTTGCTAACATGTACAATATATTAAATCATAATAAGGGTTAAAGAAAAAATGTAAAGGCATGAATGTGGATATAAGGGGAATGCATTTATTCCATAGGGTAGCCACAGAAGGCACACAGAGAAGGAAGCTTTTAATTAGACTCAGAAAAACCCAGTGAGCAATTGGAGCAGATGTTTTGAGAAGAAGCAAAACAGGGAGAGAGAACAAGTGCAAAAATGTGGAAGCAGGAGTGTCCCTGCACTCTTTAAGGAACACTGAGAAGGTCAGCGCAGCTGAAATAAAATACAGAAAGAAGGAAAGGTTGAAGGTCTTTGCAATCTATTGTAAGAGAGTTGCTTTTTAAATCAAATGTGATGAATAGCCACTGGAGAGTTTTGAGTACGAAAGTAACACAGTTTATTTGAAATTTTAATAAAATAATTTTTGCTGTTATGGGAGAACAGACTGAATGGGAGTAGGTACAAACTAGGGAGACCAGTTAAAGAGTTATTTCAATCATATAGATGTGAGATGATTGATGGTGGTTTGGACTCAGGTGGCTGTAAAAAAAGATGCAGGAAGTGGTGAGATTCTGAACATATTTTGAAAGTAGACCCACCAGAGGCTCTGCTCCTGGTTAAGATGTGGGGACACGTAGAGCATGAAAGGCGATAGAGGGGTGATTTAAAGATCATGTAAAAAATGTTTAGCCTTAGGGATTAAAATGATTGTTCTTTGCTCTTCCCCCATTATTATCTCCTAGCTAAAACTTTAACTTTTTTGTATATAGACTTGACTTTCCTTTTTCTGAATTTCCTAAAATGTTGCTTATCTCACAATTATTTCACAATCATATTCTGAATTATATTTATCTGTTCTTTATCTCACCCACTCACCACCTTGGAAATCTGTGCTCCATACCTGGCCAGGGTGGCTCAGTTGGTTGGAGCGTCATTCCATGGACCAAAAAGTCACATGTTTGATTCCTAGTCAGAGCACATACCCAGGGTGTGGGTTTGATTCCTGGTTGAGGTACATACAGGAGGCAATCAGTCTCTCTCTCTCTCTCTCTCTCTCTCTCTCCCCCTCCGCACAATGAAAAAGGGTCCTCAGATGAAGATAAAAAAGAAGAAAAAAAGTGCTCCTTTAGAAAAGAAGCAGTATGTATCTTCTATAGCTTTCGTTCCTGAAGATAATGTCTTTCCCTTGGGTACCGTGTTAAACATTGGAACTATAGCAATACACTGTTTCACATGTTCCTACCTCCATAAAATGCCCTTGTTGAGTTTAAATGCCACTTTTTGTTGTTCAATCTGTATTTATGAAATTGGGATGTAGTATACCTTTTAATAGAAATATTTTTGTTGTTATTTACATTATTTTTAAATACTGACAGAGATATTTTTCTTCAACATGAATACTGTAAAATGCTAATCCTGTAACTTTATCCATGGGGAAAAACATACAAGATTGCAATTTGCTTCCCTAAAGCTCATAAAAAGATTTTCAAACTGCTGGAGTATGTCTCAATGACCCTGGTAAATGATTGGCAGTGTTCAGTCAGGCCTTTTTCAAAGCTTTAAACAAGAAAGAGACAACAGTATTGTTCAAAGCCCCTAGGCTCTGTTTGTTCTTGCTATTTGGGTTCCAAGGTGACTATTTCATGCTTGCAAAGGTAGTTTTCAGTATAAAGGGGAGGGTCTTTTTAAAATATGTGTACACAACTCAGATGAGCATATTTGTGTTTAACAAAGTTTATTTCAGTTTATTTTAATTGAAATTTATATAAATATTTTGCCTAGATGAAAAGGGGATACAAAGATGACAATTTCACATTATTGCATAAATATATTCTTTATACTTCCTGGAATTGGGCAATACAGCTGAAGATTAAGACAACGTTCTGGACCCCATCTGTCTGACTTCAAAATACAGCTTTGCCACTTGTTCAATATATAAACTTGTTAAATTATTTAAGTGTCCTAGACCCCAGTTTTTCTCAACAGTAAAGAGTAATAATTTAAAGGAAAACATTTTTTTTTATAAGCTCTATAGTGGGTTGAATGTGCCCTACAAAACTATATGTTGAGGTCTTAAACTCTGGTATCTGTGAATATACCAGAAAAGGGGTCTTTATAGATATAATCAATTAAGATGGGGCCATTAAAGGCAGGCCCTAATCTAGAATGATTGCTGTCCTTATCGTGTGAAAATGCCCTTGAAGACTGATGCACAGAGAGAACCCCACATCACAGTGGAGGCAGAGCTCGGAAATGCAGCTGCAAACCAAGGAATGCCCAAAATTGACAGTGACAGCAGAGGCTAAGGGAAGGGCTCCCCTAGGGACTTGAGAGAACATTTCTCTGCTTATACCTTTATTTCAGACTTCTTGCCCTCCAAAATTCTAAGAAAACAAAATTCTGTCGACTTAAGCCATCAGTTTGCAGTAATTAGTTGTGGCAGCCCCTAGGAAGCTAATACAGGGTGGGTAGGATTAATAAACAAGCTATTTTATCTAATGTACTCAGGATAAAACCTGGAATGTTTTAAGTATTTCATGAGTTTGAGTTTTTTGTTTTAATACTAAACACTTAAATCAGTTAAAATAAGTTATTCTCTTTAGATTACTGCATTTGTTCCAAAATTTATGATCTCTAGTCATTACAAAAATGAATTTAATATAAAATGCTTTTGTTTATTTAGATAGCATTACTATTCAATTTGTATAAGCTTTTAATTCAGTAATTTTCCCTGAGAACATCATTTTGATATATAATGTTTGCTTATCCAAGAGACCTGAAAACATATAAGAGCATTGTAAAGAATATATTAGTTTTAGAAACTCACTCTTACCTTAAAACTGACAATATAAAATATACCTACTCTTAAGTTTAGATTATCCATCTTTTTGAGCAAATACAAATATATTAATGGGGCTCAAATGAACACAGTGATGAAAAATCACTCTTTCTTTTCATGTTACAATAACAGTTTCTAAAGATTTCTTACTTCATGGTAATGTTTAAATATTTTCTCTAAGCATCTCATTCTTTCTTTTATCAATACCCCTAGTGGGAAATAGACATGCCCATTTAATAGCTATAAGAAATAGATTTTTTTAAAAAAAAGGAGAAGGGAAATGTGGGCAGAAGGAGTATGAAAAGTAGGGAGGAGATGGAAAAGAGGAAGTAAATATCTTTTAGCAGAAGACATATTGGTAGTAAGGCAAGTCTTTGAAAACCCTCATCATTCTTCCACAAAAGTGAGAAAAGGATACGAGAAAATGCTGGCTACCTTGGAAAACTAAGACAAATGGAAAACCTAGTACTTGACTTTAATGTATCAGTGGAGAATGAGCTTCTGCAATGGGTATAGAACCACAAGTTGATTACTTCCAAAGAAGCCTCACAAGAATACTGTATACTATAAGAGGGAGGAAGACATCAATCATCTTTATATCTAACTCAGCACCTCACATAGAGTAGTCATTCAAAAATATTTCTAAAACAATAATTTTATAGGAGCTGTACACTGACCTTCTGGCTCTACTAATCCAAAAATAACCCTGTAAGTTGTGAAAAATTTGAGCAGTTTTTGCCTTTGCTTATTAACTATAACAGTGAGTCAGTCCCAACCATAAGTTTTCAAAGACAAGTAAGACAATTACAAAACAAATTAAAAAAAAATAGGCCAACTATTCATGCTTAACTTAAGGCTGAAATATTTTAATCAGTTAACATGAAATATAAATTTGAAAACATCCAAAAACAACACAGCAAAACAAATCCTTAATTGTGCTTAATATGAATTGTTTAATAATTGTAGGCAACAGACTTAGTCTTGGGTTCAATTAAGATAATGTATTTGAAAATCTTTATTTAATATGAACAAACAATTGTACTTTGAATTATTTAAAGTTAGGTTAATAACATAAATTATGTAACTCTACAAAATTAATATGCTACAATGTTTTCTCAGTACTTAAATAATAATTATCTTACAGAACACTAAATTAGGTGTCAGCAAACAATGAATCATTGGGAAAATCCAGCACATCTTCTGTTTCTAAAATGAATTTTTATTAGAACACAGTCACATGCATTTCTTTTGTATGCTTATGATTGCTTTCATGCTACGTTGGCAAAGCTGAGTTGCTTTATTAGAGACTATATGATATGCAAAGCCTAAAATATTTATTATCTGGATCTGTACAGAAAGTATTTGCTGGCCTCAGTACTAGATTATATTTTCAGTAATGGTCAGTCTGGTATTTTTTTAAACACAAATCTATAAGTAAAAATAAATTTAACAATAAAAGGAGTAAGTAACTTGCTTTTTAGGTTTTATGGTTAATCTTTTCTAAAAGTAGTTTAATAACTTCTCTTTCCAAAATCCCTTTAATTATATTTCTTCATACTTTATTAATTTAAAAATCAGAATGAAAAAGATTCACCCTAAAAGTTCCTTTATAAAAGGAGTAAATTGGACAAGAAGCTCTCAATAGTCAAGAGTTAAAATGGCTTGATCCCAGAGTTAAGTATGAGATTGATGTTGCTCACAAATTTTAGCAGTGATATTAAGTATAATAAACTTTCAGACATTAGTTACTGTAATGACTATTGAGGATTATAATAAATAGTTAGTTTCATCTATATTATTATTATCTAGATACTCATTTTGTAATTTCCTTCCTTGTAATAAAAGTTACCATGTTCATATGATGCATCTTTGAATATAATGGGAATTTGCCATGATAGTATGCTGACTTTCAAAACTTTGCCAATCTGTGAAAGCACACACAAAATTAATTATTTATACACGACTCTTAAAAATATTTCAGGTAATATGAATAGCAGAGAGCAATTACTACATATCCTATTAGATTATTTTCTTTTCTAGGAGATGGGGGAGCACTCTAAAAACATTTTTCAAAGAAGCAAAACTTTTAGAAATAACTATAATGGCTTGATTAAAAATTCCAAGAGCCTGAATGAAGCTGAAATATATTCAAGAGGGGACCCTCCAAAAAACATAATATAGTTATTAAAAGTGTGTATTTATTCTTACACACTTAAACTTCAGTCGCCTTCAAAATACTCTCCACTTGATGCAATATACCTATTAAGACATTTTTTCCATTGTTTGAAACAGTTTTTGAACTTGTCGATTTTAATGTCTTTTAGTGCTTCTGCCATTTTTGTTTCCCTCATCCATATCTTCAAAATGTTTCCCTGAGAGGATTTTTCCCATGTGGAGAAATAAACAAACAAAAAAACTTGCCAGAGGCAAATTTTGATGAGCGAGATCTAATGAATAGGGAGAGTGGGACATTAGAGTCATGTCATTTTTGATCCAATCCACAACTGCTGAACACTCAGCATGGTGTGGACAGGTGTGCTCATAAATCACCCATCATGAAATGGCAAATCATTGAAAGTGTCTTCAAAAAATGTCACTGAAGATGAATGCAACCTGTCACAACAACGCCAACTGGCACACTGTTGGGTTCCTAGAACACTCACCTAGTGGGGGAAGCTTGTACTAGAAGAGGCCTTCCCCTCAGAAGATAATTCCAGTTTTTGGGTTCCTCCTCATATGTACACACACACACATACACACATACATGCATACTTACATACACATATTAGCCAGTAGAGAACAAGAAAAATGGATTTTCTTGAAATAGCAAACAGTCCCACATATTAAATTTGTGTCATTATGTATTAAAATGACATTCATGTTACTCGAAAGATAAAGAAACCTGTAAGTTTACCCAACATTATGCACCAAAAAACCACAGACAATAACATAACATTCTGAGAATATATTAAAACTATTCAAGATTCATTTAGGTTCATAATTTTAAAAAATTAAAAATAAAGACATGCATTTTTTAAAACAAAAATTTGTTGATTGCCATTCATTTTAATTGTAACCCCAGTTTTTAATGATTTATTTTTATAATCAACTCATTTATCCCCCAAGCCAATGTTCCTATGTTTAAACATTTCTCTAAAATCAGTTATGGGTTTAGTAATTTGCATCTTCCCTCTTTTTTGTTAGTCTAGCCAAAGACTTGTCAAAATTATTACCTTTAGAAGAACCAATTTTTGATGATATCAATTTCTGTGCTGTTTTTCTATTTCCTATTTTATTTTATCCACTGTAATCATAGTCTCCTTTTTCTAGTTTGGTAAAGTGTAAGTTGCGGTTATTAATTTGAGATTCTCTTTTTCAATAGAGGTATTTACTGGTATACATTTCCTTTTGAGAATTATGTTTACTGAATATCATTAGTTTTGATGTTATGTTTTTATTTTTATTCATATGTAATTGTTTTCTAGTTTCATTTGCTATTTCTCATTGACTCATTGGTCATCTAACCATATGTTTTTAAATATGCTACAACTGTTAATTTTCAGATTTTCTTTTGTTATTGATTTCCAGCTTCATTCTATTTTATTTATGAGGTATGAGAACATACTTCATCTGATGTCAATTTTTAAAAAACTGTATTGGCAAAGATTGTGGCCTAACATATAGTTTATACTAGAGAATAGTCCATGTTCACTTATGAAGGATTTGTATACTGGTATTGTTAGGTGCAGTGTATAGTATATCCCGTAGGTCTAGTTGATTTAGTGTCGCTCATGTTCTCTCTTTATTGTCCTTCTGTCTACATGTTCTATAAATCTTAAAAGTGAAGTATTGGCATCTCCAACTATTATTGCATCATTGTCTATTTTTCCATTCAATTTTTCCTTCATATCTTTCAGGAATGTATTATTTGGTGCATATATGTTTATAATTGTTATATCTTCTTCATTCATTTACCTTTCCATAAAAATATAATGTTTGTGGTCTCTTGTAACAGTTTTTTTTTATTTATTGTCTTAAGTTTTAAAAATTATATTAGTAGTGCCACTCTATCACCCTTTTGTTATTATTACCATGGAAGCTTTTTTCACATCCTTTCATTATCAACCAACTTGCATCTTTAGATCTAATGTCGATCCTTATACATAGCATACAGTTAGATAATTTTTAAAAAGTCTATTCTGAAATCTCTGTCTTTTGATAAAGAGCTTCTTCCCTGCTGCTTTCAATTCTTTTTGTTTTGATTTTCAACAGTATGATTATAATGTGTTTCACCATGGATCTCTTTTGTAGTGATTCATTGCAGTTCTTAATGTACAGATTTATGTATTTCTAAGACTTTGGGAAATTTTTGCTCTTTATTTACTCAAATATTTATCACTACCCCTTTCTCTCTTTTCCTTCAGCGATTCCCATAATACATACACTCATCCTACTGATGGTGCCACACAGCTCCCATAGTTTGCTTATTTTTTTGTGCCTGATAAAATTTGTAGTTAATCCCCTCAAGTAAACACTTACTTTTAAGATCCATATTGTATTTGATTCCTTTTAAAAATTTCTCTCATCTTTATTACTATTCTCATTTTTTCCTACATCATTTTTCTGGTTTCCTTTAGCTCTTTGAGCATACTTAAGACAGTTATTTTAATCTTTTTGTGTAGTAGGTCAATTTTCTGAGCTTTTTGAGGGACAATATCTGTCAATTAATTTCTATCCTGAGAATGGGTCATATTTTTCTATTTTTGTATATTATACAATTTTCTGTTGAAAATTGGATATTTTACTATTCTAACATGGTAACTCTTGAAACTGGATTCTCCCTTTTCCTTAAAGTTTGTTCTTTTAGATCATTGAGGACTGCAGTTATCCCTTTGTTGAATGACTTTTCTAACCCTTTTTGCAAAGGCTGCATTTTTTGTCATATGTGGTCATAAAAGTCTCTGTTTCTTAGCATAAGTTCAGCTGGTGTTTTGACAGAGCAAGTTAAAGTTAACTTTTTCTTGCTTCAGCATTCACTTGACTGCCATAAATCTTTGATTATTATCTGAAAGTCTGACAAATTGATTGTGAGAGTTTCTGTTTGTTTCTCAATGTCTCTCTAGGGGAATGGGATTTGGGAGCTGCCTACTCCACCATTTTTGCTGAAGTTGCTCTTCTGTATTTTTTTTTAAACACAGGCAATTCTTTCTTTTTAAAGATGTTTTTGGTTTTTTTTTTTAAAGATTTTATTTATTTACTTTTAGAGAGGGGGAAGGGAGGGAGAAAGACGGAGAGAAACATGGATGTGTGAGGGATACATGGCTGCCTCTAGCACTCCCCCTACAGGGGCATCTGTCCCCCAACCCAGGCACGTGCCCTGACTGGGAATCAAACTGCGATCTTTGGTTCACAGGCAGGTGATCAATCCACTGAGCTACACCAACCAAGGCTGTTTTAAAACTTTTAATTTAGTAAAACATACTAGGTTTTTACAGGAGTAAGGTTTAGAATACAAAGATATGCAAGATCTGTTTTTTAAATTAGATTAGATTACATTAAGTGGGTAAGGTAGTCCTGCATATATGTAATTATATAAGAGTATGAACAAATAAATGGAGTAAAAAGGGATGAATTTCAAAGCTTACAGCATTTTTTATTAAAATTAGAATGTTAATATTAAGCTACATCTGGAGTTTACCTGCTTTTTAGCATCAGGACATTTTGAAGATAATTTTACTTTTATTTGGTGGTGGAATATTCTATATTAGCATTGACTATATAGTATCACATTAACAACCATTTAAAGCACAATTTATACAATGGTTTAAGAGGAAAAGAAATTACAGTTCTAAACTTTAATAGGTTTGTCTTGTCATCTAGAGTCACAACACAACAGGTTTATCATAGAGACAAGTTACATCTTCATAGCTCTCACTCCTTACCAACATATTTCTAGTTCATTCCATGAATATCATGGAGTATACCAAACATTCTCGGCATATAATTAGAAATATTAGTACACTTATCTTCTTAATTTAATGTTCTGTTTGAAGAATTTTTCTTCATTGTACTCTCTTCCCCTTCCCTGATCAAGACATGAAATAGCTGATAATATTCTACCATTACTTTCTTCTCTAAAATTCTGAAAAATGTTCAGTCATTCAGTTGATTTAAAACTATATTCTTCTAAAGCAATCTTAATTTTTATTAACTGATATATTATTGCCTATGAACTTAGACCTTATTAACAGTTGATATGAATTAAACCTTGTAAGTGTTTACCCTGGCAAGATAAAAGTGAATCTAAAGAGATGAAATGATGATAAAGCACATGCTGCTAATTTGTTTAATTCCAGCCAGCTTTATTCTATTTGTTTTAAGCTGGCTTTCATGGTAAGAGTACCTCAGAGCAATGTCCAGGTATATCTTGTCCTTTTGAGTAAAGTATATATGAACAAAATAGATTCTTGTTTATTTCTGTTCCTTATTAATGAATAAAACACCATTATCCACTTACGTACATAATTATATTTCATTTTTATTGTACCCGGGTTCTTTGGTTATAACACCAGGGGATAACGCTGTGTTTCTTAATAAAAGAGCAGTTAGCTAGATGCAAATTGGCAATTTACATAATCAAAAGATAGCTGAGGAGCCAAACTCAGAATGGGAATGGTTGCCTCCAAGAATTCAGATAGTAAAAGTTAACCATATTTTGAGGGCATTTCACCAGAGATGAATCAGCTCCATTTTTTTATTTTTTTATGTAATTGCATAGCACAGCAAAGGATTCAGAGGCCTTTGGGACTTGATTGGTTCGTTAGTCTACATATTGGGTAGGACAGGCCAACTACCAGCATTGTCCTATTGAAAAAGATGACAGAAAATGTAGAAGGAGGTAACCAAAAGAAGGATAGTAGATGTTAGGTCACTAAAACAACCTGCAATTATACCCATATTAAATTTTCTCCTTGAAAAACATGTTTGTCCTCCACATTCATATGAAAAATTAATATGTTTGCTTAATTTAAAGTGTCTTCATGTATATAGTTCATTTAAGATCTCTCCAGCCTCTCATTTTATGAACAGTTCAATAGGAAGTTTTAAAGGGTCATGATAATAAAACTTAATGATTCAGAGTTCAAATATCAATGCTTTAACAGTTAAGCTTATTCTGTATCAATAGTGTCTCTTAGATAAAACTTTTTTCATTTAAAGGATGCTGTGATATAAGTAAGAACTTGAGGTTATTATTTTTCCTTAAAGACTACTAAATCACTTAAATAAATGTTAATACCTTTATCATCTCTAAAAATACTTTTTTTTTGCTTCTTATGTGCCTCAGGAAAATATGTTTACCCTTCTTAGTAACTAAAGCAACAATGGTTACTTTCCCAGAATACTCTATTTGTATCAATAATTATATACTTTCTACAAACAACATATATTAGATAAAATTGAGTGGCATTTTACACTTGCATCCAAGAAAAATGGAAATGCTCTTACATTTTTTAATGGTTGATAGGAAAGACCCAATTGTCAAAAAATTAAATTATATACTGTAGAATCATACCCATTTTAAAAATGTACAGAAATTTTGAACTTCAGACTAGTGGCCTAGAAGATTAAATACATAGTGCACACTATTAAATACATAATGCAAGTGTAATCACCACAGAATTAGGTTCATTAGTTTCTTAAGTGCCTTGAAAACTTCAAATGCAGGAAATTGCCCTAAAAATTTACATTGCTCTTGAGGGGAAATCCTGTTTTTAAATTTCCTCTCTTCTCCCATGACTTTATTTTTCTTGACCTGCAGCTTTGGATAGAATCTCAGTCCAAAGTTGACTAGGAATAATGGTAATTCTTGTGTGTTTTTCTTCTTGTAAAGAAAATACATACAATACTTTTTCACTGTGAATCAGGTTTGATATGATAATTTAGTTATACACCTTTCCTTTACTTCGGCAATAGACTCTAATATAGAGATTTGCATAGAGATATTTTTTGGGGGGGGAAATACTCTGAAACACCTGTGAAGATGATGGATTAAGGTGTGGCCACAAAAGAAGATCTCAGCTGTTACACAGGGATCTCTGAGTTCTGGCAAAGTTTCCCTATATAGAGAAAAGTGGCCCGTACCTTTGTACACCAACTCAACCAGTCATGACTTTGGGCTTCACCAAGGAAAAGGACATATTATGTTAGGCAGATCCTTTGGCTAAAAAAAAAAAATGTATTCAGAGAGACTGAGTTGTGGGCTGTTAGCAATTAATTTTCCTGGCAGCAGGAGAATGGCTGTTGAAGGAGAAAAATCTGGGTTTTGCACTCAATCAGCTGCAGTTCAAGCCTTGTACCACTGTGTCCACTTGCTTAAAAGAATAAGTACAGCCCATTAGATAATACTCTGATTGGTTTCTTTTTTCCTGGGGAGACATGCAAGAGGACAGTTAGTAGAATGAACTATAGACCTCATGCTTCTGTTAACTGCTACCGATAACCCTCTCCCTCCTCAAGTGCCCATTCCAGATTAACTTTACCCTCAGCAAATACCTTTGCTGCTCTAGGTGACTTTCCTGAAGGGAGTGGGAATCACAAATTTCTAATAATTTTGAGCCTTTGATTGCCACATTTTTATTGGACTGTGGTCCATTAACAGTGTTGTGCTTGCCCATCTACTATGAGAGAACGGAGAGATACCTAATTGATCTATAGGTGCCCAACCTACTTTCCACTACCTCCGTCTGTTAAGAGCACCCCTATTTCATTCTAACAATCAGACTTAATTATCCAGGTCAAGACAGAAACTCAATTTTGCCTGCTGCATTTATGGCAAAAAGAGTCCAACACATAGGGTAGCAATAGTAAGCTAAAGATCAGGAGATTTTCATTGTGTCTGTTGTAGAATTTCCCCTTTGGGGAGAAGTGTCTGTAAATTCCCAGAGACCAGAGTTGTGAGGATGAGAAATACAAATTTCCCAGGAGACAATACATCAGAAATGATAGTGAGCAGGTAAGCCCACTTCCATTGCTCATTTCTCAAACCTACGTTTTATGCTTTCACTTGCGAACAAAGCAACATTAACAGTCATTGAGAAAGGGTGTGTACTGGAGCTGGAAGAACAACATCCCATCCTTCATGATATTATCTTCAATTGAGCACCTTAAATGTACCTTTTTATGTTTTATAGTTGTTCCAATTATCTCCTCTTCCACACCCCTCCACCCAGCCACCCCTACTTCAGTAGTCAATCCTCATCCCGTTGTCCAAGTCCATGGTCCTTCACAGAGGTTCTTTGACTAATCCCTTCATCTGCTTTCAAACAGTCTCACTTCCATCCTCCCCTCTTACAGCTGCTGGTCTATTCCATGATTCTATGCCTCTGGTTCTATTTTTCTCAATAGTTTATTTTGCTTATTAGATTCCTCCTATAAGTGGGATCATATGGTATTTGTCTTTCACTGATGGTTTTATTTCACTTAATATAATAGTGTCTGATTCCATCCATGCTGTCTTAGAAGGTAGGGATTCCTTCTTTCTTTCTTCAGCATAGTATTCCATTGTGTAAATGTATCAGCTTTTTAATCCACTCGTATACTGATGGGGACTTAGGCTATTTCCAACTCTTGACTATTGCAAACAGCACTGCTCTGACCATAGGGGTGCTTAGGTTCTTTTGAATTAGTGTTTCGATATTCTCAGGGTAGATTTCCAGCAGTAGAATCACTGGGTCAAAAGGTAATTCCATTTTTAATTTTTTTGAGGAAATTCCATAGTGTTTTCCACAGTGGCTGCATAATCTGCATTCCCACCAACGGTGCATAGTTCCCTTTTCTCCATGACTTCGCCAGCATATGTTGTTTGTTGATTTGTTAATAACAGTCATTTTGACAGGTGCGAAATGGTATCTCATTGTGGTTTTAATTTGCATCTATCTGGTGGCTAGTGATGTTGAGAATTTTTTCATATGTCTTTGGGCCATCTGTATGTCCTCCTCAGAGAAGTGTCTGTTCAGGTCCTTGGTCATTTTTTAATTGGATTGTTTGTCTTCCTGGTATTGAGTCATATAAGTTCTTTATATAATTTGAGATTAAATCTTTGTCCAATGTGTCATTGGCAGATATGTTCTCCCATAATGGGTTCCCTTTTCCTTTTGATGTTGGTTTTCTTAGCCTATGAAGAGTTTTTAATTTGATGTAGTCTTATTTGTTTATTTTTTTCCTTTGTTTCCCTTTCCCTAGGAGATATATCAGCAAAAACGTTGCTATGTGGGATGTATGAAATTTTACTGTCTATGTTTTCTTCTAGGATTTTAATAGTATCATGACTTATATTTAAGTCTTTTATCCACTTTGAGTTCATTCTTTTGCATGGTGTGAGTTGGTAGTCTAGTTTCATTTTTTTTTTTTTTTTTGCATGTACTAGTGCAGTTCTCCCAACACCATTTATTCCAGAGACTATTTTTACTCCATTGTGTGCTCATGCCCCCTTTACCAAATATTAACTGACCATAGAGACATGTGTACCTTTAAAATATCTTTCAACCACTTTTAAAGATTGGCAGTTCTAAGTAAAGAACCAGTGGATTCCACAGTCACACTGCCACACTTTTTTTTCTGTTTTATTTCTTTTCTTTTTCCTGTAAAATAGGTTCCTTGATTCACTGTGATTGTATGCAGAATTCCACGTTGGTGGATACCAAAGACTCTTTAAGCACATAAGTAGTGATGATGGGTCCTTCCTTATGGCCTGAAGCAATGAACATGTAGAATGTGTTTCAGTTCCGTATGAAATGAGTCACTGAAATCTGAAATGATGATGCCATATCAGGGGCTCAACATTTTCCCTGCAGTGGAAGTTTGTACATTCAGTGGTGGAGGTAGCTGAACCAGTCTTGAGGAGAAGCCTGTTTTGGTATAGTTTTTAATCCTCACCTCTGCCACCACAGGTGTTTCTTTTGTGCACACATTGTAGTAACCCAGAGTAGCTGTTGATAGAGGCTAACGGGTCAGTTCATGCTTTTTATGTGGTTGCATTACCTAATATGGCTGCTCTCTGCTGAGTACTAACATGCACTAGAAAGATCTTGGTACCTGGTACTTATTCCATGAGTTCTTTTTCCACAGAACTGCTGTAACATATATTCGAATCATTCTCCTGCTGGAATCCACATCAACTTGTCAGGCTATTTGTCATTGTCCATAACTCTGCATGTATTCTTATTTAAATCACTTGTTTTTCCATATAAGCATATTCATAACCTAAGCTTTGTCTTTGGGAGGATTTTACTTCACTGCTATCATCAGAGCCACTCTGAATGGACTCATTTTCTATTTTAGTGTGATTAATCTATCAGTAGTCTGTTTCATGCTTTCACCCAGAAACTGAGCTGAACTCTCTCTGAAAACAGTTTAGTTTTTTATACTTGTCTGTCATCTGGATGAAAGGATCCCTATATAGGCACAGTATCACATGGGTAAATAACATGTGTAGCATCTGTCACCTACTGCTGGTACCCAATCCTGAATGTACTATTTGCATCCATCCATAGATTGTTAGGCAGTTCATCATTATAGATGAGTATTTCTCATGAAACACTAATTATGATAATGTAGTTCTGGTCATATGGTCATATGATATGCCGTAGCCAGATGCTCTGTCTCTATAAAGGTCCAGCAGGACATCCTCAGTTCTGTCTCAAATGTACAGTTTATCTGTTTTAGACAGCTTGGTCTCGCTCCAGAAACTTAGGTTTCTATGTTATAATTTTTCTACTGGAACTTATCATAATACAGTGGGTATTTTCATAACAAAAATATTCTAGTACAGTAGGGTCTGTAGCCTGGACTTGCTGCAAACCCACTTCTAGCTTTGGACTCCATCACTGTTCTCATGAATATCTTAGATTGCTTTTAGTTTGATGAAATATCCTGAATGCCTCTCTTCCCTAAAAAAGATTACCTTTAAAAAATAAGAAGCACCTTTGAAATTGTACTCAGTATATTTTATATCCTATACTATAATGTTATTCAATATTAAAAAGGGCAGGATCCATGTAGCAGAGGGTTAATAATTTAAATAATGCATGAGGTGCATCAACATATGTAATTTTTAATTTTCTAATACTTGTAGTTGCTAGATGATAATATTTTATTTATATTTATGGAAATGTTATATTTCTATAAAAATAGTAGTATTTTAAAAATCCTATAAATGAAGATTATTACTATAATAAAATTTTTGAAATAATACATAATATATAATAATGAACTAAATTTCAATTATACAAACACCTAAGAAGAGTTCTCTATATTCACTATTTCAAATTTATCTCCTATTATTACTTAAATTCACTTCAAATGGGTATTTTCTCCTACCTTTCTAATGAATCTACTTTTATCAAGGTTGCCAAGTATCTTCACTGTTGTTAAATAAAATTGCCAAATCTCAGCCCTTATTCTCACTTAATTTGTATTACCACTTAATGCTGTTAATAATTCTTGTTTCTTGAAACATATCTTTTATGTTTGGAATGAAATGTGTGTGGCAAAGTTTGTTCTGTGGCCTCTGCTGCCAGAGCAGAAAGAACAACCGTGCTGCAGCTGAGAGAACTTTCGAGGTCCTGAGCCACCTACTTTGAAGAGGAGCGAGGCATCGCTGTCTTACGTACAATATTTCTTGTATCTTGTATCTTCTTTAATAAATGTCTCTTTTCATAGTAACTGGATCAATAATTTCTGGACAGAACTCATGTAAGTTTGTTGGTTTTGTTTTGTATCCCACATTTGAGTGAAATTGTATGGTGTTTGCCCTTTTCCATCTGATTTTTTTCACTTAGCTTGATACCCTCAAGGTCCATCCTTGTTGCCACAAATGGCAATGTTTCATCTTTTTATGGCTGAGTAGTATTCCATTGTGTATGTATGTGTATATATATATATGTACATATATATATGTATGTATATGACATCCTAAGTGTCCTTAGAAAGATGGTTGAATAGAGTTTATTTTAAAATAAAATGTGTAGTTTCATCTGTATAGGATTTTCTAATGTTGAATATTATTTGAATTGGTAAAACAACTGTAAAATAATTATTCTTTGTATATTAAACTTTGCATGTGTTTTCTTCATAAATCAGTATTATTGTATCATCATCATACTATGATGAAAAAGACATGCTTTTGTTAATTGTGTGCTCTTTTGCTTATATGATTAACTGATGGTAAATTTTATATTCAGATAAACTCAATTACATGAGTACCATTCTTGTTTACATTATATGTCTCATAAAAAACATTCAGAAAATATTAACTTAAATCAATAGTATATAAAAAAGAAAAAAGCAAACCTAATTATCAACTTCAAGTGAACTTTAAAAATAGCTGAGCAACACAACCTGCCTTAAACATCACCTACAATATTCAGTGAAAATGGGAGCATTAAACATACAGAAATTAAATTACATTACACAGAAGCTGATACAGACCTCTGTGCATCACTGGACATTGGCAATACAGGGTCTATTGCACTGTCCATGAGAGTGCATGTGACACAAATATAACAATGTCAGTGGAAGTTCGTCAACTGAAACAGTAGGGAAATGAATGCATGTATGTTCACCTTACTCAGAATCCAGCAAGCATATGTGTGTAGTTCTTTCAGCAAAGTCAAGTGGAGAACTGAAGAGGTCTTATAGAGGTCGGTATTTTTTCATTAAAAAATAGTTTTAATATTTGTTGATGAGTGATAAATAACTTATTATTAAATTAAGCCCATATGTAAGGAAGGGCCTCTGAAAATAAAATAAGCATTTATATATGTTCAGACCTACTTAAAATACCACTTGTTTAAATGGCTAATTCAATAAAAAAGAATCTTACACTAAATTAAAAAAAATTCACTCATGAAGGACAACATAAGGTAGATATTTTTGAATAACGAACCACGAAAATCTTTAAGAATATTGCTCTTTCTATGTAAGATCACATAATCATTATTGACATTGTTAAGAATTTGCTTAAAATTTGGCAAAGAAACAATTCTGAAGTGAGTTTAAAAACAAGGAAGGGTATCTTCCTCATTTGGCTTTACCCCTACACCTCATATATAGCTCATCTTCAGCTGAGAAATTCTTCAGTGAGTCAATTAGGCTCTATATGGTAATTCATAGTGTTAATGCTAATTAGGAGTACAGATAGAGAAGTCAGAGTTTCAAGATTTAACATCTGGAGCTGCCACTGTTTTAAAATGCTACTCAGAAATTTACAAAGCTTCTCTGTGCACAAATTTTCTCTTGTGGAAATGGGGAATGTATTGCTTCTTTACAAGGTTGGCATTAAGTATTTAATGAATTAATTAAAAATAATTTTAAAAGTAGTTAGCACATACTAAATGCTTAATCACTGTTGGTTGTTGGAGCATTCAGACCCACAAAATTGGCCAGAGGAAGCCGTAGGAAACATGTGCAAAGAAGGACATACATGGATGTGTGGAGTTTAGGAAAATAGATCTGTGAGAGCAAAGAGAAGTCCAAACAGTATTTAGGACAAGGATGAGAAAGGGAAAAATATTCCCTTTAGCACAAAAATATTGGTTCACTCTTTATCAACATTCTATAATCACCATCATTGTTAATAAATGCCTTGAGCAGTTATTTTTCTAGTGTACATCAGTAACATTTTCATGTTTATATGATATTCATTATATTATATCTTAATTTTCAAACTATAATAACTGAAGTCATTTTACATATAAACCGTAAGTATAAAATGACTGAATAGCAAGGATTGGTCAACTACAGCCTGCAAGCCACAGTCAGTGTCCCACAAACTAACAATGTTGTTTTACATATGTAAATGGTTGTTTAAAAAATATAAGAAGAAGAATATATGAAAGAGACTGCAAAACCAAAAATGGTTACTATATGATGCTTTACAGTAAATATTGGCTGACTTCTGGTACCTGTAGGTATGTGTATATGTGTGTATACATATATATGTATATATATGAATTGTCAGGAACAATGAATATGTTAATATAAAATGTAGGAAATGAAACAAAAAATTAAAAGAAGGAAGCTGGAAGGAGGATGAAAGAAAATATCAAAATATATTTTTTAGGGAAATGATCATTTTTAAATGTCATTTACTACAAAGTTTCAAAGTAATGTGAACAAAAAGTTTACTGTACAAAATAAATAGAATTATACAGGATACCCTATTGAAATAAGCAATTTTTGGTGAGTAGAATGGATAGCATAAGGAGAAAATGTCTATTTTTTGAATCACTGAACCAACATTTATCACATTTATAATCACAAAAATTACTTAAAGGAAAGAGACAATGTATGTTAGTGGTAGTTTTGAGCTTAAATTTGAATTGATAAAAATGAATCTCATTTATTAAAAATGTTTTAATAATCAAAGTTCAAGAAAATTTATGTATAGACTAATCAAGCATTATGCCTGTTTGAACCTCTCATGATACTTAATTTGAATGTGGATGTCTCAATTAAAATAAAACCTGAAACTGAAGAAAACATTGTATTAGATGAGTTCAATAGCAATATTAATCTAGTGTGTTGCCAGAAAATTTTTTCAAGGCATTCTAACAGTATAACAGTGGAATCTGAATTATTCCCTAAATACAAACATGTACACTTATTTCAATATACTTTTTTTGCATTTCTGAACATTCAGCTTAATGTCTGTATCACAATTGCCCAGGCCAAAGGGCTGACCAAGCTATATTCACTACCACTTTTTTCGTTTTTCCCATTATGGATGGCTGTAAAATAAAAAGAATAAGTAGATTTTAGATTTCAGAACTCTACAGACAACTCAACAATTATTTGATTTCCTGAGGTGGGTCTCTTGTAGGCAGCATATGTATAGGTCATGTTTTCTTATCCATTCAGCTACCCTTTGTCTTCTAACTGGAGCTAATCAACAAAACAAACAAGCAAGTGAAGTATACCCCAAGGCATTTAAAAAAAGAATAAACTGACGGTAACCAGAGGGAAGAAAAGAGAGGAATAATGCAGGGAAATCAGGAAAGGGCCCTCAAGGAACATATATACAAAGGACACAGGAACAAACCAAAGCGGGCAGGCACAAGGGTGGGAGGCAGGGGTGGGTGGGGCAGGGGACTGTGATGGAATGCAAATGGAGACAACTGTACTTGAAAAACAATAAAAAAACAATTACATGAATATCCCTTAGCAACTTATATCTACATCGAAATAACATATGACCTTTAAAAACATTTAGACAGCATATTGCAGAATAGTTAGCCAGAGACTGCCGGCTTTGGTTTAAATACTAATATTAGCAAAACTAATAAAAGCAGACAAGGTATAAGAAATCTACTATGAGGTAGATTTATCTGGTGATAAATAAATAAAAGTTGCCTGACACTTATGATCATACTAATTATAAGGGATATTTTTGTAATTATTGTTTTAAAACCATGATTGTTTCTACTTATTTATTTTTATATTTGGAGGTCTTTATGGGGAATAAATTATTGAGAGTTCTCTATAGTTTTAATATTGTGTTTCATGATTTTATAAAGATATTGCATTCAAATTTTAATATTAAAATATATAATATAAACATGAATATTATATATAATATATAATATTGACATGTATTTGTATATAGAGAAAAATATCTATCTATAAAACATTAGCCACCCTCTTTCACACTGATGAGGAATTGGCTATGCTGGTGATGCTATGGATAAGTAACTAGCAATTATTTAGGTCTGAGTGGTAGGGTATCAATTTAAGTGACAGAAGTAGGTGGTCATGCTTTAGTTATGCTCTGGCCTCATTACTTTATTCAAAGAATATTTTTGTTCGTTTTTTAAAATTTATCTGTATTGTTGCTAGAACTCAAAAAATTTTTTACCTTTTTCCAGGTCATATAAATAATTCTTTCCAAGTCTTTTAAAACAATGTTGATGGTTAGTGACCAGGCTGGAAGTAGTAGGAAGTAAATTAAATCTAAGTTACTATTTTATAAAATTGAAAATGTAAATATTGACTTTAACTAATTTGTAATTTTGGAATTATAGTTATTGCACCTATAATAAATTTGTATATACTCATTAACACTATTTTTAAGTGGAAGAAAGCTGTGTTTTGCTAACAAGAAAGGAGCAGTACAGAACAGCAAAACATTTCAGCAATGATCTAGCGTTATTCCATCCTCTGTCACCAGGAAGACATAAATAAGTGTCAGTCACAACTGCACATTGCAAGTATGTAGACTGATCTCTAGAAATTTGAGTGCTGAAGTCAGTAACATGAAGGATGATCAAGTTCCTCTTTCTATTATCAAGACTGCAGAGACAGTCAACACTTGATGCAAAGTGACCCTGAGAATTCTGTATAGACTCTCACAGTCCTATACTAGGCATCTGAATGAGAAAATGGCAGAACTTGTAGGAGAAAGTGTAATGAAACGTCATTTGCAAAGCAACAGGATATATGCAAGTAATTCAAGTACATGGATCACAATATTTAAGTATTTCAACAAAAAGACTTCCTAAGTTATATAGATATGCTATTCAGTATCGAGGGCTATGATATATATTTAACTCCATACTTACCAAGGACAAAGTTGATTGATTATTGATTATCAGTAATAACAAAAAAGAAAAATAAATTCATAAAATCACTTTTAAATAAAAAATTATTTTTTGAGAAAACTCCATAATATTTTCCACAATGGCTGCATCATTCTGCATTCCCACCAAGAGTGCACTAGGTTTCCCTTTTCTCCACACCCTCACCAGCACTTGTTTGTTGATTTATTGATAGTAACCATTCTGACAGATGAGAGGTGATAACTCACTATAGTTTTAATTTGCATCTCTCTGATTATTAGTGACATTGAGCATTTTTTCATCTGTCTGTTGACTCTATATATGTTATCTTTGGAGAAGTGTCTACTCAAATCCTTTGTTCATTTTTTAAATTGGATTGTCTCTCTTCCTGGTGTTCAGTTGTGTTAAGTTCTTTATATATTTTGGAAATTAAGCCCTTACCAATGCATCATTGGCAAATAGGCTCTCCCACACAGTGGGTTCCCTTTTCATTTTGATGATGGGTTCTTTATCTGTGCAGGAGATTTTTATTTGATGTAGTCCCATTTTAATTTTTTTCCTTTGTTTCCCTTGCTCTAGGAGATGTATTGGCAAAAACATTGCTATGTGAGGTATCTGAGATTTTACTGCATATGTTTTTATTCTGGGATATTTATTATTTCTCAACTTATATTTAAGTCTTCTATCCATCTTGAGTTTATTCTTGTGGATGGTCTAAGTTGGTGGTATAGTTTCATTTTTTTGCATATATTAGTCATTCGCAATGCCATGCATTTAGAGACTGTCTTTGCTGCACTTTATGTTCTTGCTTCCTTTGTTAAATAGTAATTCACAATAAAGTTGTGGATTTATTTCTGGGCTCTCTGCTCCATCGACCTATATGCCTGTTCTTATGGCAATACTAGGCTGTTTCAATGACAGTGGCATTATAATATAGTTTGATATCAGGTATTATGATACTTCCAACTTTGTTTTTCTTTCACTAGTTTGCTGAGGCTATTTGGGGTCTTTTTTGGTTCCATATACATTTTTGGAATATTTGTTCTAGATCTGTGAAATATGCTATGGTGTTTTAATAGGAATTGCATTGAATCTATAGATTGCTCTGGGAAGTATGAACATTTTAATGACATTAATTCTTCCAATACATGAATATGGTATATGTTTTGACTTATTTGTATCTTTCTCAATTTCTTTCTTCAGCATAATACAGTTTTTTAGTATAGGTCTTTTACATCCTTTGTTAAATTTATCCTTAGGTATCTTATTTTGTTGTTGTTGTTGTTGCAATAGTAAATGAAAGTGTATTTTTGCTTTCTCTTTCTAATAGTTCATTATTGGTGTATAAAAATGCCATTGATTTTTGAGTATTGATTTTGTATCCTGCTACTTTTTCAAATTCATTTATTAGGCCTAGTAAAACAATTAAATAAATGAAACATGAAGAAAAGATTATAAGTGTGAAGATGTTTTATATTGTTCCTTCCATCAGGTACATTTTTGTTAAACATTTATCACCATCAAAGAGTATAGATACAACTTCTATTTATCTTTCCTTCTCTCTTTTATTGTCATTCTATCATATAGAATTACTATTTTATTTAGGTAATTCCCTAATATTTTATTCAGCTATTCTCTAAAATAATACTGGCTTTCTGTTACATGCATATCTGAAAACACTTCTTCACTATGCCAAAAATGGTATGGTCAACATTTCCTTTGTTTCATTATAACCTCTCCATCATACAATATTTTCCCAAATAATTTGCTTTCAATTTCTATTTTTATATAACTTTTTCTAAATTTTCATTTTAATATGTGTAGCAATTTCTGTTTATACCAATCCAATGTCTGGTAAGTACAATCCCTATTTCTCATTTGATTTTCTTTTACCTTTTCTCCAAACTTTAAATAATTGTTTTTGTAAGACATTACAATATATAAAATATTTGAAAATTATGCCCTGGCTGGTATGTTTTAGTGGATTGAGTGCCAGCCTGCAAACCAAAGGATTGCTGGTTCTGCCTGTGTTGTGGGCCAGGTCCTCAGTAGGGGGCATGCAAGAGGCAACCACATATTGATGTTTCTCTTCCTCTCTCCCTCCCTTCATGTCTGTAAAAATAAATAAATAAAATCTTTAAAAAAATAAAACATTTGGAAATTATGATAATAAACTACTAACTTCCAATGAGTTGGATCAAAGATAGCAGGCAATTTATTGCTGTGGATGATTGTCCTTAGTCAGGAATTTTCTCATATTCCTCTCTAGTTCCAAATAACTTATCACACATTAGTGGATATGACATGTTAGGAAATAGTGACCTGAGTCTAGAACATAATATTATTTTACAAAAAAGTATTTTTTCACAGTTTAAAACATCCTCTATTTTTTAAGAAATGTCACTACCATGTATGCCAAATTAAGAATATAAGCCATTTTTTTCAAGAACTTTCTAACCATTGTTCAATATTTTGAAACTCATTTCACCAATGACAGTGGCACTTGTGGTGTTTGATATCCCAACACAGCAGAAAGAGTGGTCAGCACTCCTAGCTGTTACGTCTATGCAGAGGTGTAAGTCACTAACGCAATATATCTTCTTGTGATATCTGACCATTTACACATTAATTTGCATTATAGTTATAATTATTTTATGTATTGTCAATATTATTTTAGTGGGATAATATAAATAAAATTACTCTCATTTTTCTTTAATGATAACTGATACATTGATTTTTTAAATTTACATGTGTGAACTATATTATCTTTGAAATTCATTTCATAATAGTAAAAATATCTTTATAAAATACTTGTTAATAAACACATGATAAAAATTAAATCATGTATTTGACTCTATATCACAGAAAATGGGTATTTCTAAATGTTTACAAGCAAATATCTTGTTTGAAGAGTGAGATAACAATAACAATATTAGTTAATTATTACTGAGCATTTATCATATATCAGGGAGAGTTTTGAGCAATTTATATGTAGATAACTCACTCAATTCTTCTAGATATCTATATGGAATGCATTTCTATACTTTTTGACTTACAAATTAGAAAGAAAAAATGACAGTAGAAATTTTAGAGGCAAATACAGACATTAGTTAACATCACCAAATATTATTTTTTTTAATAATTGGTAAAAGGCTAACTAGATTACATGATTACACAGGCTTTGTTTTCCCCCTGCACCATCATGGTCACCCAGTAGCCTACTCGATGAGCAGGCCAGACATGTGACTGCTTTTCTCTTTTTTTACATCTCTTGAGATTCAATAACACTGACTCCAATCTTGTCATATTATGGTGTGTGTGTGCATGTGTGCATATTATTAGGAAAAGAGAGTTATTAACACCTTTCAAAGGAAATATAATTCATAACAAATTAATCTTGTGAATACCAGATAAAGTAATAAATGCTAACAATCAGTGGGAGTTATTAGGGAAGTATGAATAAGTGTTCAGGTCAGCAAAAAGTCTAAACATTTTCTCATCTCTTCCAGTTCCTTCTGATTTCTCTCTCACAAGCAATTCTTCCATTCAATCTTCTGTATGTCTATTCCTATCTTGGTGTCTGCTTCTAAGAATATCTGGAGCAAGGCAACAAGAATTATTTTCAAGGAAAACAGAATAGTCTTGCATTCCTGAAGTAAATACCTTCTGACTGTTAGCAGTGGGGACAAGGTTTGAAACAGATTGGGTGATATTAGGTAATATTTGAAACCCAAGGACAATAAAATCACAATTACAATTATTAAATTAGTATTAAATCTGGATTTCAATTTAGTTTAACATTATTGTACAGTACAAACTTTCAATAGAAAAATTTAAAATCTTCCTGATATATTAAGGTAGAAGTGATTGAGAACAGGGCGATGGTTCTTGGGACCAGCAATCCGGCAAAGGTGCTGCACATCCCAGTAAATTTTAATAGGAAGGCCTCATACATACTTTACAGGACCAAGTGCAGAAAAGCACAAAGCACCTCAGAGCACAGGGTCCTCTATGACTGTATATGTCACGTGTTAGTGAAGTCCACTCTATTTTCTAAGTATGCCAAGAAGCAAAGTCATGACCACTCTTTACCTGGGCCATTTCTCAGGGTTGTTTGCAATGACCTTGAAAAAGGAGGTAATGCCCCTATTGTAGATGGAATGGCTTTGTCCCTTCAACATTCGTATATCGAAATGCTAATACTGAATATATGATAGTAGGAGGTGGGACAATTGGGAGGTTACTAAGTCATGAGAGTAGGTATGATATGATATGATGGTATTATTCTCTTCATAAGAGGAGTTAAAGAGCTCTCTCTCTCTCCCTCGTCTCTTTCTCTCCACCACATGAGGATACAGGGATAACTTGGCAATTGGACCTGAAAGAGAGCTCTCACCAAAACCAGACCATGCTGGAACACTAATCTCAGACTTCCAGCCTCCAGAACTGTGAGAAATACATCTCTGTCATTTATAAGCCACCCAGACTACAGTACTTTGTTACTGCAATCCAAAGAGCAAACTTGTTTATTGTTTACCGTTAACAGGGTGGCTTCCCAAATTCACTGTTCCACAGCTATGACACAAAAACACTGCATCCGCTTGAGTTCCTCTGTATCGTCCTGATGAAACTACAGGAATAGACATGAACAGGATTCTTACACAATGTGGAGCCTCATGTCTTTGCCAGAACACTTGAAACAGTAATAGACTAATTTATTAGCTTGTAAGGAAATATCAAATTCAAGAAACTAAGACTGAAAAATAGTGCAAATTTGCAAACACATTAAAGAACATATTAAAAACAGTATCAACTGGCAAAATATTATGTAAATTATGGGTGAATAGAAAGAAAGGAAGATAAGTGTGTACCCCCAAAATAACATAATGCAGGCACTGCTAAAATATTAATAAGATGTTTGCTGGATAAAAAAATAAGAAATACAATTTAGATGTTTTGAGTACTTTCTCATAAAGGTCACTTGGATCTGATTCCTACTGTCAATTTTCTCTGGCATTGCCTTTTTCCTAATGGATATTTCACACCAATGTCTCATCATACTTCATTATACAAAATGAAGCCTACATGAGTAATCCCTAAAAATTAAAAGAGAGAACATATAGAAAAAGGAAATATAGATGAAGGGAGGTCAAAAGGTATTGCATAGCATGAAAAGGGCTGGATTTGTAACAAGGTGAGTCTGACTGATTTTCTTGCATGATTTCTAGCTTAACATGGGTGGACATAGAAGCTAGCGGCAACACATCATATGAAGAGTATCCTTTCATAATTCATCAATTTCCTTAAGTACATTCAACATTCAATTTCTGTGAAATACATGTATATATATATATATATATATTCAGCCTAGATATATATAAGGTGTACATATATGTGCATATATTCAGCCTAGATAGGTATGAAAAGAAAAGCTATTAAGATCATATAACATAGTAGTCCCTTGGCCTAAGTTAAAAAAATCCAAGCCTATGAGAAGTACTGACTCCCTTTAAAATATTTTAAAATTGGCAATGTGCAACTTCTCTAAGCAATATAGCACCATGTTTTCCCCTCCAGATATATTTTATAATTCAAAATCGTCTATGTGACTCTTTTTTTTATATTAGTACAAAGCAAAGCGAAACAGCAATTGTGATTTTCAGCATGTGAATTACATACTTTTCTTCTTATATAAGTGGAACTTCTTTCAATAAAGAAATGTACAGTAGCTGTTTCTATATTTTATATCATAATTTCCAAAAGCATACTCATTTTAAAAATAAATATATCTGATAAAACAACTTAGTATATTATTTAAAGACTTTCATATGGTATGAAATTCCAAAAAGTTGAGATTATTTTGTTGTTATTTGCATTTTATTGTCTTCTATATTCTAGCAGAGCTTCAGCTTGAATGCTTTTTTCTTTTATTATTCTGGCAGTTTTATGAAACCTTAAATGGATTTTGAGGATAGAACAATATACTCCAAACTATTTTATTATCCCTTTGTTGGCATTTCATTTTTGATTTGTTTGACTTCAAATAGCAAATATTTGGTGGTCTGCGGAAGAGAAAATTTAAATTTAACTTGATGTCTGGTGGCATTTAAGAAAAAATATCCTTTCAGCCTCTGGATTTAATTCCATCACCATCACAGGGGTCTGCATGTGCACCTTGTAGTCTACCTGTAACAATCTGGAGATAAGAGTTTTCCTGCGAATTGGCTCTGCTTCAAATCTACCAACAGAGTGAACTAAATGGTATCAGCATTTACACACATGAAATATGACAACTCTCGAAATATTGCTCATTTGCAAAGCCTAGCAATTTTACTTTTTTTTCCTCCTTAGCTCTGCGTTTCTAAGTGGTACTTGCAATGTGTCATAAGCATTAAACATTACACCCATTCTCACTCCCCACCTCCCATCGGCACACTCGGCAGATATGCTCAGCACTGCCATAGTAGCCAATGAATTTTACATGAAATTCTTAAGAGCAAAAGCTGTTAACTACAGCAGTGAGCAAAAAATAAGTCTTACTAATAGACTATTTTGAGTGCTTTTAGAAAAGGCCAGTGTTCTTTTTAAGTTGTGGGTCACTTAGGATGGTTTCAGCAACTTCAGTTTAGTTCACCTGACTTGCTTTCATTGGTACACACAGTTATTGCACTTGATTTCTTTCAGAAATGTCTAAAAATGCTTTACAAATTTTTTTCTGAGAAAATTATTTCAGGCTTTTAGAGAGTTATAAAATGAACTTTATAACAGTTTTCCATTCTTTTATGAGTTAATCGATAGTAGATAATACTTGACATGCAGTTTAACTGATTAATTAATACAGAGAAAAGATGAAAGTTATTCATCTCTGCTGCATTTCCTAGTCAGACACCCTAGGATATTTCAAGCATGTAAATATGATTATAGTCATAGTTTTCTGTTATATAATTTTTCTTTGGAGAAATCTCTCATTTGCCAACTAGTTTTGTATTCAAATTGTTGCCTCAAATGTTTTAAAAATAATTTTGTCCAAATAACATACACTAAATCAAATAACAGTGACCTTTTGAAAGTTGCATTAATTTTTGACCTTAGGGTATGATTTGTGTCATTGAAATAATTATTTATAATGGAGAAGTCTAATAATGTATGCTATTATAATTACTTGATAAGTAATTACTTCAGTATTTTAACTGATATTTTAATCTGTAACAAAGATCTAGAGTAGAAAAATCTTTATTGTTTATTTGTGCTCTCAAATTCTAATATTCATTTTAAAGAAAGGTAAATTAAATTGAAAAGAAATGTTGAGGATCTTCCAGAAAAAAATCTCCACAAGGAATAGAAATTTCTACTCACTTTAAATCGTAGTGCTTAGGGGATGACATCAGCAAGATATTCAAATAAGAAACGCTAGACCCTACCCCCCACTCCATGAACACGCAGTGATTCAACAATAATATATGCAAAGATTCCCTTTGTGAGGAATCTAGAAACTGAGTGGCTCCTTACCCTAGTTCATCATAAAACTAACCAGTAGGAAAATTTGAAAATCCTTTCGCTATAATCCTTACAGCAACATATAATTAGGAGGAAACTTCCAGACCTCAACATCTAGGAAAGTAAAAGAGTTGGCCTATGCATCCAAAGTGCCAACCTTCCTGGGAGCTGCCCAAAGGACTGGCTTTTGTCTTGCCTACTTCGGAAAGCTGATAGAACCCAGCATCCTCTAGCCACCTGGGACCAGAGTGAAATAATGATGGCAGACTGAGTACAGAGCCATCTTACAGCATCAGCAAGGAGTAAGCTGATGAAAATGTTCAGCTCTCAACTTCTCTCTGGAAAGAGAAAAAGGTGAACCATGGGTCCAATGACCCAACTTTTCTGGAAATTACCCAGAGGACTGGATTTGGTATAGCCTGTCTCAGAGTACTGAAGACCTGGCATGCTCTAGTTTCCTGGGCGCAAGGAATAAAAATATATTGGTTTGAGCTAGCAGTCACCATAATAGTTCAGTGCAGACCATGTACATGAAAAACTCCAACTTTCTACTTCCCTCTGGGAAGAAAAAAAGGTGGACCAGGTAGCCAATGCTCCAGTTTTTCTCATACCTGCCCAAAGTATTGTCTTCCATCTTGCTTGCTTCAGAGCTTTTTTTTTTTTTAACTTAAAAAAAGATTTAATTTATTTATTTTCAGAGAGGGGAAGGGAGAGAGGGAAACATCAATGTGTTGTTGCCTCTCCAGGGGGACCTGGCTCACAACCCACACAGGTGCCCCGACTGGGAATTGAACCTGCGACTCTTTGGTTCACAGGCTGGCACTGAATCTACTGAGCCATACCAGCCAGGGCTGTCTCAGAGTTTTCATAGGACTCAGCAGATGTCTGCAACCCAGAGATGCAAAAATGAAGACAGGGATGTTATTTAGCATGCAATTACTTGCCACAGACCCTCTCCCTAGCTTAGCATAAAATAAATTAAAAGAAAATATCTCATTTTTTTCTGAGGAAGGGGAAGTTTGGATAGCATTTCCAACAATTCCCTATTTCTGGTATTGCCCATGAATCGTGGTCATCTCAGAGTGCTGACAGAAACTGGGATACTCAAAAAAGCTACTAAAAACAAGAAGTTACTAAAAACAAAGGCAGCGGGTTAGATTAACATAGAAGTTTGGAAAGCCCTACATCCCTGGCCAGGTTGAATGATAAGAGCCTTCTGTATAAGGCCAGACTCAGAAGACTGGAAAGGCAGCTGTTGTTTGTTTGTTTGTTTGTTTGTTTTTGTTTTATTTTGTTTTCCTAATATGCAGAAACCAACATAAGAGTCTAGGAAAACTTAAAAAAAAAAAAACAGGAAAATGTGTAGCAAACAAAGAAACTAAATAAATATTATTATGTTGAAATGTTGATCTATGCTTTACCCTACAGAAAAGTCAAAATGACTGTTATAAAAATCCTCAATGAAGTCAAAAGAATAGCGCATAAACTAAAGTAAAAATTTCAACAAAGAAATAGAAAATATAAAAACGTTCAAACTGAAATTTGGAGTTAAAGATAAAGCTGGCCTTCGCAGGTGGCTCAGTCAGTGGGAGTGTCACCCCAAACACCAAAAAGTAGCTGGATTGATTCCTGGTCAAAACACATACCTAGGTTGCAGGTTTGATCCCTGGTCACCACGTGAACAGGAGGCAGCCAACTAATGTCTTTCTCTCTCTTCCCTCACTCTCTCTCTAAAATCAATAAAGACATATCCTTGGGTGAGGATTAATTTAAAAAGTATAAGCTGACCTGAAAAAGTCACTAAAGAAATACAATAACAGACTAGACAAAGCAGAAAAAAGGATTAGTGGACTGAAAGACAGCTTATTCCATCAAAGAAGTAAAGAAAGTGAAGAAATCTGTAAGTAATTGCATGATAACATAAGTAGACCAAATACACATTACTGGAGTTCCAGAACAATAGAATTCCAGATCAAGAAGGCCTTACGTACTCCATGTAAAATAAATTGAAGAAGATTCACAGCAAGACACATGATAATCAAATGTTCAAACATCAAAGACAAAAAGAGAATTTTGAAAGCAACAAAGAACAACTTGACATTTACAAGGTTACCTCCATAAGACCATCAGCAAATTTCTCAGCAGAAGTCTTGCATGTCATAAGGGGGTAGGATGATAAAATCAAGGTAGAGGTGGAAGAGGGTATGTATAAGGAAGATAAATTGTAATGGAAATAATATAATAAATACAATATTTTTTTAAATGCTGAGAAATAAAGAACCTGTTTACCAGGAACATTATCCCTAGGAAAACAAAAAAATCAAGGAGAGAGAAATACTTTCTGAGACAAATAAAGACTAATGAAGTTCATCAAAACTAGTACTAACTTAGAAGAAAAGTTAATGAATTTTGGAGTTGAGATGAAAAGACATCAAATAGTAATTCAAAATCATATGATAGTATAAAAGTTGCCAGTGAAAGTAAATACATAGACAAATACAGAATATGTATTAATGTAAGGTTTGTGGACATATCACTCTTCATTATAGTATACAAGTTAAAAGGCAAAAGTAATAAAACTATAAATAAAAGGTAAGTTAATAAATATGCAATATAAAAACATGGAAATTATGACAACAACATAAAATATGGAGAAAGTGGTAAAAGTGTATAGTTTTTATATATGATTAGAGTTAAATTATTATAAGGCTAAAGTAGACTATTATAAGATGTTTTATGTAAACTTCATGGTAACCACAAAGAAAATGGCTATTAACTATAAGATATACACAAAGAAAAAGAATCAAAATATATTAATACAAAAATAATCAATGAAAGGCAAAGGATGATAGCAAGTGATGTAAAGCAAACCAAAAGCTCCAAGACAGACAAAACAATTAACAAAATAGCAATACTGTTAACCTATCAACAATTACTTTAAGTATAAATGGGGGTTAAACTCTTTGCAAAAGTTATAGAGTGTCTGAATGATTACTTTCAAGATTCATTATATGCCTCCATTAAAAGAGTCTCATTTAGATTTAAGGAGATGCATAGTGTGAAAGTGAAAGGATGGAGAAGATATTCGATTAAAATGGTAACCAAAGCAAAGCAGAATTGTCTATAGTTATATTAGATAAGATAGACTGTAAAAATTGTCACAAAGACCAAGAAGGTAAGGTTATAATTATAGAGTGGTCAAATGACTAGTAAGATATAAAATAATAAATATATATATACACACACTTAAAAGAAGAGAAATTAAATGCATAAAGCAAATATGTTTTTTTAAAATGAAAGAAGAAATAAATAGTGATACAATAATAAAATAATTTAATGACTTAATTTCAATAATGGTTCAGGCAGAAAGTTAATGAGGAAGTGGTAGACTGGAAAACATTGTACATCTAATTAACCTAACAAACACTAAGTGAACATTCCAACTATTATAAGCAGACAACTAAGTCCATTGCACTCAGGAAATTTTCTAGTATACATTATATGTTAGGTCATAAAACAAATGTTAACAAATATTAGAAGCCTGAAATGAAATCATATACATATATGATTGAATATATATACATACATATATATATATTCAGCCACAATTATTTGAAACAAGAGATCAATAGCAGAAGAAACACTGGAAATTTCACATGCAGGTAGAAATGAAGATACTCCTGAACAACCAATTGGTCAAAGAAAAAATAAAATTGGAAATGACAGAATATTTTGAGAGAAAGACAAAAATACAACATAAAGTTTATGGGATACAGCAAAAAAAGTAATGAGGGAAAGTTATAGCAATAGCAGCTACATTTAAAGAAGAAAAGCATCTCAAATTAGCAATCTACCTTCAAACCTCAAAGAACTAGAAAAAGAAGAAAAACCAAACCAGAATCAGCAGAAGATGGAGCATAAATAAATAAAATAGAAAAGAGTATAACAATAGAAAATAATCAATGAAACTAAAGGACTTTTCATTAAAAAAGATAAACAACTATATATAGCTAGACTACCTAAAAAATCCTCAAAAATAAAATCAGAAATAAAAGAGCTGTTAGAACCGATACCACAAAAATAAAAAATTATAGAAACATATGAAATATTATACAGCAACAAAATAGATAACCTTGAAGAAATATATTATAACCTAGAAACATATATCATCCAAAGATAGGATCATAAAGAAGTAAAAGTCTGAACAGACTTTTACCTGGCAAGGAGATTGAATCAGTAATCAGAAAATTCCCAACAATAACAACAAAAAGAAAACCCTAGGACCAGTTGGCATTATTGGTTAATTCTACCAAGTAATTAAAGAATAATTAATGTCAATCCTTCTCAAAGTGTTTCAACAATGGAAGGGAACAATTTCAAACATATTTAATGAGTCCAGAATTACTGTGATACCAAAGTAAAAAAAAAAGAAAAAGAAAAAGAAAAAAGAAAAGATAAAGAAAAGACCTGAAAAGAAAACTACAGGCCAATATCCTTAAAGGACATAAATGAAAAATCTGAGCAAATGGCAGCACATCAAATTCAACAACAAGTTAAAAGGATCTTACACTACGACCAAGTGGGTTTTATTCTGCAGATACAAGGATGGTTCAACACACACAAATCAATCAATGTGATGAAACAGTAACAGAAGAAAAGCTAAAAATCATATGATAATATCAAAAGATGCAGGAAAACATTTGACAAAATTGAGCACACTTTTATGATAAAAACACTCAATAAACTAGGAATAGAAAAAAATAACATAATGAAGGTCATATATTGAAAGCAAACATCATATTCAATGGTTAAAAACTAAAAGTTTTTAGTTTTTTCTTCTAAAAATAGGGAAAAAACAAAGATGACCAGTATCACTTGTATATTAAACATTATACTGGAAGTCCTGGCCAGAGTAATCAGATGATGGTGCTGATGATGGTGGTGATGATGATGATGATGATAAAAAGAATCTAAATAAAAAAAGATGATTACTTCTGTTTGTAGATGACAAAATCTTATAGACAAGTCTACAGGGTAAACTTGCACACACACAACTAATAAATTCAGTAAAGTTACAGGATACCAATTCAACATACAAAATCAGTTACATTTCTATACTCTAAAAATAAACTATTCTGAAAGAAAAGAAGAAAACAATTTAATTTCAAAAGCTTCAAAAACAATGAAGTACAGGATGGGTCAAAATTAGGTTCACAGTTGTGAGTATGTGAACACAGATGTTTATTCTTGGGTTATTATTTAACTATTGAATTATTTTCCATACAATTATAAACTACTTTTGCCCCACCCTGTACTTAAGAATAAGTTTACATAGGAGGTAAAAGAGTTTTCAGTAATTCTAAAATCTATATGGAATCAAAAGTGACCTGAATAATCAAAACAATCTTGCATAATAAAAATAAAGCTGATAGATTCAAACAGCCTAATTTCAAAATATATTACAAAGCTACAGTAATTAAAACAATATGACAGTTTTACATATCATATGCATGTGCATAAGTATACATAGTATACTGCTACATAACAGTAAAATATGGTCATATACAAAAACAGACTAAATTTGAGGGCCCAGAAACAAACCTAAATATATAGTCAACTGGATCCTTTTCTTACACCATACGAAACCGCCATGTCAAAAATGTATTAAAGATTTAAGCATATGACCTAAAACTAAAGTTCTTAGAAAAAACATAGTGGAAAATCTTCATTACACTGGAATGGACAATAATTTCTTGAATATGACATCAAAAGCACAGGCAGCACAAGAAGACAAAAGGGACTGTATCAAAGTAAGAAGCTTCTGCGCAACAAAGAAAACAATTAACTAAATGAAAAGACAGCATATGGAATGGGAGAAAATACTGCAAACTACATGTCTGATCAGTGATTGTAATCCAAATATACAAAAAGAAACTCATAAAATTCAATAGTAAAAAATAATCTAATAACCCAATTTAAAAACAGAAAAAGCACTTGAATAGCCACTTGCCCAAAGAATGCCTACAAATAAATAATAGATATATAAAAAACTCAATATCATTTTCATTAGGGGTATATCAATTAAAAACGTGATGAGATATTACTTCACACCTGTCAGGGAGGTCATTATTAAATTTTTAAGAAGATAATAAATGTGGCAAAGACACAGAGACATGGATTTCTTACACATGGATTGGTAAGAATATAAACTGGTGCAGCAGCTATGGAAAACAATATGGAGTTTACTGAAAAAGTTGAAAATAAAATTACCATCAAATCCAACAGTTCCACTCCTGAGTCATGATCCAAAATAATTTAGGCCAGGATTTTGTAGGGGTATCCGCACACCATGTCTGTTGCTGCATTGTTCACAATAGTCAAGATGTGGACACAGCCTAAATGCCAGTTGATGGATGATTAAATAAAGACATGTGGTATGTGCATGTAATAGAATATTAATTGGCTTTATTAAGGAAAGAAATCCTACAATATGCAATAGCATATGCTAAGTGAAATAAGTATACATTAAGCTAATTGAAATAAGCCAGTAACAGAAATACAGATACTGTATGAGTTCACTTACATAATGTATCTGAAACTATCAATCTCACAGGCGCAGAGAATGGAATAACAGTTGCCAGGGGTGGAGAGTTTGAGGAAAGGGGCTCTGATGCTCAGCAAGTGTGAAATGTTATTTACATTAGGTGAATAAGTTCTAGAGATCTGCTATGAAACATTGTGCCTACAATGAACAAGATTGTGCTATAAAATTAAAATTTGTTAAGGAGATAAATCCTATGTTAAATGTTCTTACTTTAATAACAATTATTATGCTTAGATATTTTTTGCTGTTTTATTGTAAGACATAATACAGTGGATTTATTTAAAGGTTGGAATCAAGGAGAATTCTATAGGCATTATTTAAAAACTATTTTGATATAAAGCAACACTATGAAATTGTTGCATGTTGCATTTGCAAACATGGTCAAATTGTGTTTTCTGTCAATAGAACATCATTCTTTAATTTTAACATTATGGTCAAAGGGTAAAACAGAAAAGATAAAATGAAGGCTATTTGGCCCTTCGGCTAACTCTAACTTCCCTTCCACAGAACAATTTTTATGTATACCCATTTGTAGAGGATATAATACATTTCTTAATTTCTATTAGTAGAAAAATACAGAAAGAGGCTGATGATGGAGTTTAAATTTGTACAAATTTTTGTAGGGTGATTTGGAATATCTAAATTAATAATTAATACTAATAATTTCAAGGTACATACTGACAACTGTGTACCATCAAAATTATTTAATTTTTTCTCTATTGACAAGCAAACTAAATGCATAAAAGAGGAATAACATAAAAGATTCAATGGTGAAAATGCTTTCATTTTAAAAGAAATTAATAGTAAATGAGAGAACTCTTGGAAGGCAGTTTATTATCAATAGAAAAGGGGGAAAGTTTCTGCTACTAATAAACTAGAAAATATATCTATATATGCCATGAAGACATGACACAGACAAGCCAGGTAAATGGGTTAGAATATTAATGTTAATATAATTAAGAAAAAAGCAACATCAATTTTTTTCATCATCACCTTTAAGAATTCTAGTGCTCATTTTAATAAATATTCTTTGAGAGAGAACTCATATTATTATCTCCTTATTTTCAATAATGTAAGCTCAGAAAATACTTATTTAATCCTTATTGAAATTACAATTGTATTATTAATCATGATGTTTAGTTGTTTAATGAGGTTTACTGGTACTTCATTCCATTTCTAAGGTTCACAGTGTGTGCAAAGTTGACATGTCATATGTTAGTGTCCATTTACTATATGGAGGGTATCATCCAACATCATGTCTTCTTCATATTTCAGAGGCCTGCACCACATGGCCCTTTGACTCTCATTTCCAATGCACCATGGTATAAAAATAAAGACTTATTTCTCAAGTGAAAGTCTGAATCTGAGTGTAACTACAAAGAGAAAGAAAACTGTAGGGGGCTTCCTTTCAAATGATAGAGTATTTCTCTATGACAGGTGTGTACTACATGGGGAAGTGAGGCTCAGTCACAACGGGGAACTCTGCGGGGTGTGTGAGGCAGTGGGAACCGATGAAAGAATGCCGTCGTCTTCGCTGCCAGGTTGTTTCCTGTAGATTTCCCTGAAATGAACAAATATTAAATAAATTATTATGTAAGTAAAAATAGTAAAGTTCTGGAACAGTCAAATTTTAATTAATAATTTTAATTAGTCTAATACAGTTTTCCCCTTTTGCTTCAGTTGCTGTTGTTTCATATTCAACATTAAAGTTATTATACAGGAAAGTAGAAAAGATTATAATATACTTATCAATACTTTGGAGATGACAGAAATTGATACATTTTAACTGCCCGCATTCTAAAAACTAGACGTGGTGCAACTTATTTTTAGTGAAAGTTGTATTTGCACTGTCAAAACTAAAGAGGCAGTGCCACAAATAGTGACAGGCCCTGTAGGCTGGGGATAGACTTAGAGGTCAAAGGAAAAACCATGACTGTAATTAGCTCACCTTCCATCCAAACATCACTTCCTGTTCATGGGACAGGGAGCCCTGAATAGCATCATAATGCTATATGCCAGGCAAGAGAAGGACAATTGTGTGAACGTGTGCCAGAGCAGAGAGGGCTGTAACATAGCCTATTTTATTAATATTTAATCTTCCAATGATTTGTTCAGATATTTCAATAAATTGACCATTTAATTTTTGCATTTTTTAAAGATTTTATTTATTTCGACAGAAGGGAAGGGAGGGAGAAAGAGAGGGAGAGAAACATCAATGTGTGGTTGCCTCTCATGCACCCTCTACTGGGGACCTGGCCTGCAACTCAAGCATGTGCCCTAGACTGGGAATCGAACTAGCGACCCTTCCATTCGCAGGCCTGTGCTCAATCCACAGAGCCACACCAGCCAGGGCTAATTTTTGCATTTTCTAAGAAATTATTACAATTAGCACAAATACCTATATACATTACTAATTTTTGTGAGATTATCTGTTTTGCAATCCTGGGGAAGTAACTCGTTTTCTAGAATAGTTTCCATTATGTGAAATATATTTAAGCAATTTACAAACTTTTCATTTACCTCTTGAAATTATAAAAGAAATACAATGTTCAATTCTACTGGATTGGTCTAGAATACAAAAAAAAAATCATTCAAAAGCAAACTAGGGAAATGAGTTTTATTTAGCTTAATGGATTTATTATTTCCTTGGAAATTAAATATAATTGCTTGTGAAAATATTAATCTATAAATACAACTTAGAATAAATAAGAGATTTATTACTATGTGAAAAATACGGTAGGGATTTTGGGGTTCTTTTCCCAGCATACCCTATTTTGTTCCTCCGATGTACAATTAAACAACCAGTATCTTAGCCCTGGCTTAAAGTAAATCAGTACAAACTACTGAGATAGCTGAGCTTTATCCTGGAGCTTCTGTATTATCCAAATGCCCTTTATGTTTTGGGATAACCACACTCAGCCTTATAAAATATCAACCAATAAAAAACCACAGTATTATTCCCCTAGTACAAACAGAGCTGGGTGTTAACACAATTATTCAAGCCAACAAATGCGTGGCAGGGTACAAACACCATTATTCACACCTTCCAAAGTCAATGTTGTGAATCAAGAATTTAAAATGCATTTCTTCAACGATTGCAAGTGTAAAAGATAGTTACCCTCAAACACTGCCAATGGGATTTGTAAACGTGTGTAACGTTCCTAGAGGGAATTGTGAGAACATGAAGCAAATGCATTAAGCTATGCATCATAACTTTGGCCTCAGAAATTCATCTAGAAATTTTCTCAGGAATAAAATAAAGATATGCATAAATATTTAGTTAAAATAATGCTTATTGTGGCAGTTTATTTTAATTAAAATATTTTCAAAATAATGCTCAACAATACTACTACTAGTTTAGTAAATTTTGTGAAACCAAATTATTGTATGTCATACTGATATTAAAATACTTTATAAAGTTAAATGTATCTACATGGTTGAAAAATGGTAGTAAATATATGCTATCATTTAATTAAAACATCATATATAACCCAGGCTGATGTGGCTCTCAGTTGGTTGGAGCATCATCTTGTGACTGAAAGGTTATGGGTTTGCTTCCTGGTCACAGCATATACATAGGTTGAGGTTCAGTCCCTGGCCCGGATGCATACAGTCCTTGGTTTGCTCGCATACAAATCCCAGTCCAGGTGAGGACAGGAAGCAACTCATCCATGCTTATTTCTCACATTGATATTTCTCTCTCTCCCTTCCTCTCTCTCTGAAAGCAATGAAAAATTGTCCTTAGTGTAGGACAAAAAATAAAAAATAAACATTGCGTATGTACAACACATAGATCATGGTTGAATTTTTTAAATGTATTTATTGAGCTAGGTTCTAAAATATAGACATGAAGTAAGTCTTGAAATTGACAGATTTTTTTCTGGATAGTACAATGTGGGTGATTTTTTAAAAAAATGTATATTCTATTTTTTCTAAAATGAACAAATATTATGTGCATAGTAAAAGAACTTAAAAGACACAGAAAACCTGTAATTGAAAACAATGTAGTATGTCCTGGCTGATGTAGCTCAGTGGATTGAGTGCTGGCCTGTGAACCAAAGAGTTGTGAGTTTGATTCCCACTCAGAGCACATGCTTGGGTTGAGGGCCAGGTCCCCAGTAGGGGGCACACAAAAGGCAACCACATGTTGATGTTTCTCTCCCTCTCTTTCTCCCCCCCTTCCCTCTGTCTAAAAATAAATAAATAAAATCTTTAAAAAGAAGAAAAAAAAAAAGCAATGTAGGAGCTTCCCAGTTAGCATGTTGAACCAATCAGATATCCTAGCCAGAAATACCCATATCATTTCAGTGGAAT
Source organism: Anoura caudifer (assembly GCA_004027475.1). Lineage (NCBI taxonomy): Eukaryota > Metazoa > Chordata > Mammalia > Chiroptera > Phyllostomidae > Anoura > Anoura caudifer. The sequence continues at coordinate 166,087 of PVKU01001177.1, read as the reverse complement.
CTCCTATCAAAAACTCAAATACTGCTGCTTAAGCTTCACCATATGTTGTTGGGATTGAAAGTAAATCTTAATTAAAGCTCAGCTACACATCAAGATCCAAGTGAGAATGTGAAACGAAATCGGTTAAGATTCCTTAGAGTGTCTCTTTGTGTACACAACTTCACATATCTTTCACCCCAATGTGCAATTGCTATCTGATCTAAGATTTTTAAATTAAAAAATATTTCAATTACAGTTGACATACATAAACAACATTACATTAGTTTTAGAAGTAAAACATAGCTATTAGACACTTACAAACATAAAGTGATCACCTGGAAAGTTACCCATCTGACGCCATTCCTATTAATTTTCATATTATTGACTCTATTTCCTATGCTCTACTTTATAACCTCATAACTACTTTCATAACTGCCAGTTTGTACTTTTTAATCATTTCACCTTTTCCTTTTTTAAATTATTTTTTTAAGTTTTGAATTACAGTTGACACGCAATATTATATTAGTTTCTGGTGTACAACCAAATGATTAGACATTTATACAATTTACAAAGTGATCACCCTGATAAATCTAGTACCCATCTGACAACATACATAGTTATAACAATATTGACTATACTCTAACCCCCTGACAATTTCATAACTAAGAATTGGTACTAATCCCTTTTCCATTTTCACCCCTACCTCCATTCCCTCTCATCTGGCAAACATCAAAATATTCTCTGTACCTATGAACTAGATTCTGTTTTGTTTCTTCATTTATTTAGTTTTTAAGATTCCATATGTAAGTGAAATTATTACACTTTCATTATTACACAGAAAGTATAATAATGAAATGACTTATTTCATTTAGCACAGCACCCTGTAGGTCCATTCATGTTGTTGTAGATGGCAAGATTTCATTCATTTTTATGGCTGAGTCATATTTCACTGTGTATGTGCCACTTCTTTATCCACTCATCTGTTGATGGACATTTAGGCTGCTTCCATGTCTTGGCTATTATAAATAATCCAACAATGAACATATGGGTGCCCGTGTCATTTTGAGTTAGTGTTTTCAGTTTCTTCAAATAAATACCCATAAATGAAATAGTTGGGCCCTTCTTTGTCCAGTTATAACATTTAATTTAAAACCTATTTTGTCTCATATAAGTATTGCTACCCCAGCTTTTTTTGTTTCCATTTCATACAATATTTTTTCCCTCCTTTTACTTTTATTCTGTGTCTCTCTATCTGGAGTGGGTCTCTTGTGGACAGGCATATGTATATGTCTTGTTTTCTTATCCATTCAGCTTCCCTATCCCTTTTGATTACAGCATTTAATTCCTTTAATTAATGTAATACTTTACATCTATATGTAAAGTATAAATAATTGTTAAAGATAGTAGTTATTCCCACTTTATTATTCATATTTTCATCTCATTTTCTTCTTAAAGAGGGCTCTATAAATTTCTTATAACACTTGATTGGTGGTCATTAACTCCTTTAGCTTTTTCTTGTCTGGGTGTTTCTTTTTCTACCCTTCATTTCCAAGTGATAGCTTTGCTAGGTAATCTGTTTGGAGCTCATTGATTTTAATCACTTTGAATATTTCATGCCAATTCCACCTGACTTTCAAAGTTTCTATTCAGATATTGGATAGAAACAGCCTCATGGAAGCTCTCTTGTAACTACTTTTCTCTTGCTGCTTTTAAGATTCTTTGTCTTTAAACTTTTGCATTTTAATTATGATATGTCTTGGTGTGGGCCTCTTTGGGTTCATATTATTTGGGACTCTCTGTACTTCCTGAACTTGTATGTAATTTTCCCTCATGAGGTTAAGGAAGGTTTCCATCATTATTTCTTCAAATATGGCAGCTCTCCATCATTAAATGAATTCCTGGCTGCTCTATTCTCCTTCTAGTACCACAGTGATGTGAAAGTTGGTATGCTTGGTATTGTCCCAGTGGCCCTTTAAAACTGTCCTCATTTTTGAATTTTTTTCTTTTTGCTGTTCTGATTGGGTGTTTCCTGAATCTTGTCTTCCAAATCACTAATTTGATCCTCTGCTTCATCTAATTTATTGTTGATATCCTAATGTATTCTTCATTTCAGTTATTGTATTATTCATTTCTGACTGGTTCTTTTTTGTTTCTATCTTCCTTTTTTTATTTCCCATCTCTTTGGTGAAGTTCTGATTGAGATCATTGAGCATCATTATGGGTTTTGAACTCTGCATCTGGTGTATTAGTTGTCTCCATTGCGTTTAATTCTTTTTCTGGAGTTTTATTCTGTTCTTTCATTTGGGGTGTGTTACTTTGTCTTTGCATTTTGGCAGCCTGCCTTTGTTTGTTTCTATTTATCAGGTAGATCTTCAATATCTCTCAGTCTTATAGGTATCCTGTGGGGCCCAGTGGTGCAGTATCCCTACTCACCTAGGCTGAGTATTCCAGGTGTGTTCCTTGTGTAGATTTCGTCTGCTCTCCTGTTTTAATGGAGCCTTGAATGCTCTTGGCATATCAACAAGAGGAATTGACCCTCAGGTTGATTAGTTGTGAAGACTGGCAGTGACTACAGGGGAGGAGCTGTTCTCAGGGACTGACCCGACAGAGCGGAATTTACTTTAGCAGGACTCTGGTGCCTGCAATGTCTGCCTTTTGGGTGTGTGGTTTGTGGAGGTGGCTGAGTGGTGCTATGATGTGGTCAGAAGCTGGCCACCAGGAGTGCCGATCCTCGAGCCTTTTGGGAGGGGCTGTTACGCAGGCCAAGATCAGCAGCTGCCTGTGCCCTCCCTAGGGCCAGCTGGTGTGTCTTACCAAGTGATATGCAGATGGTTGCCACTTGTACTGGGCTTGGAGGTTCCTGGGAGGAGCTAAGCTGTGAACTGAGGTGGGCTGCTGCTAGTGCCAGTCTTGGTGCTATATAGCAAGAGGTAGGTACAGGTACACAGAGACCAGATGCTCCATGTTGGGGTTCGTGAATCTTTCAGAGATATTATGAAAATCTCCAGGATAAACCATGACAGTCCATTTGTATGGAAAAGTCACTTAAAGTGGCTTGGGTGGCGCCATAAGTTGGTTGGGGTGTGGTTTCAGGGAATCACCAGGTTAGCACGTTGAAGACTCAGATATGTTGCCTGCCTGTGCAAGCTGGGGTGGGGAGCTCAACAAAGAAGTAATGGCTACTGTCAGCACTTCTGAGAGAAAGCTGCCTCTCTAGCCCTAGCCTTGAAGCCAGATAATTCATTTCCTCCCTGTAAGTTCCTGGCACATTTCAAGCCGCTGCCTCAGTGCTGGAGCTCAGAGAGAGTGAGTCTCAATAAGTAAGGTCATGAGCATGGTCTTTAAGAGGAACACCTGGGACTCCATCGTCCCTCAGTTTCATTCAGTTATAATCTCTGCTGGTTTTCACAGCTAGAAGTTATAGGATCTCTCTTCCTGTCACTGGACCCATGGTACGGGGTTGGGAGCCCCCCCTCCTCAGGGGGCCTCCACAGCTGAGATTCCTCCTCCCAATTTTTCACCACCATACATGGGTATGGTATGACCCGTATATTCTGCATCTCTGTCCCTTCCACCAGTCTCAGTGTGGCTTCTTTTATGTATTCTTAGCTATAGAACTCCCTTCAGCTAGACTCTAGGTGCTTCTGTAATTTAGTTGTCATTTCAATTTGGTTGTGGGAAGAGGCAAGCACAGAATTTACCTACTCATCCATCTTGACTAGAAAGAATCATCCAGTCCAAAATATGAGGTAAGCTTTCTTTTGTATATGTCTGCTCTATTATTTAACCATTTGACACATTGAAGGCACACAAGGCATTTTCACTCAGTATAAAACCTTATTTTATATCAAACCTTATTTATATATCATAACTAACATTTTACAACCATAAGAGCTTTGTTCAGTATAGATACTTAAACCTTTAATTACCGAAGAGTGTAAATGATTTATGTTTAATAAATATGGTCATTGCCCTGACCAAATGTTTCAGCTGGCTGTAGCATCATCTCCTACATCAAAAGGTTGCAGGTTCAATTTCTGGTCAGGGCACATTCCTAGGTTGCATGTTCAATCCCAATCAGAGCACATACAGGAGGCAACTGATCAACGTTTCTGTCTCACATCAGCGTCTCTCTGTCTCCCCTCCCACCCCTGTTCTTGCTCTCTAAAATCAATAAATTCTCAGGATTAAAAAATAATAATAAAATATATATGATCACAAAATATATAATGCAAAATGGATTGCTGGAGACAAAGGAAAAGATAGCAATAAGATTTAAGTGGTATCAATCAGAACTATAAGAGTCTACTTCTTATAGTTCTAAAATCAGCTATGGCTGATTTTAGCAGAGATTAGCAAGCTCTTCACTGAATCTATTTCTTTGGCACTGGAGAGAATTGGAGTACTATTTTTTTCTTTTCTTTCTTTTTTTTTTTTTCCAGTTAGCGTGTCAATGTGTTCAGGCCAATGGGATGTGAATAGAAATTATGCTCACCACTGGGTCACCTAGCCTCATGAAGTGTCTCACAAGTAATGCACTCAGAACTTTATCGACCTGGCCACTAAATAACTGCTTAGAGCAAGATCCCCACTGCCACATTCTCCCCACTGTTGAATTCTATTGAAGTGAGACATACATTTCTGTTGTATAAAGCAACCAAGATCTCAAGGTCCATCTGTTATGGCAGTTAGTTGTGTCGCATCTGCTATGCTGATTATGTACGCAGGGAAGCATAACCTATGATTAGACCAACTAGGTGAATAGTATGTTAAAAAGTGGACAAAGAGGATAAATGGATATGGTATTCTGCATTACAAAATAAACCAGATTTAATATATAGTACCTTCCCAAGCATACTGAAATTTTACACCCAAGAAAACTGACATTTTACCACCATAAGAGCTTAAAATAGTAACTTGCCTCACAAATGTAATGTTTTAGACTCAAAAATACTTCTTTAAATACTCTAAACATGTCATTTTCTTAGTTTACATATTTTTTTCTTAACATTGTAAGACTTCCTTTAAATATCTGATCAGCCGACTTTGCGTTTTTCACCAACGCGAGGAGCAGAAACCTTCACAAGGCTTCACAATCTTTTGCTCAGGTGCTGCCTCTGAGGGAGTCTTAGCAGCAGCCATTGCTGTCTTTAGAAGCTTGCTTAGCCTTTTTTGCTTCCTTGGCAGCTCTGATAGCTTGTTCTGGTGGAGCTTTCCTAGCTGCAGGTTTCTGATTCCTCTTGGCCATTATGTCAGCAAGAGATACACCAGTGGCGGCTTTCTGGAATTTGACTGCTCAGCACGTTCTCTTCTTTTGAATTTCTTCCGACTGTCCTTTTTTGTGCTGCTTTTGTAGAAGAGAGTCCAGTTTATCTGTCCAGGATTCTTCTTGGAAAAGAACGCTGACTCTCATTCTGCGTTAAGAAACCGAAAAACCTTCCCATCGGTCCTGGCGTAGCGCCTCCATGCCTGGGGTAGACCTTGCACGCACTGAAACCTCACAGCCCCACCTTCAGGGCCTGGGCTGCTGGAAAAAAGGAAAGATGGTGAAGAGTCTTTGTTATATTTTATAAAAATATGTTTTTAATTTCTTTGCACAATTATTTTCAATTGTTCTCCCATGTGAGTAGTTGATCAAGACTTTCAAAATGAGTTAGTGGTGTGAAAAAAGCCTCTTTTAAAAAAATTAGGATTGGACATTGTCTTTTGGTTATCTTTCATGTCCCAGAAAAAGTTGTGGGGTCTGAATGTATTTATTTCCCTGGGTTCATTGGACTTGTGAAGTATCCAAACTGTGTCTATTAAAAAAACAGTTAATGGAACTTAAATAAAAGAAAATAAATAAAAGCATGCATGCTTGGCATTTATAATGCCAGGCAGAACCTTAAATTTAAGATACAAATTATTTTGAGAAAATGTCTGTATTATTTATTCAGATCATAGTCACTGATTAACAATTATTTTTCTACATCGTGGGAAAACAATTTTCTCCTTGTTGGGGAAACTTATGTTGTTTAAAAGAGTAATAGTAACTTCCTATCAATCAGGACCTCATCTGAAACAATTATATAATTTAAAGAAAATTAATAAAAAGATTTTTCATAAAAGTGTGTGGTATTGGGAATCCACCACAGATAACACAGTACCCCATGGTTACTACCAAGAATCTTAGCAGCAGTAAGTAGAGGGAAGGTATTTGAAACCGGAGAATCCCTAAGGTCAAAACAATCATCTGACAATACTCATGTGGACTATAAAACAAAAAATTAAGAAATGAACAACAACCACCAAAAAAAAACCCAACAAATTCATAGCGACAGACAACGGACTGGTACATAGAGAGGAAGGGGATAGAGAGATGGTAAATACAGGGAGGTGCAAAAGTACATTTTCCACGGTTTGTATGGAAAAGAAATACAATAATTAATATATAAATTACTTTGGCTCCACCCTGTATATGGTGACAGATAGAAATTAGACTTTTGTTGGTGAGCATGCTGTAGTGTACACATATATTAAATTATAGTGTTGTATACCTGAAACATATATTGTTATTAGCCCATTGTTACCACAGTTAAAAAAAAAAAGATTACCTTGAAAAATTGTATCAAATTAAATAGTAGTCTGAGGATAAGTATAATTCCACAATGATTTTTCAAAGGGAGTATACGGGAATAAACATATCAACCTTATTCTATCCCTCTGTCTAATCTGCTGGAGCTATCTGTGTCTAAATCCACCTAAAAAGCTGGGCGGGGGGGCGGGGGGGCAGGAAATCTACTTCTGAAAGACAGAGGGGAATCCTGGACCTGAGAATGGGGTAGAGTGGGAGGGAGCAGATGTCCAATACGCATCTATTACGCAGAAAGACAGCACATTTTATTGGCCATTCCACCAAATGTTAAATTTCATGTTCTAACTATGGAAGTAAAGGAAAGTGTAAAAATACAAATAAAAGCTCTATTTCCAAAGAACATGCTCTACTCCTAGTATGCCCAGACAATTTTTTTCAGCATCAGGACAAAAAGAAAAAAAAAAAGCCTTCAAAAAATCCACCTATAGTTTCTTTTATAGTCTCTTATTCGATACTAAAAAAAAAAAAAAAAATCAGATATCCCTTTCAACAAGTACTTCCAGATTTCAGAAAGCAATAGGTGCCATAAAATCTTTAAATTAAACATTAACTTAGGTTTTCTACGTTAAAGCTTTAAGCCTGTCTGATACAATCTTGTACCCTACCATTGGCAAATGTAGGAGGAGTCCATACTGATTGGCGGTGTGTGCTTGCCACAATATCAAATGAACTTGCATTAACTATTAATCTCCCATAATTTCAAAAATGTATGCATGCTTACTATTTATGTAAAGCTTATAATTAAACTCTAAATCACCTTCAAATAATTATATCATTTATAAAAGGGCATTATATTATTGATCTGAAAATTAGATGTCATAATTATAATTAAAGATAAAAATGAAAATAAATCATATTTTCCACTTTCCCCAGATTACACAAAAATACCACACAGAGAAACAGCCTCAAAAGTATGAGTTGAAAATCTTGACTGAGTCGTAAGTTACGATGAGCACAGCTGATTAGCATTAGAACAATTCTTAATATCTGCTAGAAGCCCCTTAATTTTCTTTGCAGCAATTTCAGTCCTTGGCCATCTCCAAAACACTGCCCCCACAGACTTCCAGATCCCTTTCTCTGACCTATGAGTCCTGCATCTTCCTTCTCCTCCCTGACTCAGAGACAACAGAAATTTACCTCAGCTCTAATAAGCATTCACTTATACTAAAAGTTTTGTCCTTTTTGTCTTTTGGTTCAACACACTACTGTTGAGATTTACTGTAACATTTCTTTTAAACTAAGAAGTTTCTTATTTAAATCAGTGTGTTTAAAATTCTGTATATAATTTTCTTTTAAAAGAATATCTTAAAATCAGTGCTGCCCTTTGTGAGCCAAATTTAACATGAAAAAAATGTGAATGGTCCGTGGCATATTTTTTTTCTAACTATATCATTTATATCTGAAAATAACATTTCTTGATGTGCTGTAATGTGACTGATAAAGCTGGGGAGTAACTGACCAGCAGTCACTGTCCCCGTTTCCTTTCGGTAGTGCTTTAAATGGGTGCCAATTGGAACTGCTATATACATTATATACGGCCTTGTCTCTGTTCTTCTCTGATTGTACGTCTTCATTTTTTTAAGGTTCTCATTTGCAACAATTCAATCTGAGATTCTAAGTGGCATTCTATGCTCTTATTTTTTTCTGTAATAATTTCTCCTATTTTTAATACAGTCTCTTTCAAAGAGTTAGTGGTAAAAATTTAAATAATGAGCCATGAGATTCTTGAATATGTTGTTATTGCATTAACTAAAGCATCTTTGTATAATGAAGGAGCCAAAATTACCTAAACATGTATTTCTCTTCCTTCCCTTCAGCTTTTTCCACCTTGGTCGTGTTAACTTTCTTCACACAAGTCGTTTTGAGAACTTTGTATATACCATTGTATTAAATGATTTAACTACTTTTAAAATAAATACCATAAAGACAATTTTAAGATAGACTTCTTACCTGTTAATTTATCTAATGTTAACATGGTTTGCATCTTTTTCAACCTTTAACTGGCAGGTACAAATAAATTAAATTTTCTTAAATATAAAATATTAATACAATTGAATGGTATGTCCTCAAATACTTCAAAAACTTTAACAAAAAATACTGACAAAATGTAAAAAGATACATTAAAATAAATTGCTACATGAATCAACACTTGAATACCACAGATTTAGTATTAATGTTTCATTTCACTTATGTTCTTCTAATATTTTCTTTGTGTAATATTAATACTTATATCAGTAAATTACTTGATGGGCTAAGCATCTTATCAAACCAAACAGTGACAGAATACTATCTCATGGCAACAGAGAAAATATGCTTATCAAGTATTTTTTTCTTAAAATGTATTTTTTAAAGACTTTATTTATTTTTTAGAGAGAGGGGAAATGAAGGAGAAAGAGAGGGAGAGAAACATCAATGTGTGATTGTCTCTTGTGAGCCCCCTACTGGGGACCTGGCCCACAACCCAGGCATGTGTCTTGTCTGGGAATCCAACCAGCGACCCTTTAGTTTGCAGGCCGGTTCTCAACCCACTGAGCCACACCAGCCAGGGCTTAAAATGTATTTTTAAATTCTGTAATCACACTTTTCAATAACACTACTTGTAAGAAGAAGATTCTTATAGTACTTATATATTGAAGTGTAAAATACACAAATGGATGCAAAGCATGACTTAACAGCTCAATATTTTTTATGAATTTTAAATGTAAATACCCTTGTAAACCTTCACACAAATTAAAACAAAAGAACAACAGAATACTGCCTTTACCCTAGAATTATTCCCTGTATATTAATCGAGTCACTATGTCCCTTTGTCTCCAACATAATTACTATCTAATTATCTAACATCAAATATCTATTTTTTAACTTTATATAAATGAAACTGTATATAATTTTTCTTCACTTCTTTTTACCTCAAGTTTTTGAGATTCCTTCAGGTCTCTTGCATGTAACAATATATATTTTTATTACTGTCTATAATATTTAATTGTATTAGTATCATAAAATGAATTAATTCACTGCATTGTTGATGTACATTTATGTTGTTTCCAGTTTGGAGTTATTAAAATGTTGTAATGAATATTCCTGTACAATTATTCATATATACAGGTTTCTATTAAGTATATACCTTGGAAATGAAATTGCCACATCATAGGGTAAACCTCTATTAAGCTTAGTAGATAAAACAATTTTGCAAATTGATTACAACAATTCATATGCTTCCTGATAGTGTATGAGAGTTGTTACTTACTCCAGATTTTTATTAACACTTGGTACTATCTATCCTTTTAATTTAAGCTGTCTTTGTTGGTAGAATATCTCGTAATAATTTTATTTGGAATTTTTTTGATGACTGGCAAGGTCTATTCCTTTTTCATGTGTGTGAATTTTTTTTTCTCTGTGCCTTTGGGATATGTACCTTTGGAAAGTGGTTGTTTTGTCCTTTGCTTATTTTTAGTAGATTATCTTTTTGTTATTAAACTATACGAATACTGTGATTAAAAGTCCTATGTCAGCTATACTAGTATTTTTTTGCATTATGTGGCTTATTCTTTTATTTTTTAGTAAGCACAAGTTCTTAATTTAAAAAGAGTCTAATTTACTATTTTTTATTTGCATTTAATTATTTCTATACTCTTAAAAATATTTTTTCATTATACAATGTTATTTTGTTCAATGTTATATTCCAGGAATTTTAATGTTTTCTCTTTTAACATTTGCTCTATACACTATATAAAATTTATTTTTTACTATGTAATGTAGGAAATGATTTGACTATCGATTGCATTATCAAATATAGATGTTCCCTTTAAGTTATTCACTTATTTCCTCCTTTGTTTTTAATTACCTTCATTTACTGTTTCAACAGGAACTTTTTATCCTGTGTTCTTCATACAGGTTTTATGGTTTTCCAACTGACACTTTTTGCAGAAATGAATCTGAGTCAATTATATATTTCAAATTCAAGACATAGGTTGAAGCCTGCAAAGTCCAATATCCTCTTGATTCTCTCTTTAAGTGACTACTCTCACCATAGCAGACATGTGTGTGTTTGTTGTGGGCTTGATTTTCACAGGGACATTTTTTTATTTGATTTTATGGGCTGTATCATAACTTGCATGGAGTGGTTGAGGCCCGGACATAATACCCAGTCCTAAAAAACAGAGAAATTGTTTCATTCCAGTGCTACTAGTGCCCCCTTTTGAGCAATACTGCATCATTATCTGATGTTGACACTATTGGGCATTATTTGCAAGATATTATTTTAGGTCAAAACTAGCTGATTCTGTTCTCGGTTCTGGTGTTGGTTAACTTATGCAGAGTTTCCCAAGTCAGCCTTTTTCTTTTTCTCTTAGATGTGAAGATACAAAGAAATTGATAGAGATATATATTTTATTTTATTTTTTTTAAGATTTTATTTATTTTATCTTTAGAGGGGAAGAGAAGGAGAGAGGGAGAGAAATATCAATGTGTGGTTGCCTCTCATGAGTCCCCTGCTGGGAACTGGCCTGCAACCCAGGCATGTGGGAATCGAACCATGATCCTTTGGTTGGCAGGCCCGTGCTCAATCCACTGAGCTACATCAGCCAGGGTGAGATAAATATTTTACAGGCACTCTTACATCAAATAAACTATACATGTATTACCATTCTCCATTTTGTATCTTATAGTCAAGCAATTTTATAAGATAAGGCCCTTTGTTTATATTTTTATTATTTCCCTTCATAATAATATTATGAACAAGTTTTGAGCATGTGATTGACCATGTTTCAATTAAATGCAGTTATTATTCCCTTATTCTTAAACCATCACAGTTTTAAGTAAATATGGTTTCCCATGTGTCTGCTCTGTGGTCTTTTCAGCACCTCTACTCACATTTAGAATCTGTTTTCTGGCAGAATTCTCATGACCTATTTTGCAGGGGTTTTGTTGTTGTTGTTGTTGTTTTGCTTGGTTTTATATTGTTTTTCAATATATAATTATCTACTTTCCAAATATCTGTAATTTTTCTTAAATAAAAAATGCATTAGAGAGAAGAATCTGGACAATTGTATTTATGTTGGATTGTCTTATGTTAAAAAGGATATTGTCCAGAATAGCCATGTATTTGAGACTCTGAGGAGCAGAGCTTTAAATTTTTATTGTTTTTAAGGTCACAAGTCTATATCAACTATTCCAAGTTGGGTTAAATGTTACTAAATCCTTTCGGGGATATTTTGTATGGGTACACATCTCTGTAGTGCATTTGCTATACACTAATTCTATTGTTAAATGTTTAACCCTTCCAGTTATACTTAAAGGATAATTGTTCCTTGCTTTTTAAATTAATTTTAGAGAGAAAGACAAAGAGGGAGAGACAGAGGAATATTGATTTGTTGTTCCACTTATTTATGCATTGATTGGTTGATTCTTTCATGTGCTCTGCCCAGGGATGAAACCCACCACCTTGGTATATTAGGACAACACTCTAATCAATGGAGCTGCCCAGCCAGGGCAAGGCTAATTGTAATTAAAACAGAACAATAGTCCTGGCTGGGAAGCTCAGTTACTTAAAGTGTTTTCCTGATACACTAAGGTTGTGGGTTCCATCCCCAGGCAGGGCATATGAAAGGATCAACCAATCAATGCATAAATAAGTGGAACAACAAATCTGTGTTTCTCTCTCTGTAAGGTCAATAAACTTTACACACACACACCTACATATAAAATAAACATATATAATAATCACTATTAGCCTTTCTGTGTGGTCCATTTATAAACATTAGAATATCAGAAATTAAATTATTTCCAAACCAACTTGTCTTTTTTTAAAACATGAAGCTTTGTCTATGAGGTTTTGTTGGTACAGGGTGCACATATATATGAAACTGTCCATTATTCTCTCCTCTGTACATTGTTGTCCAAAGTGTGACAATGTGGAGAAAGGCTGCTGGATTTTTAAACTTTGGTGCTAATATTATTATTTAATAATGTATATGCAAGGCTAATAATATCCTAGTTATTGGAAATAAAAAGTTAGCAAGACAGCTATCTAGTTTTTCCAAGTTGTGTAAAATATGTCTCTTAGAGAATGTTGACAAACTGTTTATTGTAGAAAATATTTATAGCAGGAAGGGACCTAAAAGCTCAAGATAGATTCATGTGCTGCCACATTTACAAGCAATGTTGGTTGTATTTTAATCAATTGTAATAATATTTAATTGTTTACATGTAAACAATCAATAGATTTATTATTTTATTGGAGCTTAGACTTTGAAAGTATTTGAAGATTATTCAGTTTAAACTGCCTACATTGTTAGGGAATAAATTATGGCTCAGCAATATTAAACTGGGCACATACTCTGAAGAAAGTGTTAGAGAGTGGACTTTAAAATGCCATCTTAACTCAGGTTGCAATTCCTTCCAAAGTTCCTCGAGGGCTTCCTCAGATGATGGGTGTTTTTTTTTATTTTTCTCTTTTTCCCTCAATTAAGCAGGAAAATTGAAATATAAATACAGATTTCTGTTGCTACACGAGGTTGAACTGTACCAGTTAGGAACATGCTGATAATCTGTGATAAAAATTAAGGACTAGACAATTGAAGCAACAGCATTATACTTTCTCTCCAAATAGCCAAATAATGAAATCAGTATTAATACAGTGTCAAGCTGAGAACAAAAAGCAGTCCTATGGCTGTGTCTAGAATGAAAATAGTGTGTCAACATTAGCAGATGAGTAGAAAATTTTCAAGAGTTCTAATGCGGAGCTAGATTGTGCATGTATCCACAGTTTAACTCCGGCCGTCTGGGCTACGAGACAATATGCATGCAATAGAGATGACGAGTTAACATCCCTTGGCAAGTGCCTAAATTTAAGTCAATACTGTAACTTATGGTATATTACTGTAAAATAATCCAAATAACTTGGTGCAATAACTTCCATAGCCAAGTGTGGCACATGTCTTATTTGGGAAGTTATTTCTAATTGAAAAAATAGAATGATTTTAAGTTCTTCATAAAAAGATCCTGTGAATTGCATTTCTCTACACTTCCATTGAAATCATCTGACATTGATACTTTCCTTGTGGTGGTATTTCAGTCGGAGATATTCCATAAAAATCAGAAACAATAAACTACATTAGAATGAGGTATTTATATATCTCTTTATTTCCTTTTAAACTACGAAAATATAAAACATGTTGTAGAAAATATTTAGAGTAAAATTTTAACTACTTAGAATTTCTGATAGTTTCATTTAGTGCCATCATTCCTTAAAAGCAAGGAAATGAATTAAATAAACTTCCTTGAGCTCTTCAAAGTCTAGAATTCTATTATCACCATCAGCTTAGTAAGATGTTAATTTTCATTATTTTCTCATTATCATTGCAGTGTTTTAAGCTAAAAAACCTCCCAGTTTATGAATCTACTACTGTTGAATTTTCTGCAACTGAATTATAGACAGACCCAAATGGTGTGGTTATATATTAAATGCTGAAATCTTTTTCATTATATAAATCCAGAATTGATTGTTAAAGCCTGACAAGGATAATAAACACCCCTAATTACGAAGAAGCACTGTCTCCACAAGCCACTACTCTTTTCTTAAAGGCATTTATGTGCTTTTCCAGGAAGATAGATTTGCTCTGCTTCTTAGCCTGACATAAATTATTTTTATATCAATCTTTCAGAAAAGAGGTTGTCCTCTGAGTGATAGCTATGGGGAATATAGTACCTTTGGGAAAAGAAAATTAATTTGTCTCATTATTTTCTGTATCTCACTATTCCCTAAGCTGTAGTGCAGCTCAGAAACTTATAGTGGAAGTCTAAGCCCCAACAGTTAAGTTTCATGAATAGATATCATTAAAGAGCAAAACTCCTTAAAATAAGGCTAGCTCTTGGGAACTGAAAGCAAAGAAAAAGAATAAAAGAATCCAATTACGTGATATTTAATCCAGCTTCATTATTTTTACTATGACACAATTATATTACCTTGTTATTTAGCTAAAAACTGCAAAATACTGGACAACTTGTGAAGAAAATGGGACGTACTATCACCTCTTAGGTAGGAAGGGGTACATTTTTCAACTAGACAAAAAAAAGGATCTTCACAAATCACATCAATATACAAACAAATTACTTAGCTGAAATTGGCTTGCCTGCTATCCCTAACTCAGGCATGTATATCTTACCAGGTTAGATTTGGAGTGTGATTTTTTAGCTTAATAGAGATGAATCTCTCAAAAAATAAATTCACTAAAAATAAAAATAAATTGCTGTGATAATTCAACTCTGTAGAATAGCATTATGAGTATATTGATAATAATTGTATTTTTAACTTTTGAAGATATAACAATATTCACATAATATAAATAAATTAACATATATTTAAGTAAAGTTACATTTCATAAGAAATTTAAATTAAGAATATATTGAAATTATCTTCATGCTGTGCTAAAATATTGATATTTAAAATTGAAAAAATAAGTTCCTCAAGAAACTTATAATAAATGGCAGAGAAACAGTTTCTTAATGATTTTTCATAAAAATAATTTCAATAAAGCCATATGTAAAATTTGAAAACATGGGGAAATAAGTCTTAGGACTGCTGTGATTATTTTGAAAACATGCAAAACAAGGGTTCCTTTGAATATCAGAGAAATTAGTTACCATTTTCAGGTAGAAATTATGTGGAAATTATGAAAGCCTGACCTAGTGTTGCATTTTCAAAAAAGTACAAGAAGTTTAGTATTATTGGATGAAAGATGAAGAGATATGGGTGGGCACAAAAATAGGGCTGAGAATGTGAACTGCTTTTACAAAATTTCTAGAAAATTAGAATCTACTGAAGAATTGTAAAGGTGTGTCCAATAGTGACCCTCTCAAATATACAAGGTCTATCCAGAAAGTATCCAGCCACACAATATGAAAAATAGAGACATTTATTAAAGATGATACAAGAAACATTGTACATAGGACAACGATGCTTCAGTACCCTTCAAAGTAGATACTTTGGGACCTCACACAGTTCTCCCAATCAACATCCACTGCCCTGTTTTATTTTCCTGAATCTCATCAACGGTCTGAAATCTCTTGCTATAGTGCAGCTGAGTCACCTGGGAGAACTGATGTTTCACCAAAACACTCTGCATGAGATGTGATGCATGAGTGGGCACATTGTCATGATGAAGCTGCTGGTTACCTGTTGCTCCATAGCTGCAGCTTTCTGAATCATCTGAAAAGTTTCCTCAGAGAAATGTTCAACCTTAATGCAAAATTTGATGCAAATTTGTTGTTCTACTGGCTCATTCATTAAGAATGTGATGGGCACACAGTACGCATGCTCACTCCACGGTGTCTGTTACCCCTACTGGCCAGTACAGTGAAGTTGTCATTGTTCACGCATGCGCATTTCAGTCCACTCTCCTTGGCTGCCATGTTACATCAATATTGCACAATCCATTCTTGTTATATTAATGATGGCTGTACTTTTTCCAGAGAGACTTCATATGTTGAACAGAGAGGAAGACCTGAAAATAAAAATACTGAAGTCAATGCATGATCCCCATCCTTTTACCAGTGAATATATGCTCTTATTTAGCAGCTGTTGGGGCACTGCTCAACATTTTTGTGCTCTTCAATATAAGATTGTGTATCTCATTTCCCCATAGCACTATTACAGTTAGTAACTATATTATGATTGCATGTTGAAAGTATAATTTACTTGTTTTTTCATAAAGGTATGTTTCTCTCCTTATTTTTGTCCCAGTAGTTATGCACAATGCCTATTATATTATGGATGTACAATACATGTAATTTTATTAATCAGATGAATGAATGACTATGGGAATTAATATCTCAAATAGACATTTATAAACCAATCCAAATAATATGGTCCTGAATAAATATGAAAAGCAAAAGAGTGAGAAGCAGATCAGATGTTTCTCAAGTTTCCCTTTAAGGAAAATGGTGCCACTCACTAAAGAGTGTGAATGAAATTGCCCACATGGAGTGAAGTGAGAGAAATAAAAAGGGCCCTGTGAGATCATCAGAGAAAGTAAGCATTAACCTAGACCCATAAATAACCATGAGAGAGTCAGAAAGAAAAGAGAGTTTTGAGTAAACAGAGATATGATATTTAATGAAGCTTCAAGGGTTAAAGAAGTAAATTGTGTCAAATATGATACAGACTGGATAGGGCTCATTGGACTTGGGAGTCAGGTATTTACTAAGAAGTGGAGAAAGTGGTTACCAGAGAACAATGAATAGAAAATAAAATAGTTTCTGAGGACAATACTAAGTGTAGACCAATTGTTCTAGAAACTATGGAACTGAGGTGAAAGTATCAACCCTTTCTTTCCATAGATATCACAGCATATGCAACTTGGGGATTTTTTGTGGATGTGTCCTGAACAATTTCCAGATAGAAACACCATTCACCTTTAGAGAATAGCATAGACCAGATACCGAGTGGTGGAATTACAACAGTGGTTGGGTACCCAGCGATGCCCTATTGAGGTTGTTCACCACTTTTTTAGATTATATGTGTCATTCTAAGAGTGCTCTTTAGTTTGTTTGTTTAAGATATTTCTCTTCAGTATTTGCAAAATAAAGGACTCTGTCTCTAAATAAACTTAGACAAGTAAAATTCTGCAAAAACTTGTTAAATTGATAGTGATTTTTCTTAGTACGGCCACCCTGAATAAACAGTTACCAGCTTTCTCTGTGTTTCTAACCAACCTTACTTGAATACTTAATCCCAGTGTTGTCTACTCACCCCGCCCTGAAAAGCCCCCCTTGGAGAGAACACACTTTCAGCACTATATAACTTAAGTGAACATCCATAATCATGTGTATCATGCACTATCCAATTTCCCTGTGCACATTCTGACACTATTTGTAGATTGAGAGAAATCTCTTGGACAATTTAGAACACATGAGAAAATTTTAGAAAGATCAGTTATTTATCTTTAAGTGAATTTTAGTGAAGACCAAATAGATCAAAAACCTAAACAAGGTAGGTGAAAAAATGAATTAAATGAGGAAAATTACTATGTCAAATGTTCTTACTCTATCAAGGGTTAGCAAAGAAGTGATTGATCTGGACAGCATTGATTTTCAACCTTTTTTTGTTTCATAGAACATATACATTAATTACTAAAATTCTGTAGCACATAAAAAATATAGTTGCTCATACTGGACAGCTATTTTTGTGTTGGCAGTTGCCTTTTTTTTTTTTTAATTTAACAATATAAAGGAAAAGATGGCAGGGCCCATGAATAAATAGTAAGGTATTACATGTTTTAAAACATTTTGTGGCACACTGTTTGAAAATCAATGATCTAGAGCTTGAAGTAATTAGAATTTCATACTTATCAATAGGAATGCAAGTTAAATACTGGGGAGTGTCCTAGAGAAGTCTTGACCTTGAAGTTAGGAAATGACAATGAGAACACAATAGTATCTATTTAGCAACTGACTTCCAATAAACTATTATTTTTTTCTTCCAAGTGGAAGAGTTCCTATAATCGATCTTCAGTTTAGTTTCTTATCCTAGATCAGAAGTAAATATATTCTTTAGAAATATTAAATTTATTAATATGTAATAAAATTATCAAAACAAAAATGAGAAACAGCATTATGATTCTAGGAACACAACTATTAATTTACATTGTTGCTTCAGATTAATTGTAAAGTAGCTTAGAATATTGATTATCTAAATTGAGATGAGATATTGTTCATGGTGTTTTTTTAATTTTTTTTTTCAGGATAGAAAGTGAGTTATTACTCTTAAAGAATAAGTTGGTAATTATGGGGTAGGGAGTGGGTGGATGTGGAACAAGGTATAAAGGGGATAAATGGTAATGGAAAAATACAATTAAAAAGTGTAAGTTGGAATATTTAACTCACTTTCATACAATTTTAAGTGCCACAGTAAAAATTTCTGTGGATTTTTAATTTGTGTATTCACATTTTTTATTGTATTTTTGCACTGAAAAACATTGTGAACTCTTTCCCATAAATGCTGTTTTTCCAATATCTTTTTATTTCCTTTTTTCCAAGAGTAAAAAACTATGATGACAATGACAATTGAGAATGGTAGAGTCACAGTTGAAATTCCTTGAGAAATTTGGATTTATGGGCTTATAGATTAAACCAGAGTTGGACATAGTAGTGGTTTATACCAACAAATATTACAAACTTTGTAAGCAATTTGCATGATATCTGCAACCTTCCAATTAAAAACGTGTTCTTAGAATACATCAGTAGACATCATAAACACATAAAGAATCCTTCCATAAGTGCTCCTAAAGGAAACTGTCACAGAGCTGGTATCAATTTTTCCCCTTGCTGAGATATACTCATATGGCTCTATGGACAATTGTCAAATAATTGTATTTGAAAAAACACAACACAAAACATTCATTAAGAGATCTTCTTCTGAGTTTTATCATAAGCAAGGAAGGAATTTAAACAGATAATTCCTTGAAGACATAAGCCAATGTATTATCATTATCAAATAATTACAAGGAAAGTTGGTAGGATAACAAAAAACCCTCCCATTAGTGAAATTGTCTTCTTTCTTTCTTTCTTTCTTTCTTGTTTTATCATTCTCAATCGAGGACATTTTTTCATTGCTATAGATGGAGAGGAAGGGAAGGAAGAAGAAAGGGAAGGAGAGAGAAACACCCATGTGAAAGAAACATTGACCTGTGCCTCCTTGTATACTCCCCGACTGCAGCGGATCAAACCCACAGCCTGGATATGTCCCCTGACTGGGAACCAAATAACGACCTCTCAGTTGTGGGAGGTCCGGTGAACTGAGCCACACCAGCCAGGGCAAAACTATTGTCTGCATTACGAAATATTGTATGATCACCACACTTAAAAATATCCTAATATGCAAGTAGCTTCAGGTGAGACTGACATGTTAAAAGAATTAAGGAATTGCTGAGTGTTTTAGAAAAGGAAAATTAATAAAAGATACTATCAAAGTTAAGAAAAAATGGGAAGTGTGCAACATGAATACAGACCTCGGTCTAAAATATATCATGGAATATGAGGATCAAAATAAATCACCTAATACTATTAATGAAGATAAAATATTATTGTACATAGCCAGTTGGGACTAAAGAGAGTACTGCTCAGTAATAAAGTACAAAAATACCTAAGTGCAGAATTTGAAATAAAATAATGCTTGGCATTAATTTGTTTTAATCATGCATTGAACAGTTACATGCTGAGCAACTATTATGTGAAAAGAAATAATGCACTAGTAATCTCAATAAAACAAAAAGAATGATATGAAATGAAGGAAGACCTCAAACTGATGTTTAATTTGACACCTTCAGGATAAGCAGAAGTTATATAGTCAAAGATTATTTGAGGAAAGTGGTAAAAAAATTGCAGACAGAAGAAACAGAATAGAGATAGCGCATAGATTAAATAATAGGCTATCTAGGGCATTAAAAATGATTGAGGAACATTACTGATAATTTGATACTGATGGATGACAGTCATGACTTCTTAAATTTCTAGAGTAGCACAAGTGAAGATAGAGAATTGGGTTTAATTGGCCATAAGTCAGCTCCATTAAAGCTATTGTTTTCAATCTTTGGGTGTAAAGTGGAAATTATAATATTATCATCCACAAAATTTCTCAGTATCAATGGTACTAAAAAACTATTTTTTCACTAAAAGAGTTTCCTCTTAATAAGTGTGTAGAGTTTATTTCTGAAGGTTTAATAGAACACAAGAAATTTGTAGGCTGAAATAAGAATTACATTTTCTAATTTCTGCTGAAAAGCATGGCAGAAGGAATCATTTAAAAATATTTTATTGTATATATTATTTTATTAAAATGAATAATAGTTCAACATTTCTTTATTTAACTATAGAAAACTATTTTCTCAACTGCATTTCACACTATCTTCACTAAAAGATGCTTTCATTCCAAATAGTTCCATTATTATATTCAATTCATCTGAAAAAAAAAAGTATTTTATGGTATTTGAAATTTGAGTATTTTAAGTGAAGTGGGTTTTTCTTATATTTTCTGGGTCCGTGGGCCAATAATATTTCCCTTTACCCATTGAAAATAATATCTGGTGCAGTGCTATTCATTTATGGAGAGAGTTGTATAGGGATGTTGATGAAGCAAAATAAGAGAATCGAGTAGGAAGATTTAAAATTGACAGTTTCCTGACAGATGGTGGATAAACAAACTTTATAAATTCAGGGAGTTTATAACTCAACTTTAATTGCATAGAGTAACTTTTGTGACAATAGGATGCAAAAATTAATAGAGAAAAACAAACTTGCTATTCTGAATATGATTGTAAAATTATAGCACTAATAAAGCACAGGTGTAATGCACTATGAGATGAAAAATGTATGCATAGAATACCAGTTTTATTTTGATATTGCCTTTAAGCATTCAATAGATGTGTTTTTGAATGTACAATATTTGAATCAAAAAAGTAATTATGTTGTTTGAGGGCTAAGCAAAAAATAACATTCTCTAAATAATAACTTACATATTGATCATTCCTTAATGTTGACTATCTTAAATAATTGCCAAGAATCTTGGAAGCACACTGAATAAGAGTAAAGCTTTTACAACCATAATGTATGGATTCTATCTTCAGAATGTATCACATCCTTGTCATGTCATCTTTAGCAAGTGTCAAAATTTATATTCTTTTATTTTTTCAACTGTAAAATGGAGCTAAATAGTATTTATCTCAAAAAATTTGAATATGACAAGTGCATGTAAAGTACTTAAAATAATGTCTGACCTAAAGTATGTTCAATCATTGACTCTATATTAATTCTATTGTTAGGATCTAACAGAGTTGATGTATAAAATGAATGTTAAAATATGCAACATTAAATGAATTTGACAGTATTAATGGCACATCATTAACATAGATTATGTATTTTGAAAATTAGACAAATTAAAAATTGAACTGTGATATTAAGCCAAGAAAATAAGCAACTTCCTAAGAAAATCTTCCAGGCAATAGAACAATTGAGAATCATATTGCACAATGGTTTTCCAGTAGAAAAATGCAAAACCCAATAATGAACCATTCAAAACTGTACTGTACATAATACTGAAGTGTACACTTTAAGAAGCAATCTTATAAAGTGATGACTAGTTGACTTCAATAACATTTACATTTTGTTCTATTGCTCTTTGATAATTCAGGGAAAAATCATACTACAGATTTTTTTCTTTTTAATGTTGAAGACTTCTGTTTTGTTTATTTTAATATGTTTTATTAATCATGCTATTAGAGTTGCCCCAATTTTTCCCCATTCGACCTCCTTCACCCAGCCCAACCCCCACTCGCTCAGGCAATCCCCACACCATTGTCCTTGTCCATGCATGTTTTATTTGGCTACTCTATATCCTGTGCTGTACTTTACATCCCACGACTGTTCTCTTACTATGAATTTGTACTTCTTATTCCCTTCGCCTATTTTTGCTTAACCCGCGGCCTCCCTCCCATCTGGCAGCCATCAAAATATTCTCTGCATCTATGATTTTTCTGTTTTATTTATTTGTTTATTTTATTTTTAGAGTCAATTGTTGATAGATATGTATTCATTGCTATCTTATTGTTCATATTTTTGATGCTCTTCTTAAATAAGACCCTTTAACATTTCATATAATGCTGGTTTGGTTGTGATGAATTCCTTCAACTTTTTCTCGTCTGGGAAGCTCTTTATCTGTCATTTGATTCTGAATAACAGCTTTGCTTTTTAGAGCAATCTTGGCTGTAGGGTCCTGCTTTTCATGACTTCAAATATTTCTTGCCAAATCCTTCTAGTCTGCAAAGTTTCTTTTGAGAAATCAGCTGACAGTTTTGGGGAACTCCCTTGTAGGTAACTAACTACTTTTCCCTTGTTGCTTTTGAGATTCTCCGTCTTTAACCTTTGACATTTTATTATGATGTGCCTCCATGTGGGCCTCTTTGGGTTCCTCTTGTTTGGGACTCTCTGTGCTTCATGGACTTGTATGTGTATTTCCTTCACCAAGTTAGGGATGTCTTCTTTCATTATTTTTCCGAGTATGTTTCCAATCTCTTGCTCTCTCTTTGCTTCTGGCACCCCCATGATGCAAATGTTGGTGCATTGGAAGATGTCCAGAGTATCTTACACAATTCTCATGGATTTTTTGTTTTGTTTTGTTTTGTTTTTTCCTCTTGCTGTTCTAATTGGATGTTTTTTGCTTCCCTATATTCCAAATTGCTGATTTGATTCTCAAGTGCATCCACTCTGCTGGTGATTCCCTGTGAATTGTTCTTTATTCTAATTAGTTTATCCTTCATTTCTGACTGGTTCTTATTTATGGATTCCATGCCATTTCTTATGCTGGTGAAATGCTCACTAAGCTCACTGAGCATCCTTATGACCAGTGTTGAAATCTGCATCTAGTAGCTTTTTTGTCTGCACTTTATTTAGTCCTTTTCCTAGAGGTTTGTTTTTTGTTTTTGTTTTTTTTCTTTTTTCTTTTTGTTCTTTCACTTGGGCCACATTTCTTAGTCTCCTCATTTTGGCAGTCTCTCTCTGTTTGTTTCTATGTATTAGGAAGAGCTGTTATGTCTTCCAGGCTTATAGAGTGGCCTAATGTAGTAGGCATTTATAGAGTCCAGTGGCACAGCCTCCTCTGTTACCCAAATTGGGTTGTTGAGGTGCACCCTTTCTGTGGGCTGTGTACACCTTCCTCTTGTAGTTGAGCCTTGATCACTTTTGGTACATCCAATGTCAGTCACCATCTGTCTTTTGTCCAGGGTTACACAGCATAAGTTACAAAGAGACTGCAGACGGTTGCTACTTGTGCTGGCCTTGGAGGTGCTCAGGTGAGGCCAAACTGTGAACCAAGGCTGGATACTGCTAGAGCATTACTTAGGGCAACTTAGTGAGAGGTATGGGGCTGGCTGAGGCCAGATGCTGCTTGTTTCAATTTAGGAAAATCAGAAGCATGTGCTGAGACAAGCAATTCAAATGGAAAAGCCACTGGAAACAGCTTGGATAGGCCAGAAAGTTGGGTGGGGCAGGGTCTCAGGGAATCACTAGGGTGGGGCAAACAGTGTGTGACAGGTTGATGGAGTCTCAGATATTGCGCCTGCCTGCCACCTCTGTGGTTCTGTGTGGAGCGGGCTCTGAAAAGGAACAGTGACCTCTGTCAGTACTTCTGTATGGGAAAAAACTGTCCCCCCAACTCTTGCCCTGCTGCCAGTCAATTTAGTCCCTCCCCATATGTCTTTGATGCCTTTCATTCTGCTGCCCCCACACTGGAGCTCAAAGGAAGTGAGTATAAGTAAGTTTGTGCGTGGGCCCTTTAAGAGGATCTGCCAGGCAGTCCAGCAGTTTCTGTCTTCCACAGCTTCACCTGATTTTTACAGTCAGAAGTTATGGTGACTTTTCTTCCTGGTACTGGAACCCTGAGCTGGTGGGCCTGGTACAGGACTGGGGCCCTTCACTCCTGGGATATCTCTCCCAACTTGGGTGGGGGACAAGCCAATTCCTTGTCTCTGCCCCTCCTACCAGTCATGTCGTAGGTTGTTCTTTAATTATGTAGTAGGACTTATATTCAGCTTGATTTCTGATGGTTCTGAATAATGGCTTTTCTAGAGTGTAGTTGTAATTTTGTTGTGGTTGTGTAAGGAGGCAAGCACTCTCTACCTATGCCACCATCTTGACTGGAAGTCCTGTACCATAGAATTTTAAAGTCACTTCTAATAGGCCATTATAATGTAATATTTGAGTTAAACTGCATTCAAAAGAGCAATTTCAAAATAAAATAAAAACATTAAGTATAATTAATATATTTTCTTTCTCAGATTTACAAATTTAACCCATCGTCAAATAATGCAATTTTTTACAGAACTTCTAAAATGTTAATGCCAAAATTTTAAAAATTATCATAGAAAAAGAATTACAGGTGACATACCAGTTGTTTTAGAGGAAATAATTATTTTAAAAATTATTGATTTCCTTAACTCCCCTAATTTGCCTCTTATGCTTTATTTATTATAATGAAGATAATATTAAGATTTGCCTGTCACAACCACTTCAACGATTATATTTCAGTCCCTGGGCATATAATGATCATTTCATGTTAACAGATAATCCTAGCATTTTACAATCAGAATGCATTTTTAGCAATTAAGAAAATTCACGTGCTTTTAAACACAGTTAAGCTTAGTATAGGCAGTAAAACTTTTACTTACTTTTTCTTCCATAATAATGTTTTTAAGGCCTATATTGATGTTACCATCACTGAACTTAACTACCATACATATTTCTCTTTGTAGTGTAAATTTTCTCTGAGGAATACCTGCATGCAAGACATTTACAAAGGTAGAAAGAAGTTACATTAAAGTGCCCTACATGTAGCTATCAATACATTGACTTATTTATTTAACACATAACCAAGGATACATTGCTAGAGGGTGTGAGGGTAGAAAAAATGCAGGCTTCACATTGCGAAGTTAGAACAGTTTGGAGAAAGAAAGCATGAACACAAGTGCAGGAGAGCTGACTATGGCGTACTGTAAGCGAAGTATGTACAATGTTCAAAAGATTTAAGATACACTTCCAGGTTAAAGATTGTGTACAGATGTAAGGAGATTACAACTATATAGATGAACGTTAAAGGATAAACAGGACTGGAAGCAAAATTATAGGTGACAGCATTTCCACTGTGATAATGGCTTAAGAAAAATAAGAGACAGGGAAGTGTGGAACTCGTGGTCAATAAAGAGTACAAGCTAATTGGAGCACAGAGTGTGGAATGGAACTGGAAGAAATGTAGCAACAAAATTAGGCTGGAACTAGACTTTTGATTTCCTGAATCACCATTGAAACATTCCTGGAGTTGTTCAAAAAGAAGCTAGAAATGGTGGTAAACAAAATATAAACCAACAGAAAGTAAAGCCACATGTATAGCCAAATCAGATTATTTAAGTTTGATTTAGCTATCAGTATGGCTTTACTTTTTGTTACCTTCTATCTTGTTTACCACCATTTCAAGGAAGCCCAGTAAATTTGATTTTAAAAATTAAGTAGTTTGAATTTTTGCTATTCTTTTGTTAAAGATTTTATTTATTTATTTATTTTTAGAGAGAGGGGAAGGGAGAGAGAGAAACATTGATGTGCCAGAGATAATCAATCAGTTGCCTCTCACACGCCCCCAAATGGGAGCTGGGCCTGCCACCCAAGCATGCACCCTGACTGGGAATCGAACCAGTGACCCTTCCACTCCCAGGCCAGTACTCAATCCACTGAACCACAGCAGCCACAGCTGAACTTGAAAAAAAAAAAGGAAAAGAAAAAAAAGCAGTGACATTATATAATTTCTCTGATAACAATTAGTAGTGTAAGATTAGGAAAAAAGGGTAACCTTTATTTCATATACTAGGTAGAAAGTTTCTTTTGGATAGAAATAAGATGTTATTAGTGTTAGATGTTGGCTCCTAACAGTTGTTATTCATGATATTATTCACTCTTTTCAAGTGATATCCAATGTGCTATGCTCACATGAAAACTGGAGAAAGAAAAAATTATTAAGAGAAAAAGTCACTGAGAGGAAAACAGACATCTTTTCTTAAGGTGATAAGAAAGAAATGGAGTACTTTATTTGATACTCAACTTGATAGTTGTGATGATTCATTTTATGTGTCAATTTGACTGGATCAGGAGTTGCCCACATATTTGGTCAAACATTCTGTATATTTCTGTAGAGTATTTGGATGAGCTTAATATTTGAATCAGTAAACTGAGTGAAGAAGATTGCTTCTTCCTCTTCCGATCTACTGAAGGCCTAAACAGGGTTAAAAAAAAAAAAAAAAAAAAAAAGGCGGCTGATCCTCTGTAAGAGAGAACCCTCCTGGCTGACTTTGAGCTGGAACAGGAACACAGATCTACCTTATTCTGCATTCAGCTGTAACTAAAACGT
Source organism: Anoura caudifer (assembly GCA_004027475.1). Taxonomy (NCBI): domain Eukaryota; kingdom Metazoa; phylum Chordata; class Mammalia; order Chiroptera; family Phyllostomidae; genus Anoura; species Anoura caudifer. The sequence continues at coordinate 139,532 of PVKU01001177.1, read as the reverse complement.
CAGCTCTTCCTGTATCTGCAGTCTGCGTGTTCTCAGACTTCATCCACTGCAACTACTTTATCAGCTTTGTCTGGTTCTCGGGTCTTTGGACTGATTAGAACTCCATCAGCTTTTCAGAGCTCCAGCCTTGTGATTTCTCGGCCTCTATAATTACATAAACCGATATTTTTCTGCTTGTGTTTCCCTGTAGAACCCTAATTCACTAGTGTAAGGAAGAGAATACTAATGAAAAATAGGAGGCTAAAATGTAGCTGTTGAAAGTAAGGAAAAAGACTTCTTCTCCCACCTTTTCCTTAACTATTTACTCTAGGAAACTTCTAATCATAATTTCTTCATCTCTTTAAAATGTATGCAAATATTTTTAAAAGGTAAATCAAAAACTATGTTGGGGCCAGGTGGGCACTGGAAATATTGGGGAAATATACTTTGTATGGTGTGTGATTCTCTACTATGCTGTACACCTGAAATTAATACAAAATAGTATTAAATGCAAACTCTGAAAAATAAAAATCTTCAAACATTACTTAAGATAAGAACAACAATAAAAAAAGGAGGACATCAGCTTTTTGCCAGCTTAATATGTAGAACTTCTTTCTCAAGTACCTGGGGACCATCTCTTTAAAAATGTGATCATCAGGAAGATAGCTCTCTCATGCCCCAGTCTGTGGAATGGTAGGAATCTAACTTCTGTGACTACATCCCTCCAACTTGCTAAACCATCTCCTGCCATGAAGATATGAGAGGCTTATTTTTCATTTGGATAAAGCCATTTAACAAACACAGGTGGCCACTTAATCAACAAATGAATCTATGATGAAATAATGCAGCAAATGGTGCTATCAAGTTCTGTTACTCACGGATTAGTTATTGTTTGTCTCAACAACATGTAAGTAATGGGGTGTAACTGCCTGCGAATATAAAAAGGCAAGGTTTCTGTCTTTGCATTTTCTTAGTGGATTAACTATGAAGCGTATCATATTCTGGTTAATGCTTATTCCAATAAACAATAACACTGCTTTCTTTATACCCTAACTTTGTGGAAAAGTTTTCTGAGTTGGCAAGAGATTTTGTTTTTAATTATATTTCCCCCAAAATAACATGGTTTTAGGGCTAGCAGAAACATACATCTGAAGGAAATGAGATGGCCTAGGTTGATCTGTATATATTAGATATTTCAGGTGACAGCAAAGAAACATGACTGAACTATTTGGAGAATGAGTGTTTGAAGCATAAAAAAAACAAGACAGTGGGTATAATTTGAAATGATAATTGATCAGAAAGGAAGAGTGATAACTGTTCTCATTTAAATACAGCTTTAATGGTACTGTCTTTCTGAATCTTGCCTGTGTTGACATGAAATATCCGATTGTAATCATGTAAAGATAGCCTTGCTTCGTATAATGGCACATCAAACAACTAAATCCTGTTAGGGAACATGTATTAAGAAAAGGTCTTGAGAAAATCTGAAAACATAGATTAGGTAAAGACATTTAATAAAAGTTTCGTTCAACATAACTTTTGTTGGTGAAGAAATCTGGTGTCTAGCGCAGTCCTGGGAATATATTTCATACTAAAATCTCTTGAAATCAAAACATGCCTTAGCACCAGCATTCTAAGATACAAAGTAAAGCATAAGTGGGGAAGTACATGTTGTAATAAATCAAATAAGTATTATAACACTACAGCGACACATTTTCTTGTTTAAAGTAATGAAGCTGCGTAGTTATAATGAGGACAAATGAAGAATAATAAATAAAGGTTATACATATGTTTAATTTCCTCAAATAACAACATACCCAATTAAATTTTAACAATAAAAAGACTGGTGGACCTAATCAATTCTATTAAAACCACCCAACTGCAGGAGAGTGAAATTTCATCATACTGTTTTTTACAAACTAGTAAATTATATCCTTTTCTATCTTCATAGAGAATCAATAAATTTTTCATATTTGCACTTGATCTTAAGATATTATCTTTACATTTTTGTAGTGAAAGCAAAATATTTTAAGAGTGAAAGTAATACAGTAGTTCAATCAGTAAATGCATATATGCCCAAAACATTATGTATGAAGATACCTATCTTTCAGTTAAACAGTGAAAAATTAAATAATAATGTCTCCTGGAAATTTAAAAAAAAAATTGAATTCCAGCAATGTCAACTGCAAATCTAAGGGATCAGCAATCCAGGCTTCAAATATTAATGAACAGGTTGGAAAACTTATGTTTATATACTTTAAACTAGGGGAAGTATTGGGAAATCTATAGTTACCTGTGAGAATATAGTCTAGTAGTAGTATAAAAACATAAGGAAAAAAGAGAATATCAAGTTAGACTTGGAAAAAAGAGGACATATTTAATATCATGTTTGGTTTGGGATCTATATATATATCCCAAGGAGAGTCTGGCTCACTTTGCATTGTGAGATACGCTACACTTTTTCCAAGGTACTTACACACACACACACACACACACACACACACACACACACACAAATTTGTGGACACATCACACTATCACAATAGCTTTGATTTGCTTAGGGAGAAAAACAATGGGGATTATTATAACTGACAATTTTGATTTAGAATATGGAACATGACAAGAAATTAGTGGTGTCTGAGTAGAAAGGACATTTTAGAGACTGTATGAAGTGTTAAGATGTATAAAAATGATAAAGTACTTTCTGAGAGGTTAGGTGAGTAGACCCAAATCACCACCTACATTTTATACACACAGTGTTGTGTGGCATTCTCATAAGAAAAGTAGTGTTAGTTTTCTTTATTTTGGTTTTTAAGACTTGTTGTTTTTGTTTTTCATTTACTATATAAACTGTCAAGTCAAGTTTTTCTCATTGCCCAATCCAAAATTTCCAAAAGGTGACATTTATGCTGTTGGTGACAGTTTTTGTATTGCCTGTGTGGTTATTGTTACTTTTGCCCTTTAACCAAGGCTCCAGGATCATATTTAACTCTTCTGGGTTAAGTTCTAATTATTTTATTTCTGGAAAGTTATTCACTCTCTCTAAAACTCCTCCTCAAGACACGCACACACACAAAAAGTCATAATAACCAGCTAGCATATTGTGTTCTTACCTAGCTTTTAAAACTGCTTTGGAGTTCCTGTCCAGAATTTAAGTACAGAAAACATGGACTCATATTATTTAAATTAATGTCAGCTTTATAATATATACTGTAGTCTGCTGGCTGGTGGCAAATACCTAAAGTTGTATTTTATTAATTAGTTATAATTTCGTAATGAACTTTAATGTTTTGAACCAAACTTACTGGAAGAAAACTATGGACTTATGCTATGGATTTACCTCAAGGTTTTTGGGAGACCCCAACATCTGCCATTTCTCTGCCTTTAGACTGAGGGATGCCCATTATGTCCCTTGTTGAAGGAATCCTCCTGAACTCAACCAGAAGTGATGCACTGGCTCCTGGGCACAGCTCGTGAGAGCTGTGCCCGATGCCAGCCTTGTGTCGGCACTTCCCCGGGGCACTGACCTTGGAGATGAGATCAGCCACAAACCCAAATGCTGTGGCCCACTAAGTCTCACTGAGCAAAACCTGGAGAATCGCCTGCCCCTACTTCCACCCCTGCAAAGACAGGACAAACAAACTCAGTGAGCTCAGAACACAAAAGAAGTGGAGCTCATCCAAGAATAGCTGTGTTGCAGCCAATCAAGCCCAGGCCCATCCACTCTCACTTCTGGGAGAAGGCAGAAAATTCACAGAGCCGGGGGAATGCTTTACATACCTTCATTCATGGGTGGGGGAGCCACACATGCTGCAAGCTGTGTGCCTAACTAGTGAGAAGCCCCTACTTGTTTAAGTACCAGAAGGAACAAAGCTGGAAAAATGCCAGAACGTTACATAACATATAATTCTACACATGCAAGCTCACTTCATATAATGGTTTATTGGACCCAGTCTCAAAGCTATGAGAACACTGGCTATCAGGCCCCTCCAAGGCTATGGGAACGCTACTTCCCTCAGCTACCCAGACACCTGGGTGAGGAAGCCAGACTGCCTCCACTTACCCTACAGTAGCTCACCCCAGGAGAGCAGCCAACGAAGTAGCCAAGCAACATGATACCTTCACCTGTGTCTGGGAGCTTCTAGAATCTTCAGCAGCTGTCTTCAAGTCCCATTTCATTGTCAGAACTGTCAAATGTCAAAACTAAAACTGTTTAGTAATGAGGCTGCAGTTCTTCATTCAAAGGAAAACAACCCATGGCATGGGGGTGAGGACTACGGTGGCCACAAGCAATTGAAACGGTTCACGAGTTTTGGGGGGTAAAGGCAAGTGTTTTAGAGCCTGAGAAGCAGCAACTAGAAGAGAGCAGGACCCGACAGGAAGTCAGCCTCTCCTTAAAAGGTGAGCAAATCCTGTTAGATAGGTAAGTACACAGCTAAAGCTGAATTGGAGGATTGTGACTGGTATAATTTAAGTCCCCTTGACAGATGTTTTCTGTGTGTGCAGGCAGAGTTAGGTTTGGATTTGTGATTGGGTCAGGCCACTGGGGCGCCTCTATTTTGTGGCTCTAAATATACAAATTAACCTTATCAAAACATGACCTAATTCTCTTTTAAATTAAGCATGAATCAAACTGAAGAACAAACTATAATGTAAGTTAACCAAAATAATCTTTTCTTTTAAATACTAATTGTTTTACAGATTTTTATACCAACTATTTAAGTTCTTATTTCACAAATATATATGTATATGTATATATACACATGAGAATACAAAATATATTTTACTAGTCAAAAATATTGATAAACAAATGTATTGTTTTTATTAATTTATAAATCTTAAATTCTCTACTTAACAACTTTGTGTTATAAAAGATTAAATTTCAGGAACAGATGATAACATACTTTTATTTTTCTGGGCTAATCAATACTAAAATCACATAAAAATAACATAGCAACTTGCTTCAGGACATATTTTACTACTGAAGAATAAGCTTATGAACAAATTAAAATAGCACCTTACAAACACTAACACTTCACTATGAATCCTCATTTTAAAACCCTTGATTCACTCTGTCCACCAAACCAAAATTTTACATTATAAACTATATACATTTTTAGAAAGTTTTACACTTTGCAAGATCCTTTTAACATCATCGTATCTGGTTCCAAGATTATATAATTATTCTATTTATATTTCTACCTTCATGCTAATACTAAGGTTCTCTCAATGTGGCATACTCTCTTACTGAAATAAGTCTAATAAACAAATTTGCTTAATCAATAGGTATTTTGTGGGGATCTTAAGGGGAGTTGGCATTTAATGAGATTTTTTTAAAGTAAATTAAATGGTTTTATTTAAACTTACTTCCTCACAAATAAAACCACAAATTTTCATAGATATTTATATATAAACTTACATATATAATATATATTTATGTTTATAAATTTATGTATAAAATTTAAGGGTTCAAATTTCTCCAAACCTTTCCAACACTTACTCATTTATTTATTTTTAATATACATCCGTACAAATGTGGATGTAGTTTGCACTATACTTTTGATTCATAGCTTCCTGATAATTAATGATGTTGAGCATCTTTTCCTATACCTGTTGTTCATTGTATGTCTTCTCTGGGAAAATATCTAGTCAAGCCCTTTGCTCACTTGTAATCAGGTTATTTGATGTTATTTATTTTTGCTATTGAATTGTAGGAACTTCTTATACATTTTTGAAGTTAACCACTTACCACATGCTAATACATGCTCTGAAAATATCACCCCACCACCACAGTTTGCATGTTTACTCGGTTGTTTCTTTCTCTGAGATAGTCTCACTTCTCATTGCTGCTGTTGACTGTGCTTGGTCAGTCATATCTTAGAAATCATTTCTAAAACGAGTCTCAAGAATCCTTCCCCCTATGTTTTCTTCTAGAAGTTTTGGAGTTTAATGTCTTATACTTAAATGTTTAATCCATCTCGAGTTGATTTTTTGTATATGGTGTTAAGTAAAGATCCAAGTCTGATTTTTGCAGGTGGATACCCTGTTTTTCTGACAATGTTTGTTGAGATGCTCCCCACTGTATGTTCTATTACCTTCATTGCGGTCATGGTATCACAAGTGTTTACCTATCTTCAGATTCATCAAATTGGACACATTCAGTATGTGCAATTGTTTGAATATAAATTATACGTCAATAAAGTTGTTTAAAAGAAAAAATCCTATTTTTTAAACACAGACTTCTTCTGAGTACATATTTTCTTGTAGAGAAAGTAAAGTTTAATGTCAGTGTGAATGGCGTTAAGAGGACAACACAGAAAATAACCACAGAAAATTAGAGGAAAGATTCTAGCTCTGCAAAACTTTCCCTAAGTTTACTGTCATATTTTACTCACTACTATAAAAATAGCAGCTATCTTCTTGCACTACAACCCTGTCACATCTCATAAACCTGGCTGAGTGAATTGAGTAGATGGGAAACCTCCAAGGAGACATCAGTTACTGCAGCAAGTGGGATCAGTGATTCGGGAGAGTTCACTCATAAATACTTTTCCAAAGTCCTAACTTTGTGTAGGTAGAAACCAGGATAGTGAAGGTGATATTAAATGAGTTCCTGTCTCTATTTTGGTACTGAAAGCTGCTCTGAGACATTTCTCAATATAACTAAAAAATAATAGTCTCCTGGCTAAGTTCCAGTCCAGAAAAATCACACACAGCCTCTCTAAATCCTTCCTGATCTTAAAAGCGGATACAGAACTTTAAAGGCTGGTTCTCCTAATGCTTGGCAATACTTCAACAACTGTTCTGACACTGGAGCGGGCAGCGAGGGCTGTTTAACGCCACGGTGATGGTGAGCATTCGGATGGTCTATAGAATTAAGAACAAACATGAGTTCTGATTCCTGAACTCTATAAAGTGGTAAAAACAAAAATAACACAATGTGGAATTTGTGATGGTGCAACTATAGTTATACAGGTGTAAAGCATAAGAAGGTAAAAAGTTTTAAAAATAAAATAGTGCTTATAAGATGTTAGGCATTAACCCCAGAAAAACATGTTAGTGAGCACATCTTTACATCTGGGTTCACAAACACAACTGACATTAGCAGGAGAAGTAACAGAAAAGTGTAAAATAGGCTAGGTAAATGGTGGATTGGACTGAGGAACCTAATAAATCATGCCTAGGTAGATGTATTGAGATTTCTTTTTTATTTTTAACATTGTTTTTAGTTAAACAAAATAGGCCTGAATCTGATTTTGGCTCAGAAGCCACCCATTTAAAGCCATCTCTTTTACTAAGTCTTCTTAAGTAAAGCTATAAACTTTTTATTTTTGTAACTTCTCATACCTCTTTCTATTCATGTTACACACCATGTGATTGTCTTCCTCCTCATGTAAGTTGATCTCATAAAAGCAACAGTAACTAACACTTATTATACACAATCCATTAGTTTAATTTTTACAATGAGGCCATGAGGTTATTCGTTTTCCCTAATTCTCCATGTAAAGAAAAGGAATACTTAATCTAACAATCTGCCCATAATCAAATAGATAGTAAGTAGCAGAGCTTGGATTGGCTCAAAGTATGATGGAACTCTAAAATGTTTATAATGATTACACATTTATTTTGTGGTGAAAAATGGACCTAAAGTGCCTATGGTGAAAACACCCCATCAACTCTTCAAAGCATAATATTGCACAAAGAAGAAAGAAGAAAGTCCATATTATTGAGAAATAATGGACAAAGGGTGTGATCCAGACAAAACAACATTTAAATTGCTAGCTGCATGAGCTTTTCTAAGCCCCTTAAATATTTTAAATATAACTTTTCTAATTAGTGTTGAACAGTCTCGATTGCTCTGTAACAATTACAGTGAAATGTGTAATGGTGTTTTTTTCAATATTGGAAATAAATGCAAAACCTGCTCTAGTAGCCACATGAAAAGGGCAGGAATTTCCATAGTAGTTTCTTGGTAGGTTTAAAACAGATGACACCCATTAGAAATTCATCTCTCAAGTCACAAAGATTCCTGATGTCTCAAAACATAGGTATCGCATTGTTGTTCTTGTCTCCCTTCTACTGGAAACCCATTCAGTTTGCCCCACCATTTGCCGGCTGATGTTCCATATTATTACGATGTTTCATCTGTACATCTCTCCTTTCAATAAGACAAGGCTTTGATATCAAAGCTTCTGAATGAGGACTCCGTTCTGTCTATGGTAAAGCCAAGCCTGGTTTTCTCTTGTGCCAAGGCCCCAGGGTCTTTGTTCATGGTGGCAAGTTCATACTGGTGTGCATTCAGCCATTCACTTTCAATATCCTTCTACCTAAGAGTAACTTCATCTTATTTCCTCCTTGTCTCTGACCAGAGGATACAGTGACTCTTTCTCTTACTAACACAAAAACATTTGTTTGGCATCAAGAAGTGCTTACACTTTGGAATCTAGAGAGCACCTATTAATGTTTTCAGGAATTAGAGAAATCAAAACTTTAGGGATAGAAAAATCTGCCAGTCTTCCAGAAAGAGGGAAAATATATTTCATTTTGATACCATACTCATTTTAATATGAATATGATTTAGAAAGTATATAAGTTTTAGAAAGTATAGTATATTATATGAACTGCTACTGATGTTAAACTTGAATAAAATAAATTCTTACAGTAGGAAAGCCAAAGCAAAATAACCTAGAATGCAAAATAAGTCTTCTGTAAGTCACCTTGCCAATATGTATTAGAATATCAAACCAATACCTTGGCTTGCTATTGTAGTACATATAAACTGAGATAATAGTGTATATTTCATTTATTTGTTTGAGAAGTCAATGAAATAATATATTAATGTGTGCAGTACTTTTAGAACACTGTATGTCCCATGATGCTTCCTGGTAAATGGTAGCTATTATTGTTGTACAAACATAGATCTGGAAAAAGATGTTGCTATATAGACACAGTTTTGGAAAAAGAAAAATAGCTTCAAGGTAACTTAATCTATGAGGAAAGAGTAAGTGATAATTTTTTGACTAAGAAACTATATCACAGGAATAATACTCTTAAAGTAATTTTTTACTCTCCTAAAATACATGGCTTGATCATTATATTTATGCCATATCAAAAAGCATTTCTGAAATTGAGTTCTGCCTTTAGGTGTCCATGGCATTTTAATTCCTTTTAGCAATTTATTAACTATATACCTTTGAAAAATTTCCTAAGGCTCTCCTTAATTGTGAAGTAAGAATAGTGAAAGTATACAAGGTCTGTCCATAAAATGTCGAGCCATTATTAATATAATGAAAATGGTTTGTGTGACATCGATGTAACCTGGCAGCCAAGGACAGTGGACTGGAATGTGCATGCATGAACAATGTTGACTGCACTGTACTAGACAGTGGGGGCAGTAGATGCTGTTGAATGAGCATGTCTACTGTGTGGCTGTAGCGGTCAAAGTGATTGAATAAGGACCCATGGACAAAGACAATGGGTGGGGGTGACTGAATGTGGTAGGTCAGGGGTAAATAGGGGGTGGAAGGTGGGGGGTGGGTAGGGAGAGTAATGTGGGGAAATTGGGGCAACTGTAATTGAACAACAATAAAAAAGTAAAACATACATATAGGAAACATAAATTTTGTGGAAACTATTGGATGATTCAGAAGGCCGCGGCTATGGGCAATCGGTAATTGGCAGCTTCATTATGACAATGTGCTGGCTCATACATCATGTCTTGTGCAGAGTTTTTTGGCAAAACATCAAATCATCCAAGTGACTCAGTCCCCTGACAGCCTAGATTTGGTGCAATGAGACTTCTGGCTTTTCCTAAAACTAAAATCACCTTTGAAAGGGAAGAGATTTCAGACCATCAATGAGATTCAGGAAAATATGATGGGGCAGCTGATGGCATCTAGGAGAACTGTGTGAGGTCCCAAGATTCCAACTTTGAAAGGGATTGAGGCTCCATTGTCCTATGTAATTGTCTCTTGTATCTTCTTCTGTAAATGTCTCTGTTTTTTATATTACATGGCTAGATAGCTTCTGGACAGACCTCACATATCTCAGATAAGAGTTTTTATTGGGATCTAGTTGGTTAATATATGCAAAAGTGCCTTATACTATATCTGGGATATAGGGAATGCTGGAATACTCCCAGCATCTTCCTCTTCCTCCTTTCTCTTCCTCCTCCCCCTCTTCTTTCTGCTTACCTTGCCTCTTTCTTTTCTTTATTTTCGACATTGATTTTGTTATTCTGACAGAAATTGAGTATAACTATATTTGAAGAGGAAAAGAATGACATTTTGAATGACATTTGTTCTTATGATATCCATGTATCTAAGGTTTGTAGTATGATAATGACCTTTATTTTGCAGGTATTTATTTTGTGGGCTTTCCCTATAATTTAATAAGCTCCAAAAATAGAAACCTCCCTTGCATTATTACTAGAATAATAATGTTTTATATGAAGAGAGATGTTTTGTTATTGATAATAGTAGTGTTAGAGTTGATGATGCTAGTGGTCTTCATGATGGCAGTTGTGATGATGATGGTTGGTTATGAGACAGGATAGTGAGAAGCTAGGAAAATTCCTTAGCAAGTGGAATAAGGAAACTGAGACAGATAGCTGAGCACAATGGCTGAGCAATTTATAGTCAGTTGCAGATGGTCACCAGGGTGGAAGGCCTGAGTGCCTGGTAGGGTACAAAATTGGGAAAACAAGAACCTCATTCCCAGGGTAACCTCTCCTCCCCTGGCCTTTCCTCCCTGGAGATAATATCTAGGTCTCAGCTGTGTTTCAGCTCAAGGGCCAGAAAAGCAGCAAAACCAGGTGGGCAACATGCCAGAACCAACTGCAATGACTAACAACCCCCTGCTTTGCCACTGATTGGTCAGTGCAGACCGGGACCCTGAGAGAGCACACCTAGGGAACTGATGAGTGTTCTGCTGAAGCCCTCCCATGAGACTTCCCCCAAGATTCCTGCCTGCAAGAAAGAGATGAAAGCCTCAAGACAAAGGACACATTGCATGAGCTCTCCCTCTGGGGAGAGTCCAGCACCATTTCCTTTTCTTTCTTCTCTCCACCCCCGCTCTCAATCTTTTCTTCACATGCACGTGTCTCCTAAATTCTAAGGCAATGAGCAGCTGGTAGCTTGTCCCAGACTAATCCCCTGAACCTGTCCTCAAAGCCCCTTTTTCTCTGACTTCCCAGTGGGCCAAGGCAGCCCAGCCTAGGTTCTCCTGTTGCTTCCTCTCTGCTAAGCCCTTCCTTCTTTCATTGTCCCTAACTTTAATAAACGTATCCTCATAGTCACCTGGGCTCATGCTGTGAAATCTTTCCTGAATGAAGTCAAGAACCCGCACACTACAGTCGGCTCTAGGTAGACCTGCTCTGGGCCAGCCCCTGTCCGGTTACAGTAGCGGAAGTAATGAGAATTCAAAGACTTGATCATGATTTTTTAACTAATTCCCAGGTTTGATTTGTAAAATGTTGAGTCAAACAGATTTTTTTATTAGTCTCAAGAGTTCACTTCATTGCTTTAGAATTATCACGTGGTTAATAAACACATCTACTATTGCAGTTATGCTGTTTATCATTTAACAAAAGGAATGCTCCTTTTCAAACTTTGTAGATAACCAACTGTACACAATTAGAGGGCTACACAAAATTACATAGATTCACTGCAATTGCAAATATATTTTGAGTTTCCATAATCAGTGGAAAATATAGCATGATGACACTAGTGGCATCCAGGGATTTTATCCTGAGTCCAAGTATTTTATTAGACAGTAAAGGCAGTTTCTACAATCATATAATGTGAAATGATTGTATATAATCTAAAATAATATGAATCAAGTCTGTCTAGATATAATCTCTACTTTAAAATGAAATGCTGAATCATAGTTCTCTACCTCACATCGTTCTCTAGGTGAGAAGCATTCCTAACAAGGTGATGTGGTTGGAAATAAATCAAAAGAATACTCTCCCTCCACCTATAATATGTTTTCTATGAGGAATTGGGGAGATTCCAGGAGTCCGTTTTTCCCAGCCTAATGCTTCCAATATTTTCCCTTGAAAGTGCAACTTATTTCTTAATGTGATAAAAATCTCATTTTTTATGTTGCTTATATTGCAGAATTTCCAAATGTTAAAACTCAATTGTTTTCTCTATGGTTCTGTTTTGTGACTCTATTTCTCACTTGTTCCTTGCTCAGGTCTCCTGACTGTTCTACTAACACACTTACTGAGACATCTTACCTGCTTGTTCCTTCTTAAAGCAAGTTTTACCACGTAGAGAATTGCACCCACTTAATAATCCACCTGTCTTTCTTTGTTTCTGAGACATTCTATTTGGTGACATCTCCTTGGATCTTCAACCCACAGGTCAAATTTATTCACTCCAGGAGGCACTCCGTCTGCAAGCTCCCAAAGAACTGCGAGTTTTAGGGGCCTGGTGTCTGGCAGCACGGAATGCATCACTAACCTTCATTACACCACAAACGGTTGCATTCACAGTCAGTCTGCACCATCCTTCCGGTAGGCCCATTGATATTCTTTCCTTTAGTAATATTCTCTCCTATTAATGAAAGGAAAATCAGATTTCTTTAAAATGCATAGTTGTGTTCATGTAATATAAACATAAAAATCACATTTCATGGATTCCCTCTTTCAGCATTTCCTTCAGGAAATTTATTTCGGAACTCATCTAAATAAATGAACACAAATACAATGGGCAAGGCTGTCTGGATACACGACCTACATTCAAATGATATGCTGAATCATAGTTCTCTACATCACATTGTTCTCTGGGTTAGAGGTATTGCTAGCATCACTGCTGTTCATCATGAAAACCTTGACATGGTTATATTAATAATTGAGAAGCAAGGGAAGACAGTTGCTTAATTTCATTTAGCTGTATAGTTTGATTATGATTTAGTCAAACAGCATACCACAGCTGATGATATCTTTTTAACCATACACATAATTTTTTCATATTACTAAAAAGTAATGTCGTTTTTAATTGTTTAAAAATATCCCCATTGTCTAGGAAATACTATAACTTTACAGTACTTTACCAAGTAAGAAATATATTCATATTAAAGAGTCAACCAAAGACAGATATTTAGGAGCCATTTCTCCCAGTAGGTTTTGCTGATGCTTCTTTAAACTTTCATTTATGCATATAATTTTTAAAATGGCTGCCTATCCAAGAAACCAGATTCCTGGTTCTAGTTAATTTATTTCATCCAGGAAAAATATTCAGATGTTATGCTAAGCTGGAGAATATTTTAGTTCTTTTAGGCTTTAAAGTTAACGTTTTTTAAGACATGGCAAAATTATTTGTACTAATGTAACTTCTCAGAGGAAAACCTTATTATTTGATATTTCCAACAGTCTCTGGATAAAGCACACTGGTTTATTTCTTATATTGACTTCCTCCCATAGCATAATTTTTAAATGTTTTTATGAAAGTAGGATCTCAGTCCAAAACAAACCCTTCCTTTTCAACAGCTATAGGTCCTTATAGCGAAACTTGGATGAATTACTATACCAATAGAACTGTCTGTTTCTCCATTTTTGTAAATATTTATTACCATGGTGATGAAAAGGAGAAAATAAAAATGTTATGTGAAAGTTGAAGAAAAATATATTCTACCAAAGGTATTAGTAGAAAAGAAAGAATTATAAACAAGCCAATGAAATACTTAAATTCATGTTAGAGCAGACATCAGAACTTAATCCTTTATAACATGTTTTACGGTGACATTTAGGCACATATATACATATGTATGTTTTATATATGTATTTCTTTGAAATTTGCTTATAGTATTGTGCTTTCAAGGGTAACAACATATAAAAATTCAAAAATTCCATAATATTCTTGGGAAACAGCTCACCAATGAGTCTTTCACCAAAGATATTAGTAGAAAGAATATCTGTGAAAGAGTGTTTCCTTCCGGAATAAAGGAAGACTTACTTCCCAATGTAAAAGATTAAGTTTCTCTAAACTTGGGATTCTTCTCCTGTAATAGAAGCCGTCATATGCATGGGTGTCACCTGGGTCATTTTGTGTCATGCTGTGGGAATGAGTGTTTAAGAACCACATGAAATCCTTATGTCCTAGTCACTGCTATTACATGAGTAACAAACTGTACTTTGTCTCTGGCTCAAATAGCTTGTGTCCTCTGCCAGCACTCGGGAAGCTGAGACAGTCTAACTTGTCAGCTTGTAAGAAGGGTATGATCTTAGACTCTTCTCTGTTCTTGATAAATATCTAAGATTTAATTATCCGTATTTACAGTGCTCTACCCAGGAAACAGAAACAAGCTATGGTTGATGGAAATGGCTAGTATTTATTATATCTCTGTGTATTTGTGGGGCAGTAGATTCAAAACCATTCCTTAGCAACTTGTAAGATTTTAAAACTGTAGTGCAACTCTTCCTTTCTTGCTGCTAAAGGACACACAGGCATTTTGTGAGGAAGTCAGAGGAACATAATCTATAATTTTTAACACTCTCTTGTAGTCATGTTTGACAGCAGAGTGATAAGTGGCATACAGTCTATCCTTCTAATGTAGTGATGCCCAGGAAGGGAGAAAATAAAACAAAAGAGGAAACAATGAGCTGGCTACAACTCCCTATAAACACATTCATTATACTTCTTAATCTGCTTATAACAAATTTATAATTTATGGATTTATGGAGAATATTATTATGGTAAATGTTAGTGTCAGCTAAGTAATTATCAGGATATAATGTTGTTACATTTTATGACTGAATTAGTTTCTTTGTGTACCTGATGTATTGCACACATTATTTAGAGGCCTTAGCTATTATATCTGAACCAGGGCTCATTCTTATGTGAGGAAAAAGGAACTAATGAGCTGAAATGGAAGTCTCAGACTTCTCTGTACTTTGCCTGTGACACAGAGTTACCTGTATTTTTTGAGTCTTAGCGTAGTTTGATACTGGGTAGGATTCCTAATACTCCTGAGTCTAACTACAAAATTTCCTAAATACCCACTTTATTTTTTCCCTCATCCAACACTATCTTCTTTTTCTTTCTTTCTCACCAAACCTTGATTTGTTTAAGCAAATAATCTCTTTCCTGATCTTCCTTAAGACCAGGGGTAGCTATGTAAAACTGAGCTAGACAATAAGATATCCTTAGATGTCTGATAAGGGTTCATTAAAAAAAGTTCACTTTCACATGAAGTATGCCCCACCCTACCACTTTCTGTGTTGAATTAATGTAGTCAAAACATCTGGAAATTAGACTTCTGTACAGCCACCATGTGGCTGAGGCCAAGAAAATTATAGACATTCTGGTTATGACCTAGTTGAGTTGTTAATTCACACCAGCAGCAAAGGACAAGACTTGTTTTATGTTAGAAGAATAAGCCATTATTTGTTTAAGGCCCCATGAATAAGATTTCTGATCCTTGCATCCAAACTCCCCAAGTCAGAGGTACACATTTTAGCTGATGTTTGATTCCATTTTACTGAGAAGATTGAAAAAATCAGAAGAGAACTTCCACAAACTTTCAATAATACATTTACCCAATTTATTTTGTTTTCTCTATATTATCATAGATTCTCCCATCAGATATCCACTGTTCAGCTCAGCCCCAAATCCCTTCTTTTGCATATGAAGATTTCACTATCCAATGCCTCATTGTCTACTGCATTAACCAGTATCTTCCAAACACACAAATCAGTTTTGGGGGTTGATGAAATTCTTCCCACAGGGTCATCCATCACATCACTTCATGTACCCCAAACCATGGCTTCTTTTCCCTCCATAGGAATTTACTCTTTCACTACTACTTTTTATTTTTCCTTTCAGGGAAATAGGTAGGATTCTCTGGGTTGTCCTTTCATCTACAGTACTCAGAGAGGAAATCTGTAGAGATGACCAAATTATTTCTTTTTTCCTGTCATGATATGATGTTGTAGAATAAAGAATATGTGATATAACAGAATACATATAATCTTAGCAAGATAGGCATTTCTGTGATATGTTCTTAGCATATTAAGAAAGAATACAATATAGCCCTAGCCAGCTAGTTCAGTTGGGTAGAGAGTTGTCCCAATATGCCAAGGTTGCAGGTTCAATCTCTGGGCAGGGCACATACAAGATCAACCAATGTATGCATAAATGGGTGGAACAACAAACTGATATTCTCTCTCTCACTCTCTAAAATCAATAAAAAATTAAAAAGAAAGAATCCAATATAGGGAATATGCTATATTTTACCATGATAACACACATATCCTGAGAGCCATTAAGGGAAAGAGTAGTATATTTATTTATAATGGAATCTTTGAAAGATGGTAGTGTTTACTTTCAGAAGTCAATAAAAGGGGAATTTTTTTCTACACTTTCCAATGTTATGTTATAAATGTTAGTAAATTGCATTTTGTCACATTACATAAAGTTGTAGATTATCTACCAAATAAAGTTAGTGACTCTTTGATACCTACTTTAATTTTTCTTGGTGAAAAATGTTATTTTGATATTTTGAATGAGTTAGTGTAAATAAAGCATAGAGGTCCTATCTTGAGCCTAAAGTATCACTTCAATAATGTTTGAACATGTGTCATATATTTGTATACCATTTATTTCACTATATATTTAAACTCAATATGGAAATTTGCAAACATGCATACAAGTGAAGTTTATAGTACAATGACTCACCATCAAACTGTCCCAAACTTCAACAATTATTATCCTTTGGTCAATCTTGTTTTAACTATGACTACACTTACTTTGCCTTCTCCCACAGATATGAATACTCATCCATAAACATTTATGAATTTAATTATAGGGCTTCCGAATGTTGATTTCCATGGGGGCCTTTGTACAGCTCTGGGAGAAAAAATGCAGACAGGGATGGTTTGATATTAATTACCTGTTGCTTCCAAATAAGCCCCTCTCTTTCCCAACTCAGACATTGAGTCTGCATTTTGTGGAACCAGAGACTAAAAGCAAAAGGAATTTTGCAAAAGTTGTCCAGAGACATGACACATAAACACTACCACATTTTGCATTTTTATGTACTCTAAAATCTTTATTTGGTATAACTTTGTAACATAAAATTCAATGATTAAGTATAAAATTCAATGACTTAGTAAATTTATAGATTTGTACCATCACTAATACAATCTAGTTTTACATTTTCATCACCCAAATATTTCTCACTGACCGTTTGCAGTTAATCTTACTTGCACCCCAATCCCAGGAAACACTGATCTCTTTCTTGTTTTCATAGGTTTGCCTTTTCTGAACATTTCATACAAATGTAATGATACATTTTTAATAAATGTAAGTTTTAAAATAATGCCTTTGCATCAAGATTTTTAACAATATTTTTGAAATTGATCTGTGTTATGATGTATATCAGAAGTATATTTTCTTTTATTCTCAATAACATTTCATTTATATACCCTTTTTTATCTAATCATTGTGAAAATTGATATTTGTTTTTTCCAGTTGTTAGTATTGTGAATACTGCTGCTATAAAAAAAAAATTGTGCAGATGACATTGTGTAGACATTTGGTTTCATTTTTCTTAGGTACATTCTTAGGAGATGATTTGCCAGGTATATGGTGTGTTTATGTTTAAGATACTGCCAAACTGTTTTTCAAAGTAGTTTACCATATTATGTTACCACCACTAGAGGATGATTGGTCCAATTTCCCCACATTTTCCCAATACTTTGCAGTATCTGTTTTTCTATGATAGCTAGTCTATCAGGTGGTGAGTAGTGATATTTCACTGAGGTTTTAAACTGCTTTTTTATGCCTGCTGAGTGATACTGAGCATAATTTTATGTGTCTATGTATATTTCCTGCTCTATGGAAATATGATTACAAATAAAAATTGTACAGATTTAAGGTATATGATGTGATATTTTGATATGCATATACATTGTGAAATGATTACCACAATCAAGCTGATTAACATATCCATAACCTCACTTAGCTATTTCCGTATATGGGGTGAGAACACTTGAGTTCTACTCTCTTAGAAAATTTTAAGTATGCACTACATTATTTTTGTTACTATATTTTATTGATTATGCTATTATAATTGTCCCAGTTTTCCCCCCTTGCCTCACTCCATCCAGCAACCTACACTCCCTCCAGCAATCGCCCACTGTGTTTATTCATGCCCATGGGTCATGCATTTAAGTTCTTTGACAACTCCATTTCTTCTACTGCTCTTAACATCTCCCTGTCTATTCTGTCACTACCAGTTTGTACTTCTTAATCACTTCCCCTTTCCCCCATTCTTTGAAATCCCTCTCCCAACTGGCAACCATTCAAATGTTCTCCGTATCTATAATTCTATTTCTGTTCTGCTTCTTTGATTAGTTTATTTTAGATTCATTTTAATATACTTTATTGATTATGCTATTATAGTTGTCCCATTTTCTCCCTTCACTCACCTCCACCCTGCACACCCCCTCTCACCCACATTCCCCCTTTTAGTTCTTTTCCATGTGTTGCACTTATAAGTTCTTTAGTTTCTACATTTCCCACACTGTTCTTACTCTCCCCTTGTCTACTTTCTACCTACCATCTATGCTACTTATTCTCTATACCTTCCCCCCTCTCTCCCTACCCCACTCCCCTGTTGATAACCCTCCATGTAATCTCCATTTCTGTGGCTCTGTCCCTGTTCTAGATGTTTGTTTAGTTTTTGTCTTTGTTTTAGGTGTGGTTGTTAATAATTGTGAGTTGCTGTCATTTTACTGTACATGTTTTTTTATCTTCTTTTTCTTAGATAAGTCCCTTTAACATTTCATATAATAAGGGCTTGGTGATGATGAACTCCTTTAACTTGACCTTTTCTGAGAAGCACTTTATCTGCCTTTCCATTCTAAATGAAAGCTTTGCTGGATAAAGCAATCTTGGATGTAGGTCCTTGACTTTCATGACTTAGAATACTTCTTCCCAGCCCCTTCTTGCCTGTAAGGTCTCTTTTGAGAAATCAGCTGACAGTCTGATGGGAACTCCTTTGTAGGTGACTATCCCCGTATCTCTTGCTGCTTCTAGAATTCTCTCCTTCATTTTAATCTTGTCTAATGTAATTATGATGTGCCTTGGTGTGTTCCTCCTTGGGTCCACCTTCTTTGGGACTCTCTGAGTTTCCTGGACTTCCTGGAAGTCTATTTTCTTTGCCAGATTGGGTACATTTTCCTTTATTATCTGTTCAAATAATTTTTCCACTTGCTCTTCCTCTTCCTCTTCTCCTTCTGGTACCCCTATAATCTGGATGTTGGAACATTTAAAGATGTCCTGGAGATTCCTCAGCCTCTCCTCATTTCTTTGAATTCTTGTTTCTTCATTCTTTTCTGATGGATATTTATTTCTTCCTTCTGGTCCACTCTTTTGATTTGAGTCCCAATTTCCTTCCCATTACTATTGGTTCCCTGTACATTTTCCTTCATTTTACTTAGTGTAGCCTTCATTTGTTCATCTAATTTGTGACCAAATTCAACCAATTCTGTGAGCATGTTGATTACCAGTGTTTTTATCTATCCATCTGATAGGTTGGCTATCTCTTCATCACTTAGTTGTATTATTTCTGGAGCTTTGATCTGTTCTTTGATTTGGACCATTTTTTTTTTTCATCCTGACACACCCATTATGTAATGAGGGGCAGAGCCTTAGGTATTCACCTGGGTGGGGCAACCCACATCACTGGGTTGTGTTGCTATTTGTGAGGCAGGGGTCTGAGAAGGAACAATGGAGCTTGCTCCATTCTCTGCTAGATTTCAGTCACTTCCCCTGCTTCCACAAGCAAATTGGGCCCTTCTGGTGCTGATTCCTATGTAGATGGGTTTGTGTATGTTCTAGTGACCCTGTAGATCTCTCCAGTGAACTCTCCTGTGAGGCTTGGAGTTTCTCTTGGTGCCTCACCCCCCACAGATATTTTCAATAGGTGTTTTGAGCCTTTATTTCCCTGTGCTGGGACCTTGGGTTGCATGGTCTGTCTCTCTCCCCAGTTTTGTCTGGTTTATCTGTGAGTGAATGTGTGACCAGACGGTCCACCAGCTGCCTTGTTGCTGCACCCTATTCCACAATCCGCTGCCTGGCTGGGTCCGCCAGCCACTGCCTTGCATGCCTGGGGTCTGCCAGGCAGTGTTTTGCCTTGACCCCTCTCCACCTGACCACCCGATTCCATCCCTCCTACCACTCTGGATGAATGTGTCTACTTTAACTCCTTGGTTGTTGGACTTCCATACTATTCAATTTTCTGTCAGTACAGGTTGTTTATTGTTTCTAAATTGTTGTTGTCCTTATTTTGGTCATGTGAGGAGGCACAGTGTGTCTACCTATGCCTCCATCTTGGCCAGGAGTCCTAGATTCATTTTTTGATAATTAT
Source organism: Anoura caudifer (assembly GCA_004027475.1). Classification (NCBI taxonomy): domain Eukaryota; kingdom Metazoa; phylum Chordata; class Mammalia; order Chiroptera; family Phyllostomidae; genus Anoura; species Anoura caudifer. Next base: position 119,174 of record PVKU01001177.1, on the reverse strand, counting down.
ATGTTTATTACCATTTAATGTGTATAGTTTTGATTTTCTTTTCCTTAGATAAGTCCCTTTACAATTTCATGTAATAATGGTTTGGTGATGGTGAACTTCAGTTTTACATTGTCTGGAAAGCACTTTATCTGCCCTTCCATTTTAATAATAGCTTTGCTGGATAGAGTAGTCTTGGTTGTAGGTCCTTGCTTTTCATCACTTTGACTATTTCTTGTCAATCCCTTCTAGTCTGCAAAGTTTCTTTTGAGAAGTCAGCTAACAATCTTATGAGAACTCTTTTGTAGGTAAGCATCTGCTTTTCTCTTGCTGCTTTTAAGATTCTCTATCTTTAGCATTTAGCATTTTGATTATGATGCGTCTTGATGTGGTCCTTTTTGTGTCCATCTTGTTTTGGACTTTCTGTACTTCCTGGACTTGCATGTCTATTTCCTTCACCAAGTTAGGGAAGTGTTTTTTCACTTTCCTTTCAAATAGATTACCAATTTCTTCTCTTCTCCTTCTGGAATTCCTAAGATGCAATGTTGGTACACTTCATGTTATGCCAGAGACTACTTACATTATCCTAGTTTCTTAGATTCTTTTTTCTTGTCACTGATCTGATTGGATACCTTTTCTTTCCTTATGCTCCAAATCATTGATTTGATTATTGAGTTCGTCCACTCCACTGTTGATTCCCTGTAAATTGTTCTTTATTTCAATGTGTATCCTTCATTTCTGATTGGACCATTTTAATGCTGTTAATTATAGTCACCATGCTGTACATTAAGTTTCCAGAGCTTATTCATCTTATAACTGAAAAACTATGCCCTTTTTCAATAGCATGTCTTCTTGCCCTCTCTGAAGCCTCTGGTAACCCACCATTCTACTCTGTTACTATGAGTTCAATGTTTTTGTTTGTTTGTTTTAATTTCCACATATAAGAGAGATTATGCAGAGATTATCTTTCTGCCTTATATCACTTAGCATAGTATGCTCCAGGTTCATCCATGTTGTTGCAAATCACAGAGTTTCCTTTTAAAAATATATATTTCATTACATAAATTTACATATATATCCATTCATTGGCAATAGACACTTAGGATATTCTTATATCTTGGCTGCTGTGAATAATGCTGCAATAAACATGGAAGTGCAGATATTTCTTCGAGGTCCTGATTTCACTTCCTTTAGATACATATCCAAAAGTGGGATTTGGGGATTACACGTAGTTCTGGTTTTAATTTTTTGAAAACCTCCACACTGTTTTACATGATGGATGTACTGATTTACTTTCCCACTAACAATTGAGAGGGTTCCCTTTTCTCCACAGCTTCAATGATACTTGATATCTTTTGACTTTTGGCCATCATAATTTGCTATCATATATAATTTTAAGTACAATATCTATACAAATATTTTACACATTTTTAATTGAACTTCTTTTGAAGTTATTCTAAATATTCAATTATTTCATTGTCATTATAAATGACATTGACTTACTTATTACATTTATAGGCATAATTAATTTAGGGGTAAATTTTGAAATGACAAATTGTGAAAAACTCTGGTAAAGGAGGGTGATCACTGCACTACTTCAGGCAGTGTGGGTTTGGAGAGTGCCCAGAGAGCTCATCTTAGCCCTAGACACAATGTGGTCGTGAGTTAGTGTGCCTATTTTTTTGTTTGTTTGTTTGTTTGATTGTCTTTTTGGCATGGAATTTCAGTGAAGGAATTACAGATATTCAAAAAATGGAACTGTTTTTATGAGTGTATTGCTTGGGGCTTCTGAAGAGCATTTAGGTCAGGGACTCTTAACTCTTAACCCTGGAGGGGTCAAGTGGATGCCAATAATCATCCATGCAAAATAATCATCAGTTTTAGTACGAAGTCAAACTTTCTCACAGAAGTTACTTAGATGATTATTAATAAATAATGTTAAAAATTGTTTGTTTATTTAAATTCCTACTTTTAAAGTGGATGACCAATGTCATCCACACAACCTCTCATGCTCCATTCTGAAGTGTGACCCCTGCAGGGTTAAATAATACAAAGGAGAAAGATTCAGTAATATATGTTTTTCTACCAATAATATTACTCACCTTGTTTTTTGGGCCTTGAAAATTAATAAAAATTATTAATATCCATACAATATTAAATGCTTAAATGATTTAAGAGCAAATCAATAAAAAATCTCCAATGAAAGAAAAGACCACAGAGTTAAAAATCAAATATAAAATATCTTTGTTATTAGCAGATAAAATATGTTTGGTGAGACTGACAAAGCATACTTAAATTACAAGGACATAATGAATTTAGTTGTTAGGAGAAATTTAAAGACAAGTGTTCAAACTTCTGATTAAGATAACATTAAAAATAGTTGTTCTACTAGTGTACTTCAAATTATAAATATAGGCCCAGTCTTTCATGAGACCTTTTAATTGACTCAGGAAGATACCTTTGATCTCTCCTTAAAAGTTACATGATCAGTAAAATCCATTTGATTAAAGCACATAAAAAGGAAAACATGTGAGCAAAAAACATATACTTGGACTCACACATTATTAATCTACTGACATTTGTTGAGATGATCAATGAACACCATGGAGGTCGTTAAGGGAGGAAGAAACAACTGCTGCTAATAACTAATTAGATAGTAGGCAAGGGACTGAGGAGCCTTGCAAGTAAAATATCTCAGAGATAATGAGCTCCATTTCTAGTCAAGGGAACAGGTTAAAAATAAAATAAGCAATCTGAGGATCAGTCATTTATTAAGTGATAGAATGTAAATCAAGTTGTGACTGTTTGAGGCTAGCTCCCATGTTCCTTCCAACAAACAACAGTTTTAATAAATTGAACCCCAATAAACATGAAGTTACATAGTCATAAAACCAATAGGTTTCTCCATATCGAACAATAGATTTATTAGCTTAATCAGTGCCAATCACTGGCATTGCTAGTAAATATAACTAATAATTTTTCTGAAGGAAAATAAGAAATGCAAATTTTATTTAAGGGTTAAAGGGAAACCTTTTTGAGGAAATGACAATGGAAGAAATTAAGGGTATTTTACCAGTCAGGATTCTGGGTAATTAGAGTATAAATTGACTTTATGGAAAGGAAATCTAGTGCTTAACTAATCTCTCGCAAGGCTGGAGAATGGACCTCAGAGTAGAAACAGCCCCAAGTGAGGTTGTGAAAGGGCTGGAGAACAGGTGACTGTCCTGGACCACCTCTGCTGTAGCCTCAGCAGTGACTTTGGACCCACCACTCTGCCACATCATCAGTGCACCTGCCGCACATGGGAATCAGATTCATGATTGTGTTCTTCTCATATATTCTCTAAGTGGTTCTGCAGGTTTCCCACTTTTTATAACAACCCAGCAGAGGAAAACGTTCACCCACCCTCTTTCTGGTTTTAAAGAAACTGGAAGATGCCTGGGTGCCTGGCATTTTCCCCTGGAGTACCTCTACCACTTCAACAGTATCACACATGGTTTGATATTATTTGTTTTAGTTATTATTCAGTTTCAAATATATTTTTATTAAATAATAAAGTTTTTACTTTTTATTTTACTATATGGCCCATAAATTGTTTAGGATTATGCATTCTAGTTTTCAAACACAAGGAGTTCCTATAACTCTGTGTTTACTGTTTTGTTACTGCTTTCATAAATGAGTTTGTTTAATTGGATGTGCTCTGTAACAAACAACATTTTTAAAATTTGTGAGACTTAGTCTATTACCTACTGTATGGTCAATTATTTTGTATGAAAATACTTGCAAATGATAGAACAAGTGTCAAATGCAGTGTCCTAAGGGGTCTGTTGGAAAGAGTCCAACCATTGTTAACATAACAAGAATGGTTTGCCGTACATCATTGTAACCTGGCAGCCAAGGAGAGCAGGCTGGAATGCACATGTGTGAACAATGACAACCTCACTGTACTGGTCAGTGGGGGTGGTAGAAGCCTTTGAGTGAGTATGTGTACTGTGTGGCCGTGCATTTAGAATGACTAAGTACAGCAACATATCTGCATCAAATTTTTCATTAAGTTTGAATATTCCTCCATGAAAACTATTCCGATGAATCAGAAGGCTGCAGCTATGGCCAAACTGGTGATTGGCAGCTCCATCACAACAACATGCCCACTCATGCATCATGTTCTGTGTGGTTTTTGTGGCAAAACATCAAACTACCCAGGGGATTCAGTCCTCTGCAGCCCAGATTTGGTACCCTGTGACTTCTGACTTTTCCCAAAACTAAAATCACCTTTGAAAGGGAAGAAATTTCAGGCCATTGATGAAATTCAGGAAAATACGATGGGGCAGCAAATAGTGATTGGAGAACTGTGTGAGGTCCCAAGATGCCCACTTCGAAAGAAATTGAGGCTCCATTGTCCTGTGTACAATGTGTCTTGTATCCTCCTCAGTCAATGTCTCTATTTTCTATGGTACATGACTGGATACTTTCTGGACAGACCTCACATATAAGATCAAATTTGTTAATCTCATTGACTAAATTCATTGGCAAACTACTATTATACCATTTAGTCTTTACTGAAAAATAGGAGTATGTTAAAAATATTCCACAACTGTTACGAAACTGTTCATCTCTTTTGGAGTTCTCTAACTGGTCTTAATATACTTTGAAACTAACTTACTTAATAATTCAAAGCTAACTTATTTAGAATTATTATTTTCAAGTGAACTGAAATTTCAATATGTATCACTATCTATGATAAAATTTTTAATATTAAAGGCTATCTGTACATTAATAGAAATATTACACTGAGTATTTCAGTTATCAATGTATTGCTTCTCCACTCCTTTTTGCCTGCTTTGTGAAAGCAAATAGATGCCCTTTACTGTTTATTTAATCTTTGTCAACTGGCATTATGTTATACTTGGTCTTTAGAGGGCCGTGGAGAGACATTGTAGGAAGAAAGTGTCTTCTTGCTTGGCAGGCTCGGACAGCGTGTGTGGCTTTCTCTTCAGCCCTTGGCTGCTCTTAATGCACACAGCTTCTCCGGTCCCGAGTTCCTGCAAGACAGTGGTCAGCAGTACACAGCTGCTGGGGTCTCCCCACCTCACCCCCATCCACCTGTATGGTTATGTAGCAAAGTTCCTCTGGTCTTTCCCTGGTACAATAAGGACAGATTTCCAGCAAATTCTATTAGTGCAGCAACAGAGTGACCTCTCTGTCATTCACCAAACGGTGGGTGTGCCCTTTCCAACAGAGACTGGACCTCAGCTCTGGGTTACAGAGAACTCTTTTCTCGATGTTTTATCTCAGTCTTATAGGTAGTGGATATTCCTTTTAACTGCTATTTTCCTATTTTCTATACTTCTCTTTACTTTTTTTATTTTCTAGTCCCTCAGCACTGCAATATAGTGTTACAGTTATTAATTTGATACTAAACTTCCCTTTTTAAATTACTGTGTGTTTTTTTTTTCTTGTGAGTGGACCCAGACTGATATGCCATCATCTAAGTCAGATAGGAAGACCATGACAAAATTTTAAATAATTTTCAATAATTCATTTTTATTGTATTTTTTTCATTGCCATTTATCTCCACTATACTGTCTTCCATCTCCACCCACCTGCCTCCCCACAACCCCGTAATCACCACACTGTTGTCCACGTCCATGACTATTTTGCTCCATCCCTCCACCCCCACCAGGGTTATCAGCCTGTTCTCTATGAGTCTGACACTATTTTACTTGTTGGTTCAGTTTGTTCACTAGATTCCACATGAGTAGAATCATATGGTATCATATAGTGTCATATGTTATATGTCTTTCTCTGACTGCTCAATTGATTTAGCACAATGTTCTCTAGGTCCATCCACGCTGTCACAAAGGGTGAAACTTTCTTCTTTTTTACAGCCGAGTAGTATTCCAGTGTGTAAATGCCCATAATTGTTTTATCCACTCATCTACTGATGGACACTTGGGCTGTTTCCAAGTCTTGGTGATTGTAAATAAGTCTACAATGGGGGAATTCTACATGCATAGGGATGCATGCATTCTGTCAAATTGGTGTTTCAGGTTTCTTCGGATAAATTCACAGAAGTGAAATCACTGGGTCATAAGGCAGATCTGTTTTTAATTTTTTGAGGTAACTTCATACTGCTTTCCACGGAGGATGTACCAATCTGCATTCCTATGAACGGTACAAAAGTATCCCCCCTTCTCCACATCCTTGCCAACATGTTTGGTGGTTTATTGATGATAGCCATTATGACAGGCGTGGAGTGGTATCTGACTGTAGTTTTAATTTGCATTTCTCTGATGATGTGTGACCTTGAGCATCCTTTTATATGTCTTTTGGCCATCTGTATGTCCCCTTTGGGAAATGTCTATTCAGGTCCTTTGCTCATTTTTCTAATGGGATTTTTTTTGGTCTTAAGTTTTATAGGTTCTTTAATACCTTATTGGATATATCAGCAAATATATTCTCCCACTCAGTGGGCTGTCTTTTTACTTTGTTCATGGTTTCCTTTGCTGTGCAAAAACTTTTTCGTCTGATGTAGTTCCATTTGTTGTTGTTTCCCTCACTGAGGAGAAATATAAGAACAAATATTGTTGTGAGCAGTGTCCGAGGTTTTACTGCCTATGTTTTCTTCTAGGATTTTTATGGTTTCAAGTCTAACAGTTAAATCTTTTATCTATTTTCAATTTATCTTTGTGTGTGGTCCGAGAAGGTGGTCTAGCTTCATTTAATTGAGAAGTTTATATACATCTCTTAAAGCTTTAACTAAATTTTATCTAGTCTACCAATAGACCTTTTCATATGTTTAGATATTTTGTGGTAGTGTCAATATTCCTGGAAACTTTTATGTAGGGATTCTTTTTGGCTTAACTTTAAAATGTATTACTTCAAAAATATTTTTTGTCTTCTTTCTGCCTGGTACTTGGGTGCAATCCAACCGGAGACCTCTTTTCACCAAGTTGAAGAGTAGAGATTTGGGACTATTCTAGTAATTTTAGTTCACCCACTTAGGTGTCTGATTTTATTTTGGAATCCTCAGGAGGGGATCATGATCACAAGGGGTAAAGAATGTTTCTCCCTCCGTGACAAGAGTTTACTGCAGTTCAGGAAATCAGAATGTTGTTTTTTGTGATTTTTTTTTCCAGATCCCCCTCACAGATCTGGACTTAAAACAGGAGTCCCTGATCTTAACAGAACTATTATGTTAGATCCTGTGCTTTGTATCTGTACTTCATTAAAGTCTAGATTCCAGACCATTAGGAAGGGGCAGGTACTCAAAAAGTATTCTAGATCTATTGCTCGCTAATTCTTCCAAACTTGAATTTTTCATAAAGGTTTTAGCCTTTGATGAATTTATTTAATTTATCAAGTCATCCACACATTAAAAATATCTTCTTATTTTACCCCACATTTTTAAAAAATATTGATTTTGGAGAGAGACAGGGGGAGAGAGACAGAGAGAGAGAGATTGATTTTTGTTGTTCCACTTATTTATGCATTCATTGGTTTCTTCTTATATGTGCTCTGAGCAGAGATTGAACCTGCCACCTTGGTGTATTGAGATAACTCTCTAACCATCTGACCTACCCAACCAAGGCATATTCTATTCACATTTTAAATGGGCTATAACAATAGGAATTTATCTTACTGCCTTGTTCACATAGTATTCATTTTTTACATTCTGCAGATAATCCTCATTTTACTATTTCTTCTACAACTCTGTTGTTTTAGGCTTATACCATATTGCCCTGAATTTTCTTGATATCTTACACATTTTTTACAGTATAAATATTTTGGATACACACAGCTTAATATATACCTATTATATTGCAGTGGATTTTTAAACCACTATATGTATTTTCAAACACTAGGAGATTATAAACTGCTTTCTGTACAAATCACATCTAGTTCATATTTGTTGCCTCAGGGATCAGTAGACTGTCTTACATGTTTATTGAACTAAATTTAATTTACAGCAATATTTATTTGTTTTCCTCCCAAGGCTTCATTCTGAATAACCAATAGGAAGTGATGAATTTCTCATGGTTTCTCTTTAAAGAATGAATTTTAAAAATTCATTTAGGGATATGATTAAGCAAATAGACTAAAGAAAGATCCACTATATTTTTTAGAGTTGCTTTTATCTTCTTATATCTGCCTTTGAATATGAAATCCTAGGAAGAAAATCATTAATTTTTAAAATAGAATCAAAGAATATTAAAGCTGGAATATGTGTGAGATATCTGATTCAACCCAGTCATTTTATTTTTCAGCAAATAGAGACAAAGTAATTTGAATGTTATTCAGCAATATTGTTCTAGTATTATACAATATATGCATATACACACATACATATATATAATTTCTTGTGTTTCAGTGTCAAATATGGTTTATTGCTAGTTATGTTGCATTCTTCCTGTTGTTTTAAATGCTTCTAACAAACTGATTAATAGGTGTAATTTAGTCCTACCAATATTCCTTTCCGTTACAACCCCAAGATAAAATGCAAAACTGGTGTCAGTGGAAAATGGAAGCATCTCATTGTCATGAGCACTTGGTCTTTGACAGATAGGGGTTACTATGACATTTTCTTTCTACCAAAGTGATTTTTATCTTTCCAGCTTATTTTTATTACTTATGTTTAATTTCCTCACTTCTTACTTTGAATGCTTGTGCTGGTCTTTATTAGAGCCTTGAGTGCTGCTTCGTATTAATCAGATTCTTCAAGCAAGGCTCCTTCCTTCTGCCTTAGATTTTACCTTACCCAGGAATATCTTTATTCAACTGCAAACTCTTAAACTACAAGAAAATATTATTATGTGAATGAAATTTACATTCAGTACATCCAAAAAATGAACTACTCTTCCACTTTAATGATTTCCTTTCCAGACTTTCCATTTCCTTTTCTGATAAGGGTAAAATTTGAAATTTCTCATTGATGATCTAATTTCTTTGATGTTTCCAAGTTTTCCTTTAAGATTAATTTTCTGGAAGTATTAGTTATCTATTGTTTTAAGCCAGAATCCTGCTCTATTTTATAATCATGATCCATCATAGTTATAATTTGCTGGGTAGACTACAGTATCCCACCATGAATATAATGTTTTGTGTCTCTCATATTTCCAGTTTATATTTTGGTAATTGTCACACCAATAAAACATAGTTACATATCTTTTGTAAAACCTAAATTTCTGTTCTTATTATCTAATATCATTATTCATATATTTTATACATGTATAAAAACAAAAAGTTATATGTTAGAGAGAAATTTTAACGTAACTACCTACACACAGAAATAAAATCCTTTATAATTGAGAGTGTATATTTAGAAAAGCATGAGATTTTTTTACAGAGGATTAGAAAAGTAAGTTGTCTAGTCATATTACTTATAACTAAATGTGGGATTTTGCCAGTTCCAAGTAAAAGAAATCTATGTGGCTGTTTATATAAGTCTAAATGCTCTATAATAATTTTAGGTGTTTTTTTCCTTTTATCAGTAACTAGTTTATAATAAGCAGAAAATTAGCCACTCAAAAATATGCTCACTTTACAAAGAATGAAAAAAATTGCTTTTCACCAGGAAGTTTTTAGTCTACACACTCCCTAAATATGTGCCTCCATGCACTCTAGAGCATTCATGAATAATGTACACCTTCTGCATTTGAGGTTTCCAAAAAACCCCATCTGCATATGGAATCTTTCCATTGCCTTCATTACTTTGCTCAGCTTTAGGGCTTTATCCTAAAGCTGAGTTCCTCAGGAATCACAGCTTGACTTTTACATTTTATTTTATTTGTTTAAAATATTTTATTTATTTATTTTTAGACAGAGGTGGAGGGAGGGAGAAAGAGATGGAGAGAAACATCAATGTGTGGTTGCCTCTTGCATGCTCCCCACTGGGGACCTGGCCTGCAACCCAGGCATATGCCCTGACTGGGAATCTAACCATGACCCTTTGGTTCACAGCCCGCGCTCAATCCACTGAGCCACACCAGCCAGGGCTGACTTTTACATTTTAACTAATCAGTTCCTGGAACTGGAATTGGAATCAAATTGTTCATACCAAATTTGTTTAATGAGGTAATTATTTGTATACTGCATCCAATCTTAACAGCATTTGGGGCAAAATCTAACAATAAATATTGGACTCTTAGTTTCCTGTTGGCCACATTTGTCCAAACAGTTGAATTTAGCATAGGGATCCGTGAAATTGGCTCTAACAAAATAAATAACTCCATAGAATGAGTCTGGAAGTCATATGGACAAACCAAGAGACTAAAGTAAACAAATACATTGGCAAAAACAACTGGAAGACAGACAAAACCTGCAAATACCATATTTGTTTAAGTGCTGCTGAAAATGTCTGAAAAATAACAGCATGAAAAGACTCATGGGAATTTACAAAGGTAAAGTCAGTTCACCTGACAAGAGAATAAGTGTCCTGGCATTTGAAGTTGTCAGAAATTTGAATCAAAAACATTTCTCTATATTGAGAGTGAAAATATTCAGTATATGTCTTATCTAAGTATATCTAAGATAAAATAATATCTAATGCAAACTGTGTCAACGAGGATTCATTCAGTGGACATAATGATTAGAATACATTTTAACATAAAGAATTATTCACTGTAACAGAGGTATAACTTTAAAGATAAAATAGAACTCTAAAGAGTATCTTAGTTCTGAGGAAGTCTTTACAAAAGAGTCTTCCTTCCCAAGCTGGGACTCAAATCTGTTTGCAGAAGTTGTGGTTGCTCAGGCCAGAGCTGGCTGCCCGTCACTGCAAAACTAAATGCACCTAATAAAAATGTGCAATCACTTTTAAAAATATAGCTTGTCTTAATCATGCCAGACAATATAACACAAATAAAATAATGCATAGGGTAATATGCAAAACTTACAGATATTCTACATATGTGAAAATATTTTAGGCTATAATTGAACAAAACCAAATAAATATGTCCTAGTGGATTTAAAAGGCTGCAGGTTATCATCATTAAGGAAGTGCGCAGCTGCGTTCTTCATGAGATGGTTTTAATATACTATCAGGCCACTGGCTTCCAGGTAATGCATTAAGTCATGAGATTTCCTTTCCTAACACATGCCTACTGCTGTGTGTCCTCTGCTCTAGGGTGAGTCCCTCATTTGTATTCAACCTTATAAGTAGGTTGCTGCCAGGCAGGGGCTACACTTGGATTGAAGCTTCCTTCTGCAGAGAAAAACATGGTGACAGACTCAATTGAGTCCTATTCAACCAACAATTCTGACAGAATCTGGCAGACTGAGTGTCTCACTCACAAAAGGTTCACATTACCCACCACAAACATGAAAGTATTTTCTACCATTCTATACATATAAATTTTTAACAATCAGAAGGACTAAACATTTTCCAGAATTTTTTTTCTAAATTTGACCACAAATGATGTCAGCATTTAAAATATGCTTTATGACATGATAATTAAAATATGACAATTTTCAGGAAAGAATTGTAGAAAATTGTCCAACCAAGTCTAAGAGTCTTTGGAGCAGACAATCTTTAATTAACTGATAATTCCATTTAACTGATAACTGATAATATGATAACTGATAACTGATAACTGATAACTGATAATTCCATTTAACTGATAACTGATAATATGATTTAGGGTTGTAAAACATTCATTAGTCAATAATTCAACTGAAAGTTTATTGGAAATCTGATATGGAATAAAACCAAGATATATACAAAAAAGAGTTAAGATAGACATAATTCTCTTTCAACTCAGAAGTTGTATTAAGGTAGGGAAAACAGGTAATAAATATCAACACAATAGTGAACTTTTCGGTAGTGATAGGTGTAATAAAGAAATCTTTGGTTTCCATTAGTATTCCAAGGATGTGGATTCCTCTCCTGAAATTAGTCATTGAAGAATACCTAAAACACCTTCCTAGCTGGAGTCTACTACCACCTCTTCATCCTTTTATATGCAGATGAGGACATGTAACTGAGTTCCCATAAGCTAAACATGCATCCATGTGCAATCTTGCGCCTCTAGGTTAGAGTCACACAAATTCCATAGAGTCCTTTCAGCATCCCTTTCACAAATATTGCCAGATATCGGTGCCTAACAGTAGAATTCATTCTGAAAAAAAGACCATCCTGCCTCTTTGCCCTGGTACTGTTTGTATTTCATATGATGAGAAATAAACATCTATTGTATTTAAGTTTTGATACAGGTAGGGAGGTTGTATGTCAGAAAATGTAACTTTGCATTCACAATACAAAATAAAAAAAGGAGAGGCAATTACAGGAAGCAGTGTTAGGTAGGGTATAATTACTTTAGTTAAAATAAATACTGATGATTTTTTTTCCAAGAAGAAGGTATTTGAGCAGAGATATGAATAGTGAAGCAAGAATACAACATTTATTTTTAAGAATATTCTGGGCAGATAATCAGCCTTTTAATTGAAAGACATTTAAAAACCTTTAAGGAAAAAAACAACAAAACCAATTGGCTAGTGCAGAGTATTAAAAAGGCAAGAACAGTATTATGAGTCAGTATTATGAGTCTGATAGGTGGACAGAGCAAGACCAGACATGGCCTTATAGTCCAAGTTAAGCACATGAGATTGTATTATGAGAAAAAAAGTATTTGATTAACTTTGAACATGAGCTATATTATAGTATTTCAAATGTCACTATATTATTCCAAGGGAGCAAGGGTGAATTAATTTAACCCAGTTAGGCAGCTGGTACAGTAACACAAGTGAGAATACTGCTGACTTTGCTTAGACTGGTGGTGATGAGAATAGTAAATAGGGTTAAATATATGATATATTTTGAATTACTTATTGATCCATTGATCTATTGGTACATTGATATTATTAATCTATTTATTGTGCAGTGAGAAGAAAAACATAATCCAAGGTCAAGCCCAGATTTTTTAGTTGAGCTCTGATTAAATGGAGATAACTGGAAATTCAAAGATCAGTTGAGATGAAGATAAAGGAAATAAAGCTTCTGTTTTCACAGTCGGTGTTATCTCTCTTAATGTGTTCCGGGGGTACACGGCAAACAATACAACTCTAATGTGAGTCCAAGAGAGAGGCAAAACATGGAGGTACAAAGTCGACATGGGCACGTAAACAGTGTATAAAACAACAGTAGCAGGTTAGTGCTACTAAGGTGAACAGAGATAGAGGGGCAAGGAGGTCATTTTAGAGGAAGGAGAATGAGCCAGCAAGGAAGAATGAAAAGGAGCCAGCAATGAGGTAGAAGGTGCCTAAAGCTAAAACAGAATTTCTTTAAGAATAAAGGGATTTGAATAAATTGAGTAATATAGAGAAGCTAGCTTTTGTCATTGAATTTGGCAGGCTGAAGGTTTACTGACTTTTTTTAAAGGGGTTTGATGTATGTTTTAGAGTAGAAGTTTATCCTAGTTCTTGTGGATTTATGAGAGAATAGTCAGTGAGATCATAAAAGCCAGTGAGTAGAGAGAGTTATAAGGAGTATTTTTGTAAATAAGTGCGGAGGAAAGAGGCAATTGAAGAAGAGGACACAGTGCCCAAGGGGATGTCTTGTTATTTTTAAAATGTGAAATATACTACATATTATATACTGATGGAAAGATCCTCAAGTACATAAGAAAAAAATGATGGGGCAGGAAATGGGCAACTACATAAGCAAAGTCCCTGAATAGGAAAAAGTAATAGGACATATTGCAGAAGCAATTGCTATGACCTTTCAATTGCAGTTCCTTCACTGAAACAGGAGGAAAGACATAATATGGAGGAAGAGTTAGGCTGTTGTTAGACTTAGTGGGTAGAAGATAAGGTGTTTCTTTCCTGAAGTTGTTAATGTTGCAATTGGGACTGAGGGGAATAGGAGAAAGATGTGGAGGTTTAAAAAGAGAGGAGAGAACGCGGAGTAGCAAGCTTGGAAAGAGTAAAACAAATTTGCTTGAAAAATGCGGAAGAATAGCACACACAGATGAATAGCTACCTGGAATCTGCTCATGAATTTAGTATGAGCAAGTTTCAGTTAGCAAGATTATGGTTTGCTGCAGCTACGCTCACTAAGTGGGAAAAGAGCTGTGTTCAGTTAGGATTGAGACACAGCCAGGTGAGTTCATGGTGGAGGAAAATTCTAGTAGTTTGGGAGTAATGGAAAGAAGAAATTATTGAAAGCAATTATTTATTCTAAACCCTGAACAGAGAGAAGTAAAATAGAGAAAGGACAATGAGCAGTAAGATGATGAAGGTCAAAACTTTAAGGTCCCTTTAAGGATCACAACAGTTGAACTCTGAGTTCCAGTGGAAATGATTTGGTACACTATGAGGTGCTGAGGAGAGGAGAAAGGCTTAAATTAAGATTTTTGAGGTAGAGCAACTACTGATTAGATTTTTAAAAACTGGTGACTGTTAAGAAATTGGCACAGAGAAGGGTGTTTTTCAGAAGGCAGGACAGAATTGCAGAGCAGAAGCCAGGTAGCTCTTGCTGCCCTCAGCACCAAGCCACCGAAGCGGTGGATTTACATTATTGTTAAGAAGAAGATGCAGAAGGAGTATAAATCTTCTGTTCTTACCAATGATATCCATCTTTAAAAAAAAAGGAAAAACAATACAGGCTTTTAAATAGCTCTCCTGGTATGGATTTTAGGGTCACATCCATCCTGCTGCTAAACTGTAAAGGAGACCCGTAAGCTGGCCATGCCCTGGAGGTTTTTTCATGAAGGCTGTGGTGGCAAACATCATTCTTCTTCCGAGATTAGTTCAAATATGACAGTCATTAGCTTTGTGTGTATATCCGAACTACATCCAATGTGACAGGCTCGATACGTGATACTGGAGTTTGCAATGTGCTCACTAGGGACAGAGAGCTCCAATGTCCCTGGTCTCAGTGTTCAGTAAAGATAATGATATGTGTGTTCAACTCAAGAAGTCTGGTAACCAAAAGATCTGTCTTATATTTTTGTGTTATTAGTACTTGAATGTCTCTGGATGGGATACTCACCTAATTTTTATAAGAGATATCAAATTATTTATGGGATTTCATAAAAAATCCAGTAATATTATTGGTTGTGTTTTATATCTATTACTGGTATATTCACTGCATTAAATATATTGCATTATACTTACTGAACAATTCAGTCTTAATTTTTAAAACTCATTTGTATATAGTGTGATAGTCTCTATAATAAATATGACTTTATTTTGAAACTTGCAAATTAGTTTGAGGGAGAAAATAAAAACAAACACAAAAAGTAAATAGCATGTAAATACCACTGGGCAAGACTCTGTGATATGTCAGCACAGAAACATGAAAGTAAATATTATAGACAGTACAATCAAATAAGTGTTTATAGAAAATGAAAAAGTCAAACAAATTTGGAAACAATTACCGAACAAAAGAGGAGAAATGCCTCATTAAATTAGAGTATCAAATGAAAGAACTTGAAAATCAAAGCAAAACAAATTAAGTGGAGAAACTGAGCTTGGAGTATAAAAATACATAAAGGAAAAATATATATGTTTTTACTTATATTTTTCCTACTGGTTAACTTTCACCTTTGAAGTTTATCTTTCATATAAGGAAAATTTAAAAGGGAAGCAAAAAAAACCACAAGTTTTTTCTACTATCTCAGGCAATAAAAGCTAGTTAATTACTGCCAGTCACGTGGAAAATCCTGCTCCCAATGACAGCAGCCCATGGGTGTGAAAGCCCTATTGCTGTTTCCCATCCCTATGCTAGTGGCTGTTGCTACGCTCTCCTCACCAAGATTCAAATTCTAAACTTGAACATCCTTCAAAATAAGAATTAACTAGTTTATTTCTTTTAAAAAATAAAGTCAGCAATAAGAAACAACAGAAATTCACATATGCAGTGAGTTGATTAAACCACAGTCATTTTTGTAGCTTTTATTTTTATCTCATAAGACAAAACAATGGTAAATCAGATCCATACCAACAAAAACATTTAATTTCAGCAAGTAATTAAAAAGATTCCCAAGCCAGTCAAAAATGCTTCTTTGGGGAAGTGACTTTCAAAATACAAGAAGGAGTAATGCCACAGAGGGGCCACAGAGATTTCGCTGTTGTTTGTAAAATAAACAAATCCTTATACAATGGATGTTTTTACTGGCTACTGTGCTTATAATGAGATTGATTCAACTTCTAGTGTACTGATTGTATTAAACTGTATACATTAAAGTGATAGAATTAGGCTGATTGGGGATTAGGCAAAGCAATTGAAGTTGGGGGAAATTATACAAAATTAATATATACTTGATATTTTAAGCTTCTGCATGTGCATTTCTTTGACTCTCCAAAGAAAGTGAAACAGCAACAAGAACCTTTTAAACAGTAGTGAAGACAAAGTCACATTAAAACTACAATGTTATGATATATTTATTTTAATTATTTTGTTTGTTTTGGTTTGTATGTTTATTTAATTTTGGTTTGTTTGGGTCTTGGTTTTTTATTTCATCCAAAAATATGTTCAAATCAAAACTACCAGTAAAAATCTCACTTAGAATGTGGGCTTAATAAAATAAAAATCTCATTCTATAAAATCTAGTGGCCACAAGAAATGACACAAAAATCAACTAATGCATCAGTGCTCTCTAATTTATAGAAACGATGTGGGCCTGCATTAGTAGAGAGCCCATTTTATAGAGAGATTCCACAACTCCTTTTTAATTCAAATTAATTTTACTAGATAAAGTATAGGATTAAATGAGAAGGTTATTAGATTTGGTTTCATAAAAAATTGCCCACTCTTTAAATCACCCGATAATGTAAATACAATAGTAAACCAACTAAAATACCTATTATATCTAAAGGGTATTATCTTACAGTTTGGTGTATTCCTAATTGCTGTTTTAATAATTATTGATTCAAATCCTAGTCAGGGATAGACAAGCAACAACATGAAGTTTGGAATTCAAAAATATATTATATGTCCACTCAGACTACCCTTCTCCTCAATAAGTGTTCCTTTAGGTTCATAAATACTGGTTAAAATCAAACTGTCAATTACTCAGCTTTAATAAGAATCTATATTATGTTTAACAATATTTTAAGAAAGCTATAGAGAATAAAGTAAAACTTTCTATGCAACCAATTCTCACAACCTTTACATTTATATGTATATTAATATTGATTTGCTTACATTAAGTTAAAAGAGAATGTATATAAGTTAGAGGGGCAGTATTTTATAAGAAAGCAAAAGACATATAATCATCTAAATATTTAGAAATTGTCATTCTATAATAGTCAACCTTTTTCCATATAAAAATTTAAAAATGACTTCATAAATGCACGTGTATTGGGGAATAAAGACTTTAGACTACTCTGACTTACCAGGAAATGGAATTAGAATGAAATGTACTAACAAACTGATAAAAAGACTCACATACTGACAGTTTCTTTGCAAGCATATCACAAGCACCAGCAGTTCCAGCTCCTGCTTCTACAAAAAGCAGTCGTGACCATGACTTCAGGTGACAGACTGTGCAACTGCAGGAATTTGGCTGGCACCGACCAGCAGCTGCCCAGAGTTCTTTATCTTGGGGGCTCTCCCTGCTCTCTCCTTGAGGCATCAGCCACCTTTAATTGCTTTGCCAGTTTAAGGAAACAGATAACTGGTGGGCCGATGAGCCCCAACTGGGTGGAGTCCACATTGTGCACAGAGCAGGAGTCCCCTGCTCTGCTATCTGGGTTTTCTGAACCATCCAGGATTCCATAGGAATCAATAGGCAGCACCCCAGGGATAGTCAAGGCTCAGTGACTAAGAAAAATCTAGTGCCCCAGTGTGGGATTTGGAGGGAGTTTTTGGTGTTCTGGTTTCTGGATTTCTGGGTTTTAAATATTTGTTCTGTTTGAAAGCTGTCACACAGCTTCTTCAGCTTCCTCTATCTGCCTCAATGTCCCATCTCTCTGCTGGGATGGGCCTTGCTCTGTAAATTGTCTGCCCAAGCAAACTTTTCTCCTGAAAGGCAGCAGCTTCACCTGCAGTTCCTGCTGGAACATGCACTCCAACTCCAGATGCTTTTAGCCTGTTTAGGGGGACCCAGGGGAGAACTGATCCCTGCTGAGATCTATAAGCATGTAAGTAAAACTATTCGGGAAGATGGGATTCCAGGGCAAGCAATCAATGTTCACCCAAATGATCTATGATCTCCTGGGAGAAATCCCAGGTCACAATAAGCATTTCTTCAGATGTACTCTATTACACTGTTGGGGAACAACTGAACATCAGCAAGCACTTCAGAATCTCTCTAAGACGTTGGTCACCATAGCCAATAAAACAGCCCCCTCACTTGCTAATATTCACAAGTCTTTGGATTCTATAGCTAAAGTGGTCTTAGATAATTGAATCACCTTAGAGTACGTACTTGCACGCCCATCAACTCTGCTTGTTGTATTTAGATTGACACCTTTCCTCTGGTGGAAACTAACATCATCAAAATCAGGCAACAGGCTATGTAACTTCAACAAACATGGGACCATCATGCCCCTGTTTTTGAGAGAAGTACAGATTGGCTTGTGAGTATATTTTCATGGGTACCACAAGGAATCGTGTCTATGTTAGGAGGAGTTTTAAATTTATATTTAGCCATTCTTTTCTTTAAAATGCCTGTTTTTATTTTAAATCTCTTTATGACTCATTTTTCCCAAGCCAGACAAAAATTTATCTGTTCAACAGCTGCTTCTAAAAAATTATATATCTGCTTTTAATTCATGAGATTTTGCTCAGGTTTTTCATTCTCCCAGAAGATTCACAGGACATCAATAGGTCCATAGATATGAAGGAAGAATTGATAGTGGGGAATTGGAACAGGGAATAAAAACCTTACACAATACTACTCTTACTTACCATGAAGTGGAATCAGAATGAAATTTACTAACAGACAAAAAGAACTCACATAGAGCCTGTTTCTTTGTAAACATATTGCAAGCACCAGCATTTCTACTTCCTGCTTGTACAGAAAATGGTGGTGACAGTGACTTTGGGTAACACAGATCACCCAACTGGAGGAATTTGGCTGGCACTAACCAGCTCTAGGATGCTGACATTAAAGATCAATAGCAGGACCAGCAAGGACACTGCCAGCATGTACACAGACAGCCTCTCTCCCTGATCTTTGTTCTCCTTTTACCTCTCCCTCATTATAACTCCCCTGGCTGCACTGAGATATTAAGATGCGCTTTGAAGCATGAGTCCCCCATATTCCCCATATTGCTGGCACCTGAATAAAACCACTTTCCTTTACAGCACCTGCTTCTCGGATATTGGCTTTCGAAGCAGCGGGCAGCTGGGCCTGCATTTGGTTATATGCACTGCAATTCTTTTCATGCTCCTTTGTGAATATAAATGGCTAAATCATTTTTCATTTTAAGTGATTATATACTAAAGATGGTACTAAAGGATCAGTTGCTGAAGCTGCAGTCAGCCACTCAGGTGGTAAATTCTGGAGCTGGCCGTGTACCATGGAACCCTGCATCACCTTTGCTGGGTTACAATATCACCCATCAGGCTTCAGCTTACAAATGAGATGACATGGACTTTGTAAGTCTGATTTCATCACAACAAGCAATGAAGAGGTTGTCCATGTGATTCTAAGACTTGAGGCTAAGGTTAGCCATTGAAGGCAATTTGCTCAAACTTCCATAGTGTGAGGAGCAAACAGCTTTGATCATAATGGAATCTGCAAGCTTTAAAATGCCAAGAAGGAACTAACTTCATCAGAAACAAATTAAGGAAATGGATAACCATCAAGTTGAAGTGGCAGTATTGCAGAATGTCCACAGGAACTGGAAAAATAAGTAATAAGCATGAAAAAATGAGTACGAAGAAAGGATTAAAGAACTAGAAAATTTGTTATAACAAGTGGCTCAGGTATCAGAGAAACTGATGACTCTGAAATTCATGAAATGCATGAAACTACTCAAGTTATACAAAGTGAAAAAGAAGAGTCTACCAAGAAGATCGAAGAACTTGCAGTTAGAATTGAATGCATAAATAAGAAATTATTTTCTGCAGAAAATGAGAGAGATATTTTAAGCAGAGAATACCAAATAAATGAGGAAACTTTACTGACAAATTTAAAGGAAGTTCTTGGCTTTGGGAGGAATTAGATAAATATATTCAAACCTTAGGGGAAAATGAAATTTTACAGCAAACTGTAGATGGAAAAAAACACCAGTGTTGCATCCATGAAAGAAGAAAAGAGCCATCTCAAAGAACTACAAGGAGGGAGAGAATGGCAGGGTTGAATTGCACCTATGGTTGACCCTAAAACTCTAGACACTATTGTAAAACTCAAATCTGAGGTATTTCAACTGAATGTAATAAAAGGTAGTCTTGAAGAGGAAATGCAACATTATCAAAAGGTATCCGAAGATCAAAAGGGATATAAACTGCAGCCACTTCGATCTTTACAAGAGCAGAAACAGGAAATGAATGATCTTCAATATCAGCATGAGCAAGTGAATATTAAACACACTCTGCTCTTTTTGGTGAAAGACGAAGAAATTAAGAATTTGAAAAACACAATGGGAGAAATCAAAATCCAGTTACCTGAAAAAATAAAACATCACATTGAAGCAGAACATTCTGGTATTTTTCAAGTAATAAAACTTCAAAGTTTTAATATAGAAAATGGAATTGAAAAGCATGACTTATCTAAAGCCGAAACTGAGGGATTACTGAAAGAAGTAAAAGAACAAGAACTGGAGATTAAACTTCTAACTGAAAAGAATGTTTCTTAAGATGAACAGATTGATTAGCTGTCCAATGGTGAGATTGGGAAACTAACTCAGATTATCTAGCAACAAGATTTAGAGAGAGGAGGTCTTCAGGCTAGAATATTTTCAGCTTCCTACATCCAGCAACAATTGCAAGTGTATGGTTTGGAAAGCGAACAAGTATTAGCCATTTTAAGTGAGAAAACTATGAGAAATTAGCAATATAAAAAGAGATTATCATAAAATGATGGATATCATTGTTGTCAAAAAAGCGAAGAAAGAAAAAAAGACAAAAAAAAAGTCCACTAGATTGGAAACTCATGGTCAGGATATTTGTAGAGACCATTTATAATTTATCACACATCATTAGAGAAAAACACCTTGAAATCAATGCATTAAAATTTATATATACACCAATTATATATATATATATATACTATGTATATAATGTATATGGAATTTAGATATACACATATAGTGTGTGTATATGTAATACACACACACACACACACAAATAATACAGACAACAGAGTGGTGATAGCCGGGGGAAAGGAGGTAAGGCTAGGTAGAGGTGGGCAAAGGAGAAATAAATGGAGATGGAAAGGGACTTCACTTTTGGCACTGGACACAGAATGCAGTGTGCAAATGATGTTTCATTGAGTTGAACATTGAAACCTGTATGGTCTTGTGAACCAATGTCATCCCAATAAATCCAATTAAAACTAAATAAAAATATAACTATAAAAAATCAGTGTATTAAGGCACAATGTCGGAAATTGACGGTGTGGCCAACATCCAGCATTGGTAATGAAATTAGAGGTGTTGATATTAATCAGTTCAAGGACCTTCTGCAGGGGCACAGCAAATGGAAACAAGATGATGGAAGAGTAGAAACAGCAGGTGATGAGCACGCTACAAAGTATGCAGTGAGTCAACCCTACTTCAGAAACCACTTCAACAAGTTCAGACACAGATTTTAACTGACAGTAGTAACAATGATAAACTACAGATGATCTCCACTGACCTGTTCCAAAGTAGTAAAGGGAATAAAATCAAACTAAAAAGCTTGAAGGAGGAATTAGCACATACTCTGCTCAGCATAGGACAGGTTTGAAAGTCAAGGATACTTGACTTTATTTCACTACAACCCTCCACTGGATCAATATTTCAGAGACCACAGAATCTCTCAAGGCAAATAGATCTGATGTACTGGATGAGTCTCTAAATTGCTCCAGGAAGAGGTAGAAGGACTCAGAAGGCGAACAGTCTGGAAGGAAAACTGATATTACAGGGCTTTCTGCCTAAAGTGAATGCTGGTTTGGATCTAAAGGAAGAACAAATTGAAAAAATTTAACAAACAAAATAAGGGCCAACAGGAAGTTCTGGATGATGCGCAAAAGAAATCAATAAGCTTGCAAAGTAGCACAAAAGGAAAAGTCCACGGAATTCTAATGAGAAACCTCTTTATAGGATATGTTCAAATACCAACACATGTATGGCATCAAGTATTATGATCAATAGAAAACACTCCTGAGAATTAAAGGTAAAGAAATGAATCAGTTGTTCAATAAACATCAAGTCAGTGTTACCAGTTGGATATCCAGGTGGTTTGGATCAAAAAGTGTCCCCAGCCCACATGAGAGACCAAAGCAGAAATCTATGCTAAATATTTCTTTTTTAGAATGTTCTGTTAAATAGCTGGAAACAGAGTTTCATTGGGCTCTTCACACAGCAAAACACTCTGATTGTGGCATGAAGCCTCTAGATTCACCAGGAAGGAAAAAAAATTAGCTAAAAACGGACCACTAAGTCTTAAAACTACCCTAGAACCCAAACCCAGAAAAACAAACTTGAATCCCTATTCAATAGTTTTGTCTCATTAACTCACCTGGACCTGCAACTGCTGGGTCTGAGCATCTTTTAAATGCTGTTACGAATGATTTACCCACAACCTTTGCTGCTGGCACCTGACAAGAGTGCTCAAGTTGAGCTGAAAGACCTTTAATGAGCAATGGATGCTTCTCAAGCCAGAGATGAGACAGCACTTTAAAACAGTGGCCTTCTGGAAAAAGTTGTATATTTGCTTGCAATTTTACTTTGTTGTATAAAAATATTCTTAATACTTAAAAAAGAAAATGTAGCAGATTCACTTTTCTAATTATTACTTCATTAGTTAAAAAGGTAAAAGATCGTAAAACACAAAGGAATTAAATTTGCTTTCTCCATTTTAATTAGTCACATCTATCTTATTAGGTATTAACTTTGTATTCAAAACTTGATATTCTAGATTCAGAATTATTAAAATTAGTGTATAATAAGCTATTCAAATCAATTATGTCATTCAATTCTATTAATTCTGTTACTAAAATATATCACATAATTAATTCTAATATTATTCATTATAACCCACAATAGAGTCTACTAAGTCTGTAAGAAACCGATATAATTCTGAAAAATATTGCACCAGCATTTGCACTATCACATTTGCATTGATTGCCTACTCTATTCTTTCTATGAATAATAATGGAAATAAATTTAACTTAAACCATGTATATATTAGATACTACCAGTTTCTAGAACTTTCTCAATTGTTTGAAGAAATTGTCTGGCACTGGAACTAGGTGGCTTTAGTTAAACACTGTTAAAGTACTGTGTGCCTATTGGATATTTTTTTCTGTAAACAAGAAAGATGATTGTATTTTTGAAAAAATATATTAAAGCAAGAAAAGTTCGCAGTAAAATTTGTTAGCACTATAAATAAAATTAAGGATAGGCAAAGCATAAATATGTAAATCATTATTTTCACTGATTTTATTTCACAAAATGCAAAACTTTGTAGCCTTTATTATTTATGTATTAAACCTTAGTTGGAAAGTAAACTCAGAAAAACATCTTAAAATATTTTTAAAATGTGCATATATTTTTAAAGAACTTTAAACCAAATTCACTTTAAATTTATATGCTAAATGCAATCGGGCATTTAGTTTCTCGTGTTTTTTTTTTTTTAATTTAATTTGTATTGTAATTTTTCATTCCCATTTAGTCCCCTTATGCCCCCCTCCCCCCAGCAATCTCCACACTGTTGTCCATGTCCATGAGTCCTTTCTCCTTTTAGCATAGTCCCTGAACCCTCTAACCTCCCCCAACCCGCTGTCATCCTGCTCTCCATCTATGTGTCTGTCTCCATTTTCCTTGTTCAATTTGTTCATTAGATTCCACATATGAGTGAAATCATATGGTATTTGTCTTTCTCTGACAGGCTTATATCTCTTAGCATAATGTTCTCCAGGTCCACCCATACTGACACAAAGGGTAAAATTTTCTTATCTTTTTTTACAGCCAAGTAGTATTCCATTATGTAAATGTCTCATAGTTGTTTTATCCACTCATCTGCTCATGGACACTTGGGCTGCTTCCATATCTTGGTGATTGCAAATAACACTGCAATGAAAATAAGGGTGCTTATTCTCTTTGAATTCATGTTTTGTGTTCCTTCAGATATATTCCCAGAAGTGGGATTGCTGGGTGGAAAGGCAGATCCATTAATTTTTTGAGGTATCTCCATACTGCTTTCCACAGTGGCTACACCAATCTGCATTCCCAGCACCAGCACCAAAGGGTTCCCATTTCCCCACATCCTCACCAGCACTTGTTGTTTGTTGATTTATTTATACATATTTCCTTTTCCTTCTGAATATATTTATTCTGTTCAGGAAAATCATTTGATCATTTGTCTCCTCTTTCCAGGATCATCATTATTTTCCTTTCTACTGCCTCATTCTCATTAAAAGCAGTAACATTGTTATTTCTCCAAATGTAAAAAAAAAATAAGGTGATGAAAAATCACACTCCCTTTAATGAACTTCTGCCCTGCTCCTTGTAGTCTACTTTTCTCCTTTATAGCTCTAATTTCTTTCTTTGTCATTATCTTGTCAAATTCCTCACCACTCCTCTTCTTGATGTCTTCATTGGTATGTCTATAAACCCTCTGTCTTCCTTTTACTTGGTGAATTATTCTCAACTGCAAGAGACATAGTTGATCATTCTCTTACACTTCAAATAGCTGTACCATTGGCCTCCAAGATACCACACTCTCTTGAGAAATTCCTTCTTTCTCACTGGATGCTCCCTTTAGTAACTTTAGCTAGTTCTACATAGTTGAAGGCTTTAAGTATTTAAGTAATATAAAAAATGTAAGCTGTAAATATAAGGACTTGGCCCTTAGATCATTTCTTTTTTCTTTACATGTTCATATCTTGTCTATTTTTCATTTTAATTCTATATTTGATGTATTCAGTATTTATTTCCTTTCCTTTATGCTCCTTTGAACACCAAATCACCTTTTTACATTTTATTATGGAAGTCTAATAAATATGTCATGAAATTATCAAGTTTATTGAGGAAAAATTTAGTTACAAGAAAATCCATTATTTAGTATAAACTATTTTATGAATATTGTCATGCATATATCCATAAGTCACTTCAAAAATTAATGTAATTTATCCGTTACCCCTTTCATCATAATGCTTTGTAGTCTTTTGCTCCATCTCCTCTCTTTCTCATCCTCACTCCCCAGCCCTGATCCCAAATGTCACAACTCGCTGCTTTCAGCCACTATAGATTAGTTTGTATCTTCTGTAACTTGAGATAAATGAAATTACACTACATATACTGTGTTTTGAATGGCTTTTTTACTTAGCATAATTACTTAAGATTCATTTATATTGTTGCATGTATCAGTAGTTTATTAATTATATCATACGCAAAGGTTGATTCAAAATAGATCAAAGACCTGAAACCTTAAAACTCCTAGAAGAAAACATAGCCAGTAAGCTCCTTGACATTGGTCTTGACAATAGTGTTTTTTGGATATGACATCAAAAATAAAGGCAACAAAAGCAAAAATAAATAAGTGGTACTACATCAAACTACAAAGCTTCTTCAGAGCAAAAGAGGCAATTAACAACATGAAAAGGCAACATAGTGAATGGGAGAAAATATTTGCAGATCACATATTTGATAAGGGATAAATACACAAATTATAAAAGAACTGATACAACTCAATAGCAAAATAACCAAACAATCCAATTGACATAATGGCAGAATATCTGAATAGACATTTTTCAAAAGAAAATATATGAATGGACAACAGGTATGTGAAAAGATGTTCAAAATTACTGATATAAGAGAAATCCAGGTCCATATCACATGAGATGTTATCTCACCACTATTAGAATAACTATTATCAAACAGAGAAGAAATAAATGTTACTGAGGGTGTGGCAGTACAGGAAATCTTGTGCACTGTTGTGGGGAATGAAAACTGGTTAAGCAACTCTGAAATTTGGTTAAGCAACTAGGAAAACCAGTATGAAAGTTGCTCAAAACATTAATAATCTACTACACAATCCAACATTTATGCTTTGGGATGTTTATTTGAAGAAAATGAAAATACTACATATATATGTACATACACACACACACACACACACAATGTCTGTTTGAAAAAAGCCCAACCATTGTTCACATAAGGAGAGTGGTTTGCATGACATCGATGTAACCTGGCAGCCGAGAAGAATGGACTGGAATGCACATGTGTGAACAAAGACAACTTCACTGTATTAGTCAGTGAGGATGGTAGGTGCCATTGAGTGAGCATGCGTACTGTGTGGCTATCAGGTTCAAAATGACTGAGTAAAGCAACAGATCTTCATCAAAATTTGCGTTAAACTTGAACATTTCTCCATAGAAACTATTCGGGTGATTCAGAAGGCCGCAACTATGGGCAACTGGTGATTGGCTGCTTCATCACCACAATGTGCCTGCTCATCAATCACATTTCCTGCTGAGTTTTTTGGCAAAACATCAAATGACTCAGGTGACTCAGCCCCCCTACAGCCAAGATTTGGCACCTCACAACTTTTTTTCTGGATAACACTTTTTATGTTATATTTTAGAAATCTTTACCCAGCCCAAAGTAACAAATATTCCCCCTTAAAATCTCTTCTGGAAGTTCTAGATCATGTTGTTTTCATTTAGATCTGCATTTTTATTTTTATATAAGTTATATAGCACAGATGAAAATTGTTTATATATATATGGTTATATGTTGCTTCAACATTTTTTTGAATAAAACAACCCATTCTGCTCAATAACACCATTGTATCTTTGTGGAACTTGGTTGCACAGGTAGGCTGGGCCTTGTTTCTGGACACTCTAAAATGTGCCATTTGTCTCCATGTTTGTCTCCATGCAAACAACGCAGTCTTGACTGCTGCCGCTCTAGGATAATAAGCCTTTCTCAGTCAGGTGATGTTACTCTCCTAATTGTGTTCTTTTTCTCTAGCTTTTTTGGCTACATGGATCTTTTGCATTGTCATATTAATTTTATTTTTTATTGAATGCACCGGGGTGACATTGGTTAATAAAAGTGTATGAATTTCAGGTATACAAATCTACAGTACAGTACAGTATCTGTATATTGTGTTGTATGTTTACCACCCCAAGCAGAGTCTCCTTCCATCAGCATTTATTTCCTCTCCTCTACCTCTGCCCATTCTCGCTTTCCTCTGGCAATCACCATATTGTTGTCTGTGTCTGTGAGTCTTTCTTTTTTGGTTTTCCTTGCTTAATCCCTACCTCCTTCTTACTCAGCCCCACACCTACTCCCCTCTGACAGCTTTAAGCCTGTTCTCTGTATCCATGAATCTGTCTTCACATTTTTTATTGTTGATGCTATTACAGATACTCCCCATTTCCCCCAACTTTTTCCACTCTACCCAGCCCCATTACCTCCTCCCTTGGCCTTCATCACATACACAATTATCTGTGTCCATAGGCTATACACATATATGTTCTTTGACAAAACTCTAAACCTTTTTTTCATCTGTTTCCCCCATTGCCCTCCCCTCTGAGATCTGCCAGCCTATCCCATGTATCCATGCCTCTGGTTCTATTTTGTATAGCAGTTTATTTTGTTCATTAGATTCCACATATAAGTGAGATCATATAGTATTTGTCTTTCTCTGACTGTATTAATTTCAATTAGCATAATAGTCACTAGGTTCATCCCTGCTGTTGCAAAGCATTAAGAGCTAGCTTTCTTTCTTTCTTTCTTTCTTTCTTTCTTTCTTTCTTTCTTTCTTTCTTTCTTTCTTTCCTTTCCAGCTACACAAATAATATTTTTAGAGAAAGTATTTGAAAATAAATTTCTACTTATGTAGAAATCAATCAATAACAGTCTTGGTATATATGTCCTGTCTATACATTATTAAGGAAATATTCAAGAACCAGGGACATACATTTTTCATTTTATTTATTTATGTATTTATTTTAAAGATTTTATTTATTTTATTTTTTAGAGAGGGGAAGGGAGAGAGAAAAAGAGAGAGAGAATCTTCAATGTGTGGTTCTCGCGCACCCTCAGCCAGAGACCTGGCCTGCAACCCAGGCACATACCTTGACCAGGAATCCAACTGGCAACCTTTCAGTGTGTGGGACAACGCTCAACCCACTGAGAATAACAGTCAAGGCAAAATACACAAACACCACCTAACTTGGGGAATGCTCAAAAATCATGTAAAAAGTATCCTAGATAATACGATTAAGGAATTGATCATTATCCAAGGAGGTGTTTCTGCACATTGTTTTCAGGAATACATGTGCGCCCAGTTCTTCTCCCTTATGTGCATTGGTAAAATGTGATTAACAGCTGCTGTCATAGCATATTGTTTAAACTGATTTTTGTGATTCTAAGGTGTTATTTATTTATTTATTTTAGACATTATCTATTTATTTAGAGAGACAGGAAGGGAGGAAGAAAGAAAGGGAGAGAAACATCAATGTGTGGTTGCCTCTCACATGGCCCCCCACTGGAGACCTGGCCTGCAACCCAAGCATGTGTCCTGACTAGGAATTGAACCTGTGACCCCTTGGTTCACAGCCCATGCTCAGTCCACTGATCTACACCAGCCAGGGCTTTAAGGTGATATTTATATTTTATCTTAGTAAAATATTTACTCATTCATCAGTTTGGTAGACTAAGAATGCTAGTAAGGTAGTAATACTTGGAGAGTAGCAGTATTTCTCCTATTAAGACAATTTAAATAAAACAATCAAGATATATACACACAAGCTTGAGAATCTTTATATCCTATGACTACACATGCATTACTAGTTTATAAATTAATTTGGATAAACACTTGGTTTTGATCTGATACCGAGAAGGAATGTCCATACAGTGTCTTAATGTTTGAGAAAAATATTTTAATTTTAAGATTTTGAAATATTTACTTTAGAGAAACAGTTATCTGTAGCAAATTTGCCTCTGAATTTGGTGTTTTTTGGAAATTCTGTCTTCAGATGAAAGGAGGTTTAAAATGAGTATGCAAATTTTAAAAAGATTTGACCATTTAGTTCTGTTAAAGATGAGGGAAAAAGGATTGATCAAAAAGACAAAATACGTGAACAATATAGCTCCCTTTTAAGTTTGCAGAAAACAGATAATTTTAAAATATACCAGATAAATGGACCTGGATTTACTTTGCTAAGTGAAACAAGCCAAAGAAAGACAAATACCATATGATCTCACTCATATGTGGAATCCAATGAACAATAGAAACTGACCAATAAAATAGAAACACAGGTGGATAATTGGAACAGACTGACAGTTCTCAGAGGGAAGGGGTTGTGGGGGACCGGAGGAGATTAGCCAAAGAACATATATGCATGTGTGCGTAGCCCATGGACACAGACAACAATGTGGTGAATGTCGAGGAGAGCAGGAGGGAGCTGGCTGGAGAGGGGCAAGGGGGGAAATGGGGGACATGTGTAATAGTGTGAACAATAAAAATAAATAAATAAATATGTGCAACTAGAAAAAATATGTGAAAAACCTCTAAACAAGAAAACCCATGTTCAATGTACAATGTATATTAATAAAGACCAAAATATGTATATATCTACTTTGAGTCCCACTCATCTTTAATCTTGCAGTTGAAGTGCAAATGCACAATTAACAGAACAATGGTTAATGTTTCCCTTTACTTATTTACATTGTATAACTACTGTCCGACACTTTGGGTTATTTAGAGAAGTGTATATCATAAATGTAAATTAAGTTTCAATGTTGCAACCCAATGAGCTCTGTGTTATGTAACTTTCCCTGAGAGGTTTTGACTGTGTACTTGTTTAAAAGAAGAAGATAATCTAATAAATTTTTCATGATGAGCCATTTAACTATTTAACTATGGAAATTTGCAATAGATTTTTATTGTAGAAAGTGAATTATTCAATGTTTGTAGTATATACAGTTTAAATTTAATATAAATTTTATCTAAATTTTAGAATTATCAGAAATTGTACCAAGAAAAGTTATGGAAATTCTTTAGTGAGAAATTTACAAGGAGAACCTATCCTATTTATTTTTAAAATGGTAAGTGTTGGAAACAACCTATGTACCCATCAGTAGATGAATGGATTAAAAAACTGTGGTACATTTATGCAATAGAATACTATACAGCACCTGGCTTATTTGGCTTAGCATAAAATACCATATGATCTCAACTTTAACAGGAACCTAAACAACAAAACAAACAAACCAGCAAAATATAACCAAAGACACTAAAATAGAGAACAGGCTGACAGTGACCAGAGGGGAAAGGGGAGGGAATTTCAGGGGAAAAGGGGAAGGGTTTGCAGGAACAAGTATAAAGGATGCATGGACAAAAACTAGGGGCGGTGGCAATGGGAGGGACATGGGGAAGGCTTGGGGTGGGCTGGGATGTGAGGAAAAGGCAGAAACCTGTACTTGAACAACAATTAAAATTTTTAAAAAAGTTAGAAAAAAGAATACCATGCAGCAGAAAGAAAGACTAAAGAATTCCTACCCTTTGTTACAACATGGATGCGATTGGAGACTAAGTGAAATAAGCCAGTTGGTTTATTTCATATGAGCTCACAAATACCATATGATCTCACTTATAAGAGGAATCTAATGAACAAAATAAACTAAGGAGCAAAATAGAACCAGAACCATGGAAACAGGGAACAGACTGATAGCTGCCAGAGGAAAGGGAAGAGAGGAGAATGATGGAAAGAAAGGGGCGGGACTAGTCAAAGAACCCATATGAACGATCCATGGACATGGACACCAGGGTGGGGATGGATCGTGGGAGTGGGGACTGGGCTGGACAGAGGAGGGAAAGGGGGGGGAAATTGGTACAACTGTAATAAGGTAAAGAAGAATAAAAAAGTAAAATAAAAATGGTAAAAAATGGTAAATAAGATAATGTAGAAAATTAGAAATACAAACATATCAGGGGAGTACAGGAAACAGTTACCAATAATTCTACCTCAGAGACAACACCAGCAATATATTGGTATATGTCTTCACAGCTATTTCATATGTATTAACATAATCATTTGTATAGATACATGCATGTGTGCATACACATTCATTCATACATGTATGTATATTTCCATATATATTTTATATCATAAATATATTTTCAAGTCATATGTATCCTTTTACCACAACACTTTGATATCTGTATAGTATCTTATTTATGAATACATTATTTTTATTTAAAAAATACATTTATTTTCCCAAACACGTGAAAGTAAGCACGGTCCCAAGAATACTGGTGTGGAGTATTTATAAGAGACCTGATGGAAAATAATGACAACTTGACTCAGGTCCCAGTTTTTTTATTTCTTTAGTGCATTTCATCAGGTCTAAGAATAACTTTTTAAAAAATTTCTTAACAGATGTAGCTTAAAACACCTGTCACTCTGGAAGTTGTCAGCTCCTACAATATACTCTACAACTTGTATAAGTAGCTAATAGGTGGATCTGGGACAGAATAATAGAGAGCTCTTTGAGAAAGTCTGTGCCAACAGCACTTTGGAAGTACAGCAAATAACTCCATATTATTATCACAGATTTTTTCATTTGTGAACTAAAATGTGGTTCAGAAGATATGGGCACTACCAGTAAAGAATATTTTAGGTATATGCCAAGTTTGATTAGCACATATTTTCTTTTTCAGGTGATGTGATAAAAATATATTCTAAAATAAATCAATATCTCAGTAAATATTAAATAAAATGTACAAGTGTTACAAAAGCATTGTGAAACAATTTGGCAGTATTATGCTTTCTCCAGTGATATAAATAATGATAGCTCATCTAATAGCAGTGTCTTGGGCTCAATGAATTTCAGATAATTATATAATCTAGGACATTTTACTTACCTAAATGAGGAGTTGACTAAATGACACATGTCAGAATTGGTTCATCAACTTCTTCTGATCAAGGAGATAAAATTTTTGCCCTCAAGAGATGCACATTTTGCTGAAAGTTTTCATCTGGTTGCCATTCATCTTAGAATAAAAACGTCCTTGGTGCTCTTCCCCTGCATGCGCGCTGACACGGACGTGCACGCACCTGTATTCCCTGTATTTATATGGTTTTCGATTTAATTGACTCTGCTCCTCTTTTCTCATTTACTCACCAAAACACCAAAGCCTGTGATGGAACCAGTATATTAATGTGAACGATCTCAGTTCATTAGTGACTGACAAACAGCCTTTTTAGCATTTGAGTTTGGTCATTCTTAGTTTCAGAACAGGGAGTCTTATTACAGCTTTATTTTAGTTTTCCAGGCACTGTTATTATCTTCTTACATCTCTTGTCTGCATATCTCAATCATAATTTAGGATTTTTTTTCCGTTTTCTGCTTCCTCCATGTGGGTGTCCCATAGAAGCATCTTCAGTTCTGTTGTTTTCTCACTTGGCATTATCTTCATTGCCCTTCCCCGCGTGCCCATTGCTCCAGTAAACCCCACAGCAGCATGGTTTTTAGACCTGTGTCTTCTCATCTGGATCTAAAATATCCAACAATTTTCTAGACAACCAATACTGGAAGAGGCAAGAACATCTCAAAGTAGTTTCATAACTGCTTTTGCTTCTATTTTCTCAGGATAATACTGTCTTTCACGCTGGAGAAGGGGTCTATTGCCCAGGGTGCATGTTTTAAAAGGCCCTACTGCTCAGAAACGCTCACACGCCAACTTGCTGGAAGATCACGTGGGCACCTCTGCCAAGTGGGGAGGAGGGGGCTGGTGCACGTAGGGGCACAGGGAACTTGTTATCCTAAATATTCTATCTCGTGATTAACGTGATCAGGGTTCTGTCTTCTCTACAATATTGTTTTGTCTGATTTGTTGAAATAAACATACGGAAGTCTCATTCTGAAAGCCTGCGGACGTGACACTGTCAATATAATATGTTTTTTCAGGTGCCAAGAACTTCAAAGCCCACAGAGCTCCCACACACAATGCCCTACAGACCGACAGTAACAAATATCTAGACTTTTACCCTAATCTGTTGCTTTTTTGAATTAATTAATGATTTAATTTTGCCCGTTCTTAACCTTTTTAAAGTGGAATTATGAAATGATTATTCTTTCTGTTTTCTTTATTCAAATTTACTGGGATTTTAATACACACCAAAATGGATTTTTGTACTAGTATTTGCTTACTTTCATTATTATAATTGTTTGCTGAATTTTGTTTTTGTGTGCCTGCTGTATGAAGGGGTAAGGTAGTAAAATCTCCCACTTCATCAGTCTGCCTATTTCCTTATGTAGCTTTGTTGAAATACGCTTCATGTATTTTGAGATCATACTGAGTGGCACAAATAACACTACAAAATCATAAGCATGTAATTCTGTAACATAACATCACACTCAAGCATACCATATGACATTTTAGGTGAGATGTTCGAATTAAAACTATCAATTATTACACCCACATTATTACCCTACCCACCACATAAGCAGGCCTTACTTCTGCCAGACCCTGTATTACTAGATACAGGCAAACTTAAAATGTGTTCGTCTTTCTTGAAATTTTAAACTTTATATATATAAAGTCACCCTATTTATTATCCCTTTTAATCTATATTATACTGTGGTTATAGCACATTAGTCACTTTGCAGGGTATATCTTTTCTTCTTTATTTACATAGGAAATATATATAGATACCTATATCTATATAATAAGTGACATGATGTTTATATTTATATATATCATCACTTATCACCAGGAATTAGTTTTTTTATCCAATGACAACAATTGCTTTGTACATAAATCATTTAGTCTATACATGCTTAATATCATTTCTGATGTGTTCGATTTAAATCTTTTTATGTACTTTCTAATTGTCCTGCTTATTTTATGTTCTGATTCTTTTAAAAAGTGACTTCTTTTGAAATTGTATTTTTTAAATTTACTACCTATTTTTTAAAATTTTGCTTCTGTTAGCTTATGTTATACATTGTTTCCAGAATTTTTGTGGTATCATGGAACAGGCTTCATTCAGCAAGCTCTTCCGGCTCACGGCCAGCCATACCATGCCATGACCATTATTTACATATGGTCTTTAGTTGTTTTGACTTAATATGACAGAGTTGTCTAGTTGTGACAGGGATGGTATTGTCCATAAAGATGAAAATATTTACTATGTGGCCCTTTATAGAAAAAGTTTCTCTACCTCTGCCATAGAAAATAAAATATCAAATTCCACTCTGACTGCTTTTCAATGCAAGACTGTTTTGGGGACCACGTATTGCCACCTGTGTGAAACAACTAAAAATTCTAACTAAACAGATGGAACAATCAATAGTTTTCAAGGCATTAAACATTAGGCAAGAAAGAACAATGATCCCGGAAAAGTGAAGAATGAGAGAGGCGAGCCCTATGCTCATGGTGACTCACTGCCTCAAGAGAGTCTCCAGACTGTGAAGCCGGAGGGTGAACTCAAAGACTGTATTTCAAGATGTCCCTTTGTCTTTTCGCTGCTGCTTCTGACTGCTCTTTCCCAATTACTAAGTCTCCTCCTTGCGCTCCTCCATATCTCTCCCACACTAATATTTAAAAGCCAGCTTTCAAATTCCCTAGTGGTTTTCTCAAAAGTTGCTCGATTTGATTCATTCATTTTGTCTTAATAACTGTTTTGCTTATTTTTATTGTTTTGGTCAGCCCCTGAAAATCCTATTTCCACCTTTCTGCTTAATTTCTCTTGGGTTGATCTTTTGAGTGGAATGCAGCAGTCTGTGTGAATGATCTTCTTAGAATAACTGGGACCTCTTTAGTTTCTTGTCCACCTGCAATATCACCTTCTTAGTTCTCCCTTACCTCAGAACTTAATCTGACGATTACAATATCTTATTAGTATTCCTTATGTCTAGCACGTTAGTTTTTTTATCATTGTTGCTACGTGAGTGTTCTATCTAGTATAAAATTTGATCATGACCATCCTTCTGTTAAAAGTTCTTTAGAAGACACTCATATACTGTGGGATGAGTAAATTTATTAGCATAGAAAACTAATCCCATCGTGATCTTGCAAGATCTAGATCACTCCTGTAGGAGAAAGACTGAGATTATCAAATTAAAACATGCTCTGAAGGTGTTTTACCACTTTTAAAATTTACAACCTGTAATGTAACAAACATTCAAAACACCATAATGTAAAATAATTGCCTAATGACTAATTTAACTTAATTATCAATATGAACTTGAATCTTTAGTTTACAACACTTAAATATTATGTCCATTAAAAGAAATAAATACCATTTGCAAAATAGTATCCACTCATTTAGGTCATTGCTGATTGGAATAGCCCTATTTAGTTTGTCCAGTATGTAAGGTTTTACTCTATTAGTGCAAAACTACAGTGTGGTTATGTTCCTAATTACTTGATTTAAAACTATTTTCTAAACACACAAAAGAAACAGCAACAGCATCAATTCATCACATTTATTTTCAACTATGAAATTAAATTTTGTGGAAAATAATACTATAACAAAACGATGTTTTCTCCTTTGCACTTGAGTTTAAGGATTGTCTTATACTATTAACTTCAAAAAACAGTCTCGTTACCAATGAAAGAGATTGATGATACTTGAAATAGAAGCAGAAAATCAGTTACAGTTATGAGAGTAAAATATGTGTATTTCTATAAAAACATTTTTCCAAAACCTCCATCCAAATGTTGTCAAATGGACAACAAATGTGTTTCTCAAACAGACACAGAATGCTCACATGTATATTTTTATAAAAATAAAAACAAACATTTGTTAAATCCCAAAAATTGAGGTTAAAACAATACAAATAGTGCAAATTTATTGTTAGTTATCTTTGGTCTGTTTCTATCTTGATTTTCCAGTCGGGTCAGAAAAAGTGCATGAAATCAGCCATTACATTACTTAAATTAGGTTTTCTGAAGAGCACTAAAGAATGAAAGGATGCATTTAAGGTTATACTATGGAAAAATTTTTACCTTCCTTACAATGTTCATTGTGATGGTAAAAAGCATATAAGCAAGTAACTATATAAAACACTTAATGCATTTGAAAAATCTTTTAAATAACTCCTACGTGGGCTTTCAAATACATCCACTAAGATTATTTTCATGCCATAATTTGAATAAAGAATTTTAGATACATGTCCATGTTCTATATTTTTTATTATCACCCACGGTGTACTTTTATTTTGATTTAACTGAGTTTTGAAGCTCTAACAAAAATAATTAATTGGCAGGAAAAAAATGTTTCTTTGTTAAGATGTTATATCCCCAATCTGATTGCCACCCTCTCATTTAGGCTTTACTGCCACTAAAGCCACTAATTTGCAATCACTGATTCCTGAGAAAGCCCTAAAAGAACTTCTGATTTTCAAAATGTTGTTTCAAATCAGCAATTATATTAACACATGTTATTTGAGTGAAGGAAATTGATGGAACATAAAATTACTTAATCAGAAGGCAGGAAAGAAGAAAACTAATGATAAAAGTTGACCGAAAATAGAAAGTTGCTCAAGAACAATGAACTTGAAGCAGAAATATCAGCTCATTAAAGAACTAGTGAAAACATATACAAGGTTCGTCCAGAAGGTATCCAGCCACATAATATGAAAATATATACATAAAGACATTTATTGAAAAAGATACAAGACACAAGAAACATTGTACACAGGACAATGATGCCTCAGTACCCTTCAAAATGGCACCCACAATTCATCTCTGGTTATAACCTTCTTGAGGGAATCTGGTTCATTGGTAGTGGTTTGAATCAAGTCATTAGCAACTGCAGCACAATATTCCTTCTTTTCTGGTAGCAGAAGCCATGGAACAAATTTTGCCACAACACATTTCATGCCAATATCTTGTGTCAAAATCTTGGACACAGTAGTTTTGGGAATCTCCAGATCAGCTTCTAGTTCTCTCACTGTCAGTCATCAATTTTTGTTGATTGCAGCTTATACATGTTCAACATTCTCAGGTGTTCTGCTTGTTGCAGGTCTTCCAGAATGTGGATCATTTTCAGCAGATTCCTGACCATCTTTGAAGCATTTGTGCCACACTTTTATTTGCACTGCACTCATTGCATCATCCCTGAAAGCCTTCTAAATCATCCCAATGGTTTCCATAGAGGGATGTTCAAGCTTAATGCAAAATTTGATGCAGATTCGTTGCTCTACTTGCTCAGGCATTTTGAATGCGATGGCCATACATTACATGCTTACTGAACAGCATTCTACTGCCTCAGTGACAAGTACAGTGAAGTCATCATTGTTCACACACATGCATACCTGACCACTCGCCTTGGTTGCCAGGTTACATCAATGCCTTGCAAACCATTCTCACTATATTAACAGTGACTGGACTTTTTCTGGACAGACATCATACCATAGCTAATTTCAACTTTGTCCAACTGTCATTTACTCACTCAAGCTGTAATCATCTACTCCTGCTTGTTTGCATTGCTCACCTCCAGCAAAAACTATATGCCTGGTTGTTGTTGTTGTTGTTTTAAAGTTAGCATTTCAATGTTTGTGAAGCTAATCATTGTGTCTCCAGTACTTACTGAATTCTTTCCTCTACAGAGAAGTATCACCTCTTTCCTATTTCCTCATTTCTTTCATCAGCTCTTTTAAGGCAAACAAAAATATTTTGTGTCACTCAAGTGGAATAATTATGATCAACAAACTTATTGTATCATATTTTTATGAAAAACCATACCCTTTAATTTTTAATTAAAAAGATTACTGATGAATTAATGGTTTAAAAATTTATTTTATATTCCTTGTTTTGTCTCTACATACATAAAATGGTTTAAAAGTAATAAAATATAAAAAATAGAATTTAGAGAATAACTTTAATGGAAACGCTTTCATTTTATATGTATGTTGTATGAGCAAAAAGATACCTGGAGAGTAGAGATGAAATGCTCAGGATTGTACATTTAGGCAGTTTTAGGGCAACAGACTTTCATAAAGTACCCAACAGTATTTACCAGTGTTCTAGACCACAATTAACTCTCTCTAATAGTTTACAACAGGGCATGTACCAAATGCCATACCACTTGTATTGGCAGTTTCCATGATTTTTAAAGAAAGAACTAAATTGAGGAGAAACACAGAGTGTAATAATTAGAGTATTATCCTACTCATCCCTTTCATTCTTTGGCTGATATTTGTGTGACCTAAATGTTGAGTTGACAGGAATTTTACTCCAATCTTATTTTGCTTTATCAACTCTTTTGTGTCAGCCCCTGAAATACTTCTGCTAATGTTCCCCATAAATTCACAGCCTTCAATATCCCAGCGTTGACCAAGAGATTGTCTAATTTAGACCCTTTAGTATTCAGAGTTAATAATTTTGTTTGGCTACACGACAAGTTCCAGAAACTCAAAATCCTGTGAGAATAGGAATGGTGAAGGAATTGTCACTAAGCATCTATGAAGCTAAATAATGAAACTAAATACTGTTACACAGTCATCTCTTGAATTCTCACAATCCTCCCAAACAGAACTCTTATAACCTACATGTCAAGAGATGAATAAGACATTGAAGAGAGAAGGTGGCAGTCTTCTTAAGTCTACAGAGTGTACCAATTAGCTACTATTATTGCTCTTCATTTTAATTTTGCTATAAACATAATGTTCTTTGTATTTTACTATTAGGGATACTTAGTAGTAAAAAGAACTATGAAGCACTTTGAGGATTTTTCTCTAGGGCCCACAAATTCAGGCATGAAGGAATTCTAATTAATGGGTAGTAAGAATCAGAAATTTGCATTTTATTTTATCTGGATTAGTTTTATGGGCAAGGATGTGATACAATGGCAATAAAGATGTAAGGGGAGTAAAACCAACAATATGAAAAGACCTTTTACATGTTTTCAAATAATATATCCCAAAGTTAGGAGAATATTAAATATATATTGTAAACAGCAAAAACTGAGTGAGTGAGGCATAGATGAGTAATAATTTTCATCAATGAGAACCCAGTCCTTTATTTAAAGTCATTTTTAGATTGGTAAGGACTGTTTAGTTCCCCTGAACAGAGAAGAGACTTTAAGGCAGGTTCAAAAGAAGGAGGAGAAGGATAAGTAAAAAGAATTTAAAGATGTGGGTCCATCCAGGACCAAGATAGTATACAAACCTAGAAACTTCTCAGAGCCAATTCTGACTCAGGGTTTTATCAATTCCTTACTAAGAAACAGTAGAAGCTTAAAATAAATACAGTAAGAGATTGCCATTTTAGTGCTTGAAGAGGTGCATATTTATACCAGAAAGTGACTCTACCAGATATAAGATGTTAAGATATTTTTTCAACAATCAAAGAAAGCCTGGAAAAAAATGTCATTTTAAAATTACAGGCAGTTTCTGCCCTCTCAGAAGTCTTAAATTTACTTCTGTAGAAGATTATCATATTGTTAAGAAGATAAAAGATATGCCAGTCAAATATTATAAGTGTGATATAAACTGTTCTGTCAGAGATAAGAAGTAGAAGAATCATTCTCAAACAAGCTGGTAAAGTCTGGAAAAATTCATTCAAAAATATATACCTATGTTAACAAAAATGGACTGTTAATTCCATACTTTCTATCATAATTAATACTTTAATGCTCATATTAAAGTAAGAACAAAGCACAAATTGTCATCATTTCTTAGAAGGAATCTTAGATCAATTGACCCAAAATAGCACTTTGGTCTGATGTGCACCCCAGCCCATGGAGTCCGCCACATTGTGGATGAGACATGAGAAATTCACATGGATTACAGAGTCCTGTGGAAGAAAAGGGACATCATGGCTTTTCTCTCAAGGGGAGAAAACACATGTGACCCTCACCATGACACATCTTTATTTCTTTTTCTGGGCATATTACATGATGGTCTTCATTTACTATGCACAGATTCGCTTTAGGTGGTTACCTTTTACAGACAACAAAGGAGAGGATGCTGGTAATCACATCACAGAAGAGGGGTATTTGCAAATCAAAAGGCAAAAGTGGTTAAACCAGTTACACTCATCCTTGGAAGGTTTAGCATGGATTTTAGGAAGTTACTTTGCAGTAAATGTTTGCTACCTCAATTCAGGGTGAGGGAGTTTTAGCAAAATCAAGTCTCAAAGTGGCTTAGGTACATTGAAGGCCTGATTCCCCACGGGGGAACCTATCTGTGGGCATGGGTTCTGTGCATCTCTGAGTGGGAGCTGGGCCCATGCCATGCAGAATGGTATCCTACATTGGTCCAATAGGTTGATTTCTCAATTAAATAGACTTTATAACAGAGAAAAGAAGTAGCATACTTTTTAGCACTATTACAAAAATGTATATGCATGTTAACATTTTATATTGTATTCTGTAAATAAGTGTAATTATAATAATAAGTACATTGGGAATAATACTAAATGCCTGCTCAGTTTTTATTGCTTGTCTTCAGTCTAGTTTTGAGCCTATTCTCTTTAAGAGGGAGAGGTAACACATTCTGTAATATTCACTGCTTGGAAGATTGCATTTGGACCATTGCTCAACCAATGGCTGCAACAAATCCTAATAGTAAATACTTATTCAAAGCACTTTAATCATAGTATTTCAAAATGCATGGAAAGCCAATAAATTTAAGGGGCTGGTAATAGTAACAACTTTTAACCCATCTGTTGTAGGTCATTTTTGTACCTTTATTCCCAAAACAACAGTAAGAACAATTTAAATGTAATTGAAGGTAGTTTGACTTTGTAGTTAACATTTTTATTAAGCCCAAAGTATATAAAATTTCCGATCAACAGAACTAATTTTGAATATTTAATTAATGAAGTTTTAATGAGGAGTAAAATGTATGCTAAAATACTGCCTGAATACAATTAATATTATGTTTACTATTTTATAGCATGATTATATTATGACATTCAAAACATTCTAATTTCACT
Source organism: Anoura caudifer (assembly GCA_004027475.1). Taxonomy (NCBI): domain Eukaryota; kingdom Metazoa; phylum Chordata; class Mammalia; order Chiroptera; family Phyllostomidae; genus Anoura; species Anoura caudifer. Next base: position 78,199 of record PVKU01001177.1, on the reverse strand, counting down.
TTGTAACTTAGTATACATAAAAATACTTTTTGATTTAGTATTAATATATCATTATTTTACCTTTTATTTCTAATTATTGTCCACACTGACTTTATTAAAATCAGAAAATCATATACAATTAATTTTTAGTAAGGGGTGTTGATCCAAAAATAGGTAGCACTAATGCTGTAAAATACTGCTTTGAGATACAAATATCAATTTCCTAGATATGCAAGCAGAAAGTACTATGCATATCTCATTTTGTAACCTTTCCATAACTAATCATGAATATGGTACAGAAGCTTGGACTTATCATGCAGATAATTCTTTAACAGACCCTTTCCTGTGATGAATATATGAATATGTAGATGAATGTGTGGGAAACATTGGAAGCATAGACTAAGTGTTATTCCAATCTCAAGCTAATGAAAGATAAAAGAAAAATGAGTATATTTTAATATTAATGAAACATTCCTTTTGTGGAAGAGACTGTCCCCTTGAGTACTGATTTCAAGAGAAATGAAATTTCAAGGGTTGAAACAGCAAAACACAGTCTCATAATTCTTGTTGACAATTTGGAATTTAAATTAGGGTTTGCACATCTTTGGCAAACTCCAGGAGCATTAGACAATAAGGTAAAGAAGCATTAACGGAGACGTGCTACTCAAACAGGGAGTCTTGGCTGAATGTTTCCTTATTTATGGATTAGTGATTTTGCTGTATTTGGTGTTAATGTATTTGCTGTATTCTCCAGCATCTGAGGAATCTAAAACTATTTCATTTTTGGCCTAAAGTTATTACATGAAGAGTAAACAACTAACTACATTACAACAAATACCTAATCAATAGTGAATCATGATACCTGTTATCCAAATCTCAATAAAATTTTTATTTAATACATAAAAAATTTGTTTAATAAGCAGTTCTTAAATCTTATTTTATTGATTTGTAAAAATTTTTCTCTAGATCCCTTTTGCATCCTGGAAAAGCCTATAGAACATCCCCCCAAACACTGTCTTTAAATACAACAAATAGAACAAAAGTATTACCAAGGAAGTGAATTATAACAAAATTATCAACATATTTACAATTTATGGCATTGCATTTGTTTGTTTATTAACACTTTAAATACATTTCAGAGAGTATGAGTACCATAATTTGGAAACAGTGATAAATAGTAAAGATGATTTAATATATCTGTATGGCTATTATGTTATCAAGCTACATGTAATTTTTATTATTTACATATTCAAAAATACAACTGATACAAGTGTGGCCTTTGCTTTCATACATAATTGAATAAATGCAAAATTCTCAATTAGAAATGAAGATGCAAAGATTTTCCCCCCAACTTTGGTTCACACACGTTGGATTTCATACATTAGTCTCCTTCATGGAAACTAGATTAATGATCCCTCATTTTACTGCTGGTGGGAATATAAACTGGGACAGCCACTATAGAAAACAGTATAGAGGTTCCTCAAAAAATTAACAAAAGAGTTACCATATGACCTACAAATTCCTTTTCTGAATATCTACATGAAAATTTTGAAAACATTTTTGCAGAGATATATGCATCTCTATGTTCATCGCAGCATGATTCACAATGGCCAAGACATGAAAATAACCAAAGTGTCCTTCAATAGGTGACTGGATAAAGATGTTGTACACACAGTGGCATACTACTCAGCCATAAGAAAAGATGAAATACTGCCATTTGTGACAACAGGGATGAACCTTGAAAATATCATGATAAATGAAAAAGCTAAGAACCATATGATTTCACTCATATGTAAGATATAAAACTGAACCCCATAGACACAGATGACAGTATGGTGGTTACAAGAGGAAAGCAGGATGGAGGAGTACTAAATGCTGAAAGGGGGGCAAATATATGGTGATGGAAACTGATGTGACTTTGGGTGATGGGCACACATTGCAATAGATGGATCATGCATGTATCATAGAATTGTATACTTGAAACCCTATAATTTTATTAACCCCTGCTACCCCAATAAACTTAATAAAAGTAAATAGAACAAAAAAAAATCCCTTTCTTGGGTTAAAAGTTTTAGTATCTGAAAGTGAGAGTCAAAAAACCTTTTTCTATAAAAGGTCAGATAGTAAATACTTAGACTCCCTGTGTGATATCATCTCAGTTGCAGCTACTTAGCTCTGTAGCAGGAAGGCAGATAAAAAGCAATGTATAAGTGAATGGATGGCGCTTGTTCCAGTAAAATTTCAACTTTCAAAAACAGATGATCTGCAAGAGGATCATAGTTTTCCAATACCTGGTATAAAATATGTAAATGAAATCCATGTCTTGGGGTCACTAGCATGATAAATAAGCTTAATAAACCTATTCTAGTCTTTCTTTTTCTTTTAGTGAAAATTAATATTTGCTTATGGTTTCATGCCTCTTCATAATAATTTTGAAGTAAATATGCTTAAAAACTAAGGGAAGAGAGTAATCTATGGTAAAGGACATAAAGGATAATAAAAGATTAATCAGTTCTGTGAAGAAATATTGCCTTAACATTACTAAAATTTTGCAATTAAAATATACAATTAGCAAAGAAAATGAGAAATATGCTTTCTTTCTGCATTTTTAATCCTTATGTATACACATATTGTAAAGATTTAAAGTTTGTTCAATTGAATTATTTTATTCTTATGCATCAAAAGTGGCTGAACATAGTTTCAAGATGCAGAACTTGAAAAAACTGGGTTAAAATGAAAATATCTTAAGTTATCTGAAGTTACTTGTCTGTATGATATAATTTATAATAATGTTTAAATCTGAGAGAACTTATGAGGATTTTAAGAGTAGTAACTGAAAAGTAACTCCATTTTTTGGAGTCAAATGTGTTATTATTTAGTCATTTATTTTTCACTTCAGACTTGGAAAATGACTTTGGAATGATTCAAGCTAACCCCCCAATTTCAAAGAGAAAAGCAATGCTAACTCATAGTTACAAAACAAAAACTGCCATTATATTTTACAATTGTCATATATCCATTATTTTCATTAGAGATTTTAAGTATTTTATTCAAAATCTTGAAGATATTATTACTATTCAATATTTTCTAAAATAAAAATAAGCTATTAAGATGACATACAGTTAATTATAAGTAGTGAGTTAGTTTCATTTGTTCTATCATGCCGAATATATTGACACATAAGTCAAATTCTTAACAGATCTGAAGTGGTATTTTCTACAAGGACACTGTTTAATAAACACCACAGCATTTTTACAGCACCAAGAAGCTACCCATCATCTTTTTAACAAATCAAAGATTAAACTTCTGCCGTTATCTTTTATCATAAAATTTTGGGACTCCTTCCTAGGTTGAACAATTTTTACTTCCCAGTTTTTAAGCTAATTTTTAAAAGTTTGAATGCATTTTTCCATTATAAACAAGATTTCTGCCCAATGTAATTTCTTGCTGAAATTTAAAGTGATTAGAATTTCAATTATCAAAATGTCATTCCCAAAATAAAAAAAGTCATGTGGTTTAATTATGTTCATGTTATCTCACCATAAGATTTTATTTTTCATCTCTTAATTTATAGGCCAATGACAAAGTCAGTGAAATGAACGTAACTATGCTGAGGTCTCACTATTACATCAAAACTGGCCTACATGATGGCACAGAATTTTTAAAGGTTAATAATGCTCTTGTAAGATTACAAATTTTGAACTTTAGTAAGCTGTTAATTAAAAAGAACAGTTTGTCATTGGTGGAATATTTTAATTATAGAAACAAATATGAAAATACAAAGACATAAAATCCAGTTAGGGAACAGATTACACTCAAGGAGCTTCTTCTAGATGAAAAGATATATCATCATGGGAGACTTCAAAAAGAGATTTGAAGATCTCTCTGGACTTAAATTTAAATGTTGTAATAGTAATTGTATCTGAAATTGTTTCAAAATGTCAGTAGGATGGGCTAATGCGGCATAAACACACAAAGAAACATTTGGAAGGACGCTTAGCTACATCCAATGTTAAAAGATCAAGATGATGTTATAACTAACACTTCTTCAAAGCTGGTGGCATTTTTAAATCTTGGGGACAATCCACAGCTGCTCCTGTATCCATTTGGTACCAGTTATAGTTTACACTGTTTAATGAAATATCAGTGAGCATTATGGGTCTCCAACATTTACCCCAATTATCTACAAAAGTGTGGATACACTTTTTAAACTATTTTTAACTATTTTTAAACTATTTTTTGAAAGTAAAGTGTGAAGTAACTCTTAATTTTTGAAAATTCTCATTCACGTTGAGTAAATGACAATTCTTGTGTAACTGTAATAAAGTGTGACTAATGTGTGCAAAGAACATTGATAGAGGAGACAGAAGTCTGATTGCATGTGTTGACATTTAAGCATACAGGAACTTGGGATAAATATTCCATTTATTGATTAGTTATTTGTTGTTTTAAGTATGTTTCTGGTGCCTCGTGCCTCATGTCATCTTGTTGTCTGGACAGTAGTGATAGTAATAGCTTATGGAGTTGGTTTAAGGAAAATTATATAATATACATGTGGCTGTACATCATAATTCTTCAGTATAAATTATTTTTACACAAGTTATTTGCTTCACAATTGTTGGCATTGGATAAAATAGAAAAGGAAAAACACAGGAAACAACCACAATATTATTATATATTAAGTCCACATACACATGTTTTTAAAATGTTATTAAAATTGTTGGGGTGATGTTGGTTAATAAGATTATATCATTTTCAATCTATAATGCATTATCTGCATATTGCATTTGTGTGTTCACCACATAAAAGTCAAGTGTCATTTTGTCACAGCAAATTTGCCCTCCTTTGCCTTCTTTTACCTCCTCCTACCCCTTTCCTCTTTGGTAACCACTGTATGGTTGTCTTTGATTATGAAACTTTTGTTTTGCTGGTTGTTGCTTTCTGTTTTATATTCCACATAAGAATGAAAGTCTATGGTTCTGGTTTTTTGTTGTTGTTGTTTTTGTTCATCTGATTTATGTCCCTTAGCAAGACACTCTCAAGAACCATCCATGTTGTTGCAAATGTCAGGTTTCCAGCTTTTCTTATCGCTGAGTAGTATCGTCATTATCCGATTATCCATCGCAGGACACTTAGTTGTTTCCATGTCTTGGCCACCATGAATAATGCATCACTAAACATAAGGATGCACATATCTTTAAAAATAAATGTTTCAAAAATTTTAGGTTGATACCAAGAAGAGGTATTGCTGGGTCACATGGTAGCTCATTCCTAATTTTTTAAGGAAACTGCATACTCTTTTTCCCTAACGTCTGCACCAATTTACATTCCCACCAGTAGTGTATGAGCATTTCTTTTCATCCACAACCCCTCCAATGTAGTTTGTTGTAGTACAAAGTGTAGATGTCGTAGTGCAGACTACTGTGTGTGTGTGTGTGTGTGTGTGTAATCTGGAAAGAGTCTAACTGTTAATATAACCAGAATGGTTTGCATGCCATCCGTGTAACCTGGAAGCCAGGGAGAGTTGACTGCATGTGTGAACAAGGACAACTTCACTGTACTAGTCGGTGGGGGTGATAGATGCCATTGAGTGAGCATGTGTACCGTGTAACCATCATGTTAAAAATGACTGAACAAGTAGTGCAACAAATCTGCATCAAATTCTGTGTTAAGCTTGAACATTTTTCTGTGGAAACTATACAGATGATTCAGAAGGCTTTCAGGGATGATGCAATGAATGCAGGGTAAATAAAAGTGTGGTAAAAATGCCACAAAGAGGGTTAAGAATCTGTTGATAGTGATACACATTGTGGAAGGCCTGCAACAAACAAGCAGAACACCTGAACATGTTGAACATGTATAGGCTGCAGTCAACAGAGACTGGTAACCGACAGTGCAAGAACTAGAAGCTGATGTGGGGATTCCAAAAACTACTGTGCCCAAGATTTTGATGCAGGATCTTGGCATGAAATGTGCCATGGAAAAATTTGTTCCACAGGTCCTGCTACCAGAGCAGAAGGAACGTTGTGCTGCATTTGTCCCGTGGTGCCTACTTCGAAGGGGACTGAGGCATCATTGTTCCGTGTACATCATTTGTTGTATCTGTATGTTCCCCAATAAATGCCTCTGTTGTTCATAGTACTTGGCTGGACACTTCTTAGACAAACTGTATGTATATGTCATGTATATGTATATGTGTGTAGGTACATGTGTATGTATATGATGCTTTTTCAGTATTTTCTAAGTTATCGAGGTTAAATCATTCTGGGACTTTAATATTAGAGTTCAAACTGACTGGTATAATGACAAGAAAGTACTTTATAAATACAAAGACAATTTCATATTATCAGAACTACATGTGTCTATACTTAACCAAGTAAATAGGAACGAACAAGAAAGTTTTTCAGCAAAGAGACATAAAAATATGCTAAAACAGCCCACATCAATATGTTAAATAGGAGTCTTTGAAGACAGCTGGCATGGGATATTTCTCAGAAGAAAATAGATCGACTTTGATTTGGTTAGAGATGCAAAGAATGCTATGAGTTAGGTTAGCTCAAAAAAAGTAAGAAGCTTAATATATCATCCAGAGACAAATTACAAGACTATCTCTTATACTCTCATTAGTGTTCAAGGTTATAATTTCCTTCTCTCTTTTTTAAGCCACCAGTGCAAATTTGCCCTCTCCTCAAAGTGAATTTTCAGCTCTCCTCAAAGTGAATAAAAATTAAGCACACACAGATGTGCCACTTGGTATTTCCTAGTTGGTAATATTGAGAGGAGGAATAATGTTGTATCTTTGTTGAATCATAAAAGGGAGTAATCATCTGGCACTAATTGAAACAAAGTCTACACTGCAGAGAAAATAAAATGAACTTGTTTTTTCCCCTTGCAGAGCTGAATGTTTACACTGCTTCTTCATCAGCAAAAACACGCACCCCACACCTGCTGCTTTTCTTTTTTCTGCTGAACCTCTACCTAATTAACAACCATTAAGCTTCACACCTGCCTGGCTTTAGCCTTTGCCTACTGCTCTAAGTTGTGGTTTTTAACCCTTCACTTTACCTCTAATACATGAATGATCACTCTCTCTCTGTCAGGCTCAGTGTTTCAGAGAGCTGTTCTCAGTGTTTGCTTGCATTCAAAGTCGCTCTTGAATTCACCACAGCTGGGGACTCTGAAGAGGTGATTGTGTTTTTCTGGAATAAGACATGAACAGGTGGTACTCCCACCTGCTGCAAGTCTTTGAATGTTTGTTGGCTCTGAACAGTTCTTGGACCTGATATTTGAAATGTTCTCTTGCATTAGTGTAGCAGAGGAAGAGAAAACAGGCCATGGCCTTTTTTGTTACAAATGGTCTCATTATAGACATTCTCTGGTTGGTAATTGTGGGCATACTGAAATAAATGGGTACGCTGCTTTTTGGAATGAAGGTAAGCACAAATAAGCCAAACAGATTGGTACATAGCCTGGATACTTTCTTTTAAACATTAAAGCCAATTTAGCCAATCAAACTGAGTTATTTACTTTCCCCTTGGGAAAGTTTGCAAAGATGTGTTTGTAACTGACAATGGAAACATTTCTGGATAGACAAATAGTTTTGACTTTCACTGTGATTTCTTTTATACAGAAGAAAGTACTTAGGAGCTATCTAATTTTGGGTATTTTTATTCCGTTCTCTTTATTTAATGTTTTGGTATTTCTGTTCTCCAGTGGAGTGGGACAAATTGGCTCAAAAATACTAAAACTACTCAAATTGAAGGCCTTTATAGACTGCATAAACCATTATGGTCTATCCAGTTATAATTACAATGTGCAAAGTATGTGGGGGCTATTTTTGTTCTAAGAAAAATTGAAAACATACTAAGTATGGTTGTTTCTGTTCTCCTGCTATCCTCTCCAGTAGTTTTCAGTGAGTTAGAGCAGAAATAATACAGAATGGCTTTGATTCAAAGTATTTAAATGTGCTATGTTTGTATTTGTTTATAGAATTTTACACAAAAACAACAGTAGTTTTATGATTGTTTATATCTGCATATATTTATATTATATAGTATGGACATAGATATAGATATATTGTAAGTAATATATATTTAAATAATATAAATACATCAAATAGACACATATGAAATTATTGATTAAAATATATTAAGTGAAAATTCATACACTCAACTCTAAATATCATATTTTTTGGACTATAAAATGCACATTTCCCCCACCAAATTTGGGAGGAATTATAGTTGTTAATGCTGCTGTTGAGTTCTGTTTATATTTGCATTGCTGAAATATTATGTTATTTATGTTATTAAATATTTTAATTATATTTTATTGATTGTGCTATTACAGTTGTCCCATTTCTCCCCCATCACTCTCCTCCACCCTGCACACCCCCTCCCACCCACTCTGCCCCCCTTAGTTCATGTCCATGTGTCATAAGTTCTTTAGCCTCTACATTTCCCACACTATTCTTGCCCTCCCCCTGTCTATTTTCTACCCACCGTCTGTGCTACTTGTTCTATGTACCTTGTCCCCCTCTCTCCTCCTCCCACTCCCTTGTTGCAAACGCTCCATGTGATCCTGCTCCTGGTCTAGCTGTTTGCTTACTTTGTTTTTGTTTTACGTGTGGTTGTTAATACCTGTGAGTTTGCTGTCTTTTTACTGTACATTTTTTTTATCTTCTTTTTCTTAGACAAGTCCCTTTAACATTTCATATAATAAGGGCTTGGAGATGATGAACTCCTTTAACTTGACCTTATCTGAGAAGCGCTTTATCTTCCTTTCCATTCTAAATGACAGCTTTGCTGATAGAGCAATCTTGGATGTAGGTCCTTGACTTTCATGACTTGGAATACATCTTTCTAGCCCCTTCTTGCCTTTAAGGTTTCTTTTCAGAAATCAGCTGACAGTCTGATGGGAACTCCTTTGTAGGTGACTCTGCCTTTATCCCTTGCTGCTTCTAGAATTCTCTCCTTTATTTTAATATTGGCTAGTGGAATTATGATGTGCATTGGTGTGTTACTCCTTGGGTCCACCTACTTTGGGACTCTCTGAGCTTCCTGGACTTCCTGGAAGTCTATTTCCTTTGCCAGATTGGGGAAGTTCTCCTTTATTATTTGTTCAAATAAGTTTTCCACTTGTTGCTCTTCCTCTTCCCCTTCTGATACCCCTATTATTCAGATGTTGGGGCATTTAAAGATGCCCTGGACGTTCCTAAGCCTCTCCTCATTTTTTTTGAATTCTTGTTTCTTCATTCTTTTCTGTTTGTTTGTTTCTTTCTTCCTTCTGGTCCACTCCATTGATTTGAGCCCCAGTTTTCCTCCCATCACTATTGGTTCCCTGTGCATTTTTCTTCATTTCACTTATTGTAGCCTCCATTTGTTCATCTAATTTGTGACCAAAACCAGCCATTTCTGTGAGCTTCCTAATCACCATTGCTTTGAGCTGTGCATCTGATAGGTTGGCTATCTCTTGGTCGCTTAGATGAATTAGCTCTGGGGCCTCGATCTCTTTTTCCCGTTTGAACCATCCTTGGTTTTTTTTTTTTTTTTTTTTTGGTCTGGTCGCAGCTGTTATGTAGTGAGGGGCAGAGCCTTAGGCGATCACCAGGGTGGGGCAATTCAGTCGCTGGGTTGTGACACTGGATGTGGGGGCAGGGTCAGAGAGGGAACAATGGCACCTGCTTCATGCTCTCTTTCTCTCGGATTTCAGTCCTGTCTGCCTGCTTTCCCCAAGCAAATTGGGCCCTTCTGGTGCTGATTTCCATGTGGGCTGACTGGTCCATGTTCTTGGACCCTGTGGGTCTCTCCAACAAACTCTCCCATGAGGCTGGGACTCTCTTCCAGCACCACAACCCCCACAAGTGTTCTCAATCGGTGCCCTTTAGGCTCTATTTCCCAGCATTGGGGCCCTGCACTGTGCAGTCCATCTTGCTGCCCATTTTTGCCTGGCTTATCTGCGCACGAATGTGTGCCATGGTCAGCCACCTTGTGTGCCTCGCTTGGTCTGCTCATTGCCTCCCTGCACTCGGTAATCGCTGCCTGTGTGGGTCTGGGACCACCAGCTACAGTTTCTTCCCACTGTGACCCTGTCCACAGGCTTCCGACTCTGCCCCTCTTACCAGTCTGTGTGAATCATTGTTGGACTGCCATACAATTTAATCCTCTATCCATTATGTTTGGTTTTTTTTTTTTTTTTTGGTTCTATATTTTTGTTGTCCTTAATCTTGGTTGTGAGAGGAGGCACAGTGTGTCCACCTACACCTCCATCTTGGCTGGAAGTCTTGTTATTAAATATTTTACCACATATGTTGCTCCAATTTTTTTTCCTATTTCCCTCCTCTAAAACCTAGGTGTGTCTTATGGTCTGAAAATAACTAACCTATTTATTTAGACTCTGAACTAATTTTACATAGAATATTTTTCAAGATACCTAGCATTAAAATTGTGACTATGTAAAATGTGACTGTAAAAACATGATATTGCAGAGCAAGGTAGCAAAGGATATTGAACTGATATTTAGAAAATTAAGAGTTAATTTCTTATAAATTAAGAAATATATGTGTGGATCGAAGGACAAGGGAGAGAACATAAGAAAAGATTTGGTTAATTGGTTGAGGTGTGAAGATGAAACTTGGAAACACTTCTTTGAATTTTCTTTCATTACAACACAATGTCCCAGTTTTCTTCTTTTCCTTTCTTCGTAGACTTTTTAGACCTCTCTCTTTTGCCAAATATATATTTACCTTTTTTCATTTCTCAGAGTTTATTCCTAATGCTCCTTCTGTTTTCACTCAATAGTCTTTTCCTACATGACATAACCAATCTCGATAATTATATTATGATCTACAGGTAGCACTTAAAGATACTGTCATCCAAATGTCTAGCCTAGGATCAGTTGTCATTTTCCAAATCACGTAATCCAGGGAACTAAGCATCATTTCAACACAAACTTAATTCATTTTTTCCTTTCATGTATGTAAAGAAGAAATAATTTTTCTCATTGAAGCTTTTTATATAGTGCACATCTTTCTGAATACTTCCTTAGGAAATAAATCTGATAATTTCTTTTCTTGCTTAAATTCCTTCAATTGTGTTCCATTATACTGGGATTTGACAGTCGCTGTCAGGACCCACGAGGTCCTGGATGATCTATCTACCTGCATGAGAGTCCCATCTCATGCCAGGCTTCCATGCTCGCTTTACTTTCCCGCAGTACCTGACACCTGTGCCTTTCATCTTCTGTATCTTCACCTTTACACATGCCCTTCAAATAAAGCTGTATTTTTAAAATGTGTTTACAACATGAGTAAAGGCAAAGAAATAAAGATATCTGGGGCTTAGGCCTAAAATTATGTTTCTCCTGTTTCTCCACTTCTTACTTCAATCATCTTTTTCTGTGGTTCCACCTTAAATAACAACTTCTTGAGGAAGCCTGTGGGGCCCTGAGATTTGTTTGTTTCCCTTCTTGTGTGTTCCCATAGCCCCTTTCATTTCCTATCTCAGCATTTTGTCTAGTTAAGATTTGGGGGGATCAATGGTCCATGAAGTTTTTACACATCTTGTATTGGCTTTTATCATGGACTATCTTTGCATAGCAAACAGGCTTGGAAGATGAACCTTGGAAAAATATGTTAAGAGAATAAAGCCAGTCATAAAGGAGGCCTTTATGGTACAATAAACACCTCCCCTAAGGAATGCCAGAAATAGGAAGATCTACAGAGAGAGAATCTATAGATGAGTGGTTGCCCAAGGCTCTGGAAAAGCTTTGGGAAATGGGGAGTATTGAATGATGGATGTAAAGTTATGTTAGTGCAGATGGAGGGATTCTAAACTTGACTGTGGTAATGGCCTCACAAAACTGTGAATATGTATGAAGGAAGTGTTCCCTTTTAATAGGTAAATTATTTGTGTATAAATTATATCCCAACAAATCATATTTTAAAAAATGTGTTTGTGGCCTGAAGAAAGGTGAATAATTAAAAATATTCAGGGCTTCTTAATTCAGGGATCTGCAGTTGTAATGGAACCCGGTGCGTGCAGCATGTACGTGGGCCCATATTCACACTGACCCTGTGACACCTGGAAGGGAAGGAAGGAGGGATGCGGACAGAAAGCTCATGCTGCCTGCGTTGCTGTGAGAAATAGTGAATCTCCCCTGACCCAGTCATCTCATGTTTTCTCTTGGGAATCAGGAAACTAGTAGGTCAGCTTGTTAGCTTTTAATTAAGGAAACTCTCAGAGCACTCATAATTTTTGACATCTATGCTATAATCATTTTTTGTACCTGTGCTTTAATGTTTCTCGCCTACCTTACTCACTTCTCTAGCCCTGTCTTTACACCATGGTTGGCAAAGAGCAGACACGACAAGTCTGGGTTGACTGACTGACTGACTGACAAGTAGACAGACGTGAGTGAGAAAAAGTAACAATTTTAAAAAAGATGAGGGGAAGATGACATCTTGGTAGATCAACGGAAAGATTCTGAAAGTGACCCAATTTTTCCTTTCTGAAAGTACAATTAGAATGCTCTTTTAAAGATCTCTAGCATCCATATTATGTGCTTTAATTAAGAAAAATTTTACTTAATGAAGCAGAAACTCCCTATTAGTACTATATAGTTCAATAAAAAAATTCTAAGTATTAAAAATGTGTCATTACTACATTATTCTTTTATACCATTTCCCTTAGGGTGCCATATAATCATTAGAGTTTGTAAATTGTGAAGCTAAAACACCATGGGATTTCATCCGTGGATGACTTTATGAAAAGAATGATAGAACTGAGCTGCGCCTTCTTGGAGACAGAAAATTTTGATTCAGGATAGGAATTAAGAAAGCAGGGAGTAGGTGAAGTCATAAAGAATGCAGAGTGAAGGTCAATTTAGCCCAATTTGGCTCCAGCTTAGGGAACAGTGCAGAAGTAGAAGGGGAGTGTGACAGAAAGTAATATTAAACTATTGCTTAATTGTTGGTTCTTTGTGAGAGTTTCAGTGCTTCCATGTGGAGTCCATGTTTTCTTATCTGCTCACACACACTAATTCATAAAAGCAAAAACAAAACAGAAAGAAAAGTAATTTCAAAGTGCCAAATAAACTGGATGCAATTGAAGATAGTTACTATGGTGAAGAGAAATTCTGTGGGGTTCTGAAGGCACATTTTTTCCCTCTGCTGCTTTGCTGATTTTTCCAGTGACATTACAGGGCCATTAAAAAAAGAAAGGAAAGAAAAGGATAAGCTTTGTCTTCCTCCTCATTACCAAGTTCAGACACAGAGAATGCCTGGGAATAACTCTTAATAATCTTTTTTCCTCCTTCTTCTTCTCCTAGTACTAAACCTGTGAAAGCCACAAGATCCACTGTCAATCAGAGGGTATGGAAGTTAGTCACTTTGTACTGAAGGCCAGAAAAATGCAGTTTCCATGCAAACTTAAAGCGATGTATACCCAGATACCAGTAATTATTAGTGGAAAATTCAATACTGCTGTAGTAGTTTCATAATGAGAAGGGAGATGCCAATGTATGATCCCATTAAAAATCACCAAATTAACTATTCTGAGGTGAAAATGAATGGTCTGGGTAACTAGAAAAAAATTTGAACTAGGGGAAAATAAGTTTTATGCTCTAGATACTTAAGGTTATTCTAAGAGATTTGAAAGTTTTTACTACCCTAATACATGTTATGAGTAATAGTAAAATTAAAAAGAAACACTGCTTTTTTATTTCTAAATTTACATCTATCAGGAAAAAATTATAATGCATCCAAAAATAATTTATTTTAATAATAACCTGCTTAAATCTAACCCCTTGTGGAAACCAATGATAATTATTTACCTTTGCCTGCTTAGCCATTATTGTTTTTTTAAATTATTTTTTAAAGAACAAAGACAAACTTTACATTTTATTTTTTTCAATTACAGTTTACATTCAATATTATTTTGCATTAATTTCATATGTACAGAATAGTGATTAGGCAACCATGTACTTTACAAAGTGTTCCCCCTGATATTTCCATTTAAATTGATTTAATTATTTTCATAACTTTTACCTGGTATTTTTTATATAATCATTACTAGAGTAGTCACTTGACTTGGATTCATTTATATGTGAGAGAAGAAAAACATCCATTTTTTAAAAGATTTTATTTATTTATTTTTAGACAGAGGGAAAGGGAGGGAGAAAGAGAAGGAAAGAAACATCAATGTGTGGTTGCCTCTCATACACCCCTACTGGGGACCTGGCCTGCAACCCAGGCATGTGCCCTGATTGGGAATCGAACTGGCGATCCTTTGGTTCACAGGCCGGCGCTCAATCCACTGAGCCACACCAGCCAGGGTGAAAAACATCCCTTTTTAATTGTGAAAATTAACCATACTTACAAGAAGGTTCTTTTTTAATTGTTAATTTTATTTTTCAAATCTCTGTATATTCTACTCCAAATGTTTTAGCCCTTGAACAGTTACTATTTTTTCCTAAAATATTGATTCCATTGTCAAATGATAAAACTAAAATACTTTAGTAATATGTGTAATATCTTCTATTTAAGGGAAAACCCTTAGATGGGGGGAGTACAGCAGCTCAAAGCAGTAGAATATTTTGGTGGGGAGATTTGGGGCAAGAGAGGGTTTATAGAGTATTAGAAGCAGTGGTGTGGAGACAGGGTGTGACTGACCAGGTTTGTATATCTGACCTTATTTAGAAAGATCAAGGAGTGAGCCCCAAATATAGAGCTCAAAGGTAGCTTGGCATTCGGGGATTGGCTAACTGGATATACTGCATTTCTGATCAAGCATAGCATTTACAGGAAGACAAAAGTTCAGTTTGCTAAAGTGGCACCCCAAGCAGGAGGGGCCCCATCTGGGCCTAGAAATGTATTTCACCACCAATAGATAAGACATAGTCACCAAAAGAAAGTCTTCCTCTTTGTTTTAAGCTGCATTCAGCATAGAATCACGTTCAAGAATACCCCAGTTCAATAATCTACAGTGACTGCCAAAGCATTTAACTTTCTCAAAGACTCTCTGAAAAGTGAAAAGAGGATACCGTTTATAAAATAAGCAAAATACTTTTAAATCCATTGTTCTCAACACCTTCCTCCCTCGGTCCTTCCTGCATCACGTATGTAGGAAAGTTAGAGTTTGCCTTAAATCTCTCTGCTCTGAGTTTCAAACTCCCTTAAAATTTGCAATGCATTTTTTTCTCTTTTCTACCCAAACATCTATCTTTCCATCTACTATCCTCACCCTGTGCCTTCCTAGATATAGGTTCTTTCATTGTACTGTCCTTAGGTTGTCTTGAAATTTCTTCTTTACATCAGTTCTGGCTTAACTACCTTTTAGCGTCTTTATTTTATTCATTACCTTGATCTAAAGATGGGCTGGAGGATCACATTGGTAAAAATCGGAGGGATAGAGATAGTATATGAATAACCCAGATTTTAATTACCACTTCTCCTGATACATAGTTAAAAACAAGTGGTAATACAATATTTTGGTTGCTATTTTCATCATCGGAATTGTTCTAATTGCACAAAAGTACCTCCCATAGTAACTAGTGATAAATAGAATATGCTGAAAATAAGAATCTATGCATTTGTGAACTCCCAAATATCATAAAATTTATCATGGCATTTGTAGTTAAATAACATTAAAAGTGTATTCAAATAACTTGTGATAACAGGTGTTTTGGAACAATAAAACAAAGGAAAATAAAACCAAGTACAACTTATACTGAAGAAATGGGGCTTTCCACTATTGAGGAAGGAAGGAAGGGAGGTAAATTGACATTTACCATCTATAGATTAAGTACCTTTTAATATACATTAATGATGAGATTATCTTCTTAAATCATTTATAAGAATTTATTTGAGACTGTATCAGAGTTTTCTGGATTAAACCTCTGAATAGTGTTCACTAAATGCAAAGTAGTGTTCATTCATTCATGCATCTGATAATATTGACTGGACAGCTACCCTTTGCCAGGAACTGTATTAGAAATAGTTCACACAGGCCCTGGCTGGTGCGTCTCAATCCAGCCTGCAAACTGAAGGGTCTCTGGTTCAACTCCCAGTCAGGGCACATAGCTGGGTTGCAGGCCAGGTCCCCAGTGGTGGGGTGCACGAGAGGCAACCCACTTTGATATTTCTCTCCTTCTCTTTCTCCTTTCCTTCCCTTTGTCTAAAAACAAATAAATAAAATCTTTGTATACAAGTGGTTTATAAAAAAATATTTTACTCAATAGTGAACAGATACAGATGAAGGCTCTATTTTTACCAAGTTTCATTTTGCTTGAAAAGTTGGAAACAAATCAGTTGCAAATGACAAGGAAGCTAAAGTCGCTGTGAGGATTTACCACCCGGAAGGAAGTGAATCTGTCAGGGAGCAATGCGGAGAAGGGAAGGATTTCAGTAAGTATGTCATCACGATAACAACAGCGAGCGCCCACTGAGGAATTACAATGTAGCAAACACTGTTATAGGTAATTTGACTTTATTACATTATTTCATCTTCGCTGTCAATAAATATGTACTGTGATTATCCCAAGATAATGAAAAGTTCACTTACAACTTACTTGCTTTTTTATAACTTGGACTAGTAAGTAAATGGGGAAGCCAGAGTCTGTATCTAGACAACCTGCTTTGGAATATTCCCACCCAACAGCTCTTAACTTTCAAATTAAAAAAAAAAAAAAAGCCTCTCATCCTACTCAAAATATTATAACAAAACAGAATAAAGAAAAACTAATAGGACACATCTGTATTTTGTAATATAGGGTATTACTAAGGACCTTCATCCTTCATGAGAGCAGAATGGTGAAAAAATCAGATTTTAACAAATAAAGAAATTAGAGACGGAACATAGGCTGCATTTTCTAGAACCTCAGTAGTAAAAGGAAGAAAATAGGAAAGACACTCTCTTGTACACAGTAATATACCAACAATAATGTATTGTATTAGTTTAGTATGGAAAGATTATATATACAGAGGTATCATATTCTTTGTTTGAGTTAAAAGTACTGCGTAAGTGTAGAGATAGAAGAGATGACTGTTAAAGATTAAGTCAAGTCATAAGAAATAGATGATAATTAATTCTTCTTTGCAAAGACAATACTCTCCTACAGTTCAACTTAATAGTAACTATTGAGGATACATGGAGATGCTAATTCCTAGAGAAAATAATAGATAGGTTTTAGCCTCATGAAGGAGGAGGAGATGATTTCACAAAGGAATAAGAAAGGATAAAAGTTTACTTTAAAACATAGTACTGTTTGGGGTCTATACTAATTGAAAATCACATTTTTTTTTTCAATGAAAAAGAGGGATCGGGCTTTCTGCTGAAAGTGGTAACTTTGTGAGGCAAGAGCTAGACAGAGCGTGGCCGTGAGGAATGGTGTCAGGAATCTTCTAGGGGTGCGTAAGTGAGTGAGAAAGTAGAGCTGAAGAAAATCTGAGTGTGGGTTATTGTAAAACTAATACAGCCAATGCGAGAGTTGTATGAAATTCTAGAATTGTTGAGAATTTTAGATGCAGGAGACAAACTGTCAGACCGTTTGGTCAAAGACCGATGAACCTATTAGCTAAGTTATAGTTATGCTTGATTTCTAATTATACATAAAATATAGTTTGAGATGATAATATGTATCATTTACTGAATCTTATGTTGGAGATTTTATATGTTCTTTGCATTTAGCCTAATAAGTGTATCACTTCCAGTGTTGCCTCTCTCTTATCTATATCTACACAGCAGTTAGAGTTATATTTTTATAATAAATTGGATAGGTTGATCTTCCTACTTACAACTCTGGATCTCTCCCTCTTTCTCATTTCTTTCTCTCTGTCCTCCCTCAATGCAGACTAGGCAAACTGACTTTATTTCAGGTCCTCAACACCCCAAAGCCCTTGACTACCCCAGTTGCTTGAGGCACATATTGATTTTTATGAGGATCCCCCTCTGCTTACCAGTTCTAGGAAGCTGTCTCTGTCCTGTCTCTTCATTAATACCCTGTATATTGTTGCTTCACAGAGGCAAGATTTAACCCCACAGTCCAGTGCACATTGTTTCTACTCATTGCCCCCATTCATTTCCCTATAGAATATATTATAATTTATACTTATACATTTACTAACTGGCTTACAAGTCCATTGTTCCTTACCCCAATGTCCTATTTGCTCATGAGTAGAAGGCCACTTACCTCTTTCATTCATCACTATTTCCCCAGGACATGGACATATGCTTAATCATATTAGACACTCATTTGTGAGTTACCAAAGGCTAGAATTTAAACATAAGATGGTCACTACACTGAAGATGATTATTAGTAGTTCCATTTTATGAAAAACAAAATTGAGGTACAGAGATGTTCGACAACTTGTCCAAGTTTCATCATGAGCATGTGACAAAGCCAGGATCCCAGACAAAGTCAGCCCAATTAAAATGTCCAAGCTCTAAACCATGACCCCATACATTTATTCTAATTTTCTAAGAAGTCATTTTGGAAGCAGAGTACCTGAGGAAGTCAGTGTTTCATGGAACAATTCTGCATTTTGTTATGAATTAGTATGACAGCATTGTCATACCATCTCAACATCGGAGTATCTCAGCAAAACATTCTTTGCATCTCTTAGATATTTGGATATTTTGATTTAACTGATGTGAGTTTAATCAACTTGGATGGAGATATATATAAATATATATATATATTTCCTGGAATTATAAACCTGAGAGCAAAACATTGGACCAATATTGTTAATCTAGGTAATGCCACTCTGCATCAGCTCCATCAGTAAATGGTCAGCTGGCCTTCCCATGTTGACACCACTATATCTACAAATTAATTATTCAGATTTCAACAGGTGATAGTATACATGTGACTATTTAAGATAAAACTTAACATTCTTAGCTTTAACATTCTTAACATGCTTAGTTTTATTTTTATCTAATTTTTATCTGAAAGGAAACATAGTCACCTGAGAGGATCTGCCAGGCTAAAACCATCTCAAGTGGTGAGATTCATCTACCCTCTGAGGCTTATATACAGCTCAACATCAGGTAGCTAATGCACTCTGGGCAAGGTAGGCAATGGTCTCTTTTCTCTTAATACTTACATCACAGAGTACAGGAATTTTAATTATAAGCAATCAAATTCTGCTTAAGGATATAACAAATAAGAGCCAATACTAAGAATTATATAAGAAATGCTTTGTTTCTTATACGATAGTGGTCACTTTACTCAAAACTACTCATAGTAGTTTTACTCAACAGTAAGAAGCTCTTATGTCACTGTTTTCGGAAGTAACACAAGACACCTAAATGGGGCAGCCATGGCAGAATTTGGACAAATCAACAGAGCCCCCCCTCCATCATGCATGGTCTTAACAACTGTTCACTTTTACAGTCATTACACAAACACACAGGTTAAAGGATGGAGAGCTGACTAGAAATCTTAGAAAAGAGCAAATTTATCAAATAACTTAGTGTTTATAAAAATAATACATATACATTTTTAAAGACCATGAATACACTATGTAAAATAATTCAAAACCGAGTCAAAGATAATTACAGAATCCCTATGTTTCCTGGGGCAGAGCTTTTTCTACTTGGCTCATTGTCCAATTTAGTTTGTCTTTTTTAATATTATCATGTTTTTAAAACCAAGCTGGCTCTAATATCAAAGGTGGAAGTTCTATTTTAGTTGTTCTAAAGCACTCTGAGAATTCAAAATTGATTGTTCAGGTACCCAAATTGCTGCTCTGAGCTCATCTTCCAATCTGTTTTGTTGTTCCTGGAATCAAGTAGTTAAATACCTTTCTCATTATTATTTCCTTGAACTCATCTATTGGCCTGGTCATTGGATGAAATATGCCTTTTCGTACATTGGCTAATGTATGGAAATAACTGTTCTAATTTTATAGGTTAACAAGACATAGGAAGTGACCCTTTGGAAGGTCTTCTCCCATCTCGGCTGAATTGGGTGCTATTCCATTAGTTTTGGCTGCATCCTCTGTATCCTCTGCTCCTGGGGGAGCATTTTAAAAATTGAAATATAATCAACATATCACATGATGTATGTTTAAGGTATACAACATTTTTATTTTATCCATTAACATATTGCAATATTATGACCACCTTCGTGTTAGTTAACACCTCTATCATGACACATAATTACCATTTCCTATGGTGGGAAGATTAAGAACAATTAAAATTCTCTCTCTTAGCAATTTTAAAATTTATAATTCAGTGTTGTTGACTATAATCACTACACTGCCCATTAGTTCTCCAGAGTTTATTTATCTACTGTTGCAGCATTACCTTTAAACAATAAAACAACATGACTTTTTAAAACTTTTTTTTATTTTTTGCACTATTACAGATGTCCCCCTCCCCCCTCTTTGCCCTCCTCCACCCAGCCCTCACTCCTCCCTTCCCTCAGGCCATCACCACATTGTTGTCTGTGTCTATGGGTCACTCATATATGTTATTTGGCTAATTCCTTCCTATTCTTTCATTCAGTGCCCTCTTCTCCACCCCTCTGACTGCTATCAGTTTGTTCCATGTGTCCACGCAACTGCGTCTATTTTGTTCATCATTTCATTTTGTTCATTAGTTTCCACCTAAAGTGAAATCTTATGTATTTGTCTTGCACTGACTGGCTTATTTCACTCGGCATAATAATCTTCAAGTCCATCCTTGCTGTCACAAAAGGTAGGAATTCCTTCTTTTGCACTGCTCTGCAGTATTCGACTGTGTAAATGTACCACAGCTTTTTTATCCACCCATCTACTGACGGGCACTTGGGCTGCTTCTAGATTTTAAACAGTTTTTGTAGTCCTGTTTAATTTAATTCACAGTTCTTTATCATTCTCTTAACTTCATACATCTATGTCTTTACTGATTAACAGGAAGTCTTGCTAAAGAATGACTCTTATTAAATTTTGTTAAAATCTCCACAATAAAACAAACAGAGCCTTATATTTGAATAGCACTTTTGACTGAAGGCTATTTTTAACTCAAGTTGATTAAAAATTTATCAAGTAGGACACATTGTCCCCATGTCCTTAAAAGGAGTAGATAATACCCATACATTGTCTAAGCAACAACAACAAAAAAGCAACAGTGAGTGATTTATTAGTTCTGTTTAAGAAGACCTATAATAACCTTAGAACTTTGGGCTCATCTTTGTAAGAGAAAATAATATTGGCATTTTATAACAACAAAAACCAGTGATCCATTATGAGCCATGGTGTCTTCATCTGAAAATTAGTTTCAGATATTTTTTCTTCTCATTTCAGTACACTGCTCATCTCAATGGTGGGAAGCTGAGCAAACAAATAGTGTGACTTTCCATGGTTGAGCCTCATAAAAGTTTAGAATGTAATGTACTTGAATATGTCTGATTTAAACTGATAATTGTAACCCAGGGAGATCCTACCTTCTGATTTCAATATTGGTCTTTATACTTTTATTTTAATGACTTTTAAAGCCTGTGGTTCCATTTTAACTTTAAATTTTTAATCATTTTTAGCATGCAGGATTAAAATAAGATTTAAAGATAATAAGTCAGTATTTACAGTGAAAGAATCTCCTAATTTTCAAATCTTTTCTAAACGAAATTAGGCATATATTGTTATTTTACTATTTATCTTATTAAAGAACATTTCTGAACTAAATCTTTAGCCTTAGCATACTTTTAAATTGTGGAAATTATATTTTATACCTTCAGGAACATAAATATATAAGTTTATAATCTACAGTAATTCTGAAAAGCATTTCAATTATTAACTATTATTAAAGTCAGAAGAAAATGTTAGTGAATTATTTAATAGTTTTGCAAACTTTTTTAAAGAATGGAAAATATTTTCCTTTTAATTCACTTTAAACTTTAAGGATGAATAAGAGCAAAGACACTGGGATAGAACCTGAGACTGTAAAGATGGAACTATTATCTGTCACAGCCAATCAAGTTAATTAAGCAAATATTTAACTATTTTATAAGGCAGACTTTTGGTATGTGCTATATAAGTATATATGTTACTGGAATATGGAAAAAAGAGTTTAGTTCTTATTTGAGACATTAATTTTGCCTTAATATATTGTTTTAAAGTGATTTTGTTTCAATTATCCTTTAGAAAAGGAGTAAAACTTTTATAATTTTTAAATGCATTTTTATATGTATCCAATGTACTCATGTCCTGTAATGGCCATTAAACTCAATTGTCATTATTTTTATAATCCTGAAAGTAAATTTCCAATTGCCTTTATAAATCACTGTAAATTAACAATGCGAAAGGAAGAAATACCATTAAGAAAAACAATAGCTTTTAATTGTAAACAAAAGCAATTCAATAAAGATAACTCGTTAGCAACTCATTTAACCTGTGCTCTGCTTAAACTACCTCTAAAGCAATACAAAGTTTACAGGATTATAAACACAGTTATTCAAGCAGAACCTCGAATGTCAAAGGAAAAGGCTAATAGCTTCATAAGCAACCTTAACAGGAATGCAATATAATAAACACCATAAAGCCTGACAGGTCTAATCAGTTGGTAAAGTAACCTTCAAACTGGCAAGGGCAGATATGAAAATTAGGATTGTATCTTGTGCTCTGCTAGCTATTATAAAACGATCAGCTGAGAGTTTCCAGAAATATGTGATTTAAATACTTAATTGAAGCATCTCAAAAGTTAACAAATTATATTCATAAACTGTTTATTCATCTTATTACATTGTCAATTTTATGTACACTTTTTTATTTAAAATTGCTTTGATAAAGTCCCATGTAAATTCATTCTGATTACCATTTTCACAAGCTTCAAAATAAAAAAGAAACTAAGTTTCAAAGGAGAAAAGTAGTGCTAGATACCAAAACTAGCTATTTTAACTTAAATGAGGAAATGTACTGTGAAAAATAATATAACCAGAGCCACTTCATCATGGAGTCCGAGCTGCCCTCTCAGAGGAGAGCTGTCTCGTAGGACTCACTCCTCAGATCCGAAATGTTTAATCGGGGCAAAACAACCTTTGGACTGGGCCTAAACCAACATTGTATTCCAAACAACTGTTTAAACAGTTATCAGGAAAGCAGACATTCTGACCGCCTGACTAAAAATTACAGACATTCTTTAGAGTTAGCACCACTACGTGTAACAGCTAAAGAATAATTTAGCTTGTTTACAGCAATAGAAATTCCTTCTTTCTATTCATGTAATTGTTCCCCTTCCCTTTCTCATAAATAGCTCTTACCTTCAACTCCTTATTGAACAGAATATGTGGGTTTCTGCCTGAATCAATGCTTTCCAGAATTGCAATTCTTTTCGGAGCTCAAGTACATGTTTGTTATCTCTCACCTTGACTTTTTATTTTTAGTTTAACAGTAGTATGTGTTACCATCCAAAGAGAAATTTGCAAATCCTTTGAGGATCACAAAATGCTGGGTTATATATAGCATGACTTGAGTTAAAAACCATTGTCAAACTAAATGTATTTCCTACTATGACAGAATGATAGACTTGATTCCTTCAATCTACAATAAGTGTAATTGAGCTTGACATCAGGAGGTCTTTTAATTCTGTCCCATATGGCATACTCATCAACAAGCCAGAAAAATATGGGTTCGGTCATGTTGTTGCTGGCCTGATATAAAAGTTGTTGGAGGGTGGTGCTCCAAAAATAGTTATCGATGGTTTATTGTTGACCAAGATGTATGGAACGGAATAAGGGATGCATTTGTTCAATGTTTGAACATGTGGTCTTATGCCAGGTAGGATTTCCATGTCTGAAGTAATTTCCTATTTTATAAATAATAGGTAACATGACCTATTTATTAACTTCTATTATATCCAACTGGGAAGGATGACTTAATTTAGGGGTCATCATGCTGTATATATAAAGTACTGTATTATACACATGTAAATAGGTATCCTATACATACATAAAATAACCCCCAAATTTAAATATGATAAGTCTGTTAGCATTTCCCTGAAAGACACAAGTGATAGTCAGGGGTTGGATAGTATTTTGGAGTTCATTACAATCTTTTTTTAATTGTATAAAAAAAATAAGCCATGGCTTTCTTAAACAGAATCTGATCAATTCCAAACCAACTTGAAACTGTAATTTATATAAATATAGGAATGCAGATAGTGCTAACTCTAACTCCAAAGATTTGTAACACAGGCATACCTTGGAGAAACTGTGGGTTCTATTCCTGACCACCACAAAAATGCAGATATCACAGTAAATTGAGTCATACATTTTCCCTCACTGCATATTAAAGTTATGCCTACACTATAACATAGTCTATTGAGCATTATGTATATTGTTTTGAAAATAATGTATAGTTTTCAAAAATACAAAAAATACTTTATTGCTAAAAAAATGCTAACCATCATCTGAGCCTTCAATGAGTAATAATCTTTTGCCATGGAAGGTTTTCCCTTAATGTTGATGAAATGCATTTGCATTCAAAGTACAATAAAACGAGGTATGCCTGAATTGGACAAGTCATTTATCCTTTACAAATGTCAGTTTCTATAAAGTGGCATAAAGACAACCCCCCCAACAAATATATTGATGTAACAATAAAGAGTTAATAGTAATAGCTATTCTTTATCAGGTGCTCACTGAATGAGAGACACTCAAGGGAAGATTCAGTAATGCCTTGCAACATCCTACAAGAAAGATCATGAGATTATATCCATTTGCCCTGGCTGGTGTGGCTCAGTGGAATGAGTGCCAGCCTGCAAACCAAAGGGTTGCCAGTTGGATTCCCAGTCAGGGCACATGCCTGGGTTGCAGACCAGGTTCCCAGTAGGGGGCACACAAGAGGCAACCACACATTCATGTTTCTCTCCTTCTCTTTCTCCTTCCCTTCTCCTCTCTCTAAAAGTAAATAAAAATCTTTAAAAATTATTATATCCCCTTCACTGATACAAAAACAGACACATAATTTAAAAGACTTTGCTTGGTAATACATAACATAAATATTGGAAGCAGATTTTGCTTTTACTTCTATACTTTTCTAATACATAAGATAATTGTATATTAAATGAAACAGGGTAAAGAAAATTGACTATTCAGAGTTTCTTAATAATTACTAGTTATAATAAATACTAATATCATGATCTGGTTTACTCATCTAATTTTATATATATTAGCTGTGACATCTATATTTAGAAGCTATTTTCTAGCCATATTTAATGCTTGTGAGCCACTCAATGTGAAGTATAAGCCACTCAATGGATACTTTTGGTTAAATAGAAAATAGTAATAGTAGTAATGATACACTGAAATTTATAATTTTGAGAATAAATTTGGACAGAAAAAGGAAATATAAATGTATAAAAATACACTTCATTTTGGAGACATGAGAAATGAATATTCTGTCATGTTTACAACTGGTAATTGTGTTATTTGAGTTGTGAAGAGAACTATAATGAAAATCAATCAATGTATTTTTTAATGTAAGGACAAATTACAAGTGTTATAATTTATGAAAAATAGTAATCATCTACCACAGATATAACAGGCACATGTTAAAGTACTTAATTCAATTTTTCTTCAAATTATTTTTCCTGTTTTTTTTTTTTTTGCCTTCTCTTGTTCAAGGAGAACTTGAGAAAATTGGTATAATTATCCTTTTAAGGGAAAAATAGCTAATAAACTACAAAGCAAAAGTTATACTCCAGGATTCAATGGCTGTCAAATGTATTTCCTGAAAAAAGTTGATAACTCTACAAGGAATTCATGTTTTCATGAAGGTGAGCTTTCAGCAGTGTCACTAGTGTCATACTCAGATTTCAAGTGACCAATGTCACATAAAACTCCTACTGATCCCATCTCTCCTGATCTCGCCAAATGTAAGGTTTTGGTTCTAAATCTGCATGTCCATTTGTGCTCTGTACTGTGTGTTCATCATTGTCAAGTCAAGTGTCTTCCCATCACCATTTATCCCCCGTGCATCCTCTTCTACATCCCCCATTCCACTTTCTCTGTGGTAATCACATTGCTGTTGTCTGTGTCTATGAGTTTTGTTTATTTTTCCTTAATTCTTTCACCTTTTTCACTCATCCCCACAACTCCCTTTGGTGTGAATTTCAAACAGTTTTCCAATATGCTTATGCATTATGTTCTGTCTCACTAATATGATATCAAAATCTGCTGGAGAATGGTTTGGAAAATGCCACTAACAGTTCAAATACTAACATTAATAATAAATTGAGACTATTAATTTCATTTTTTCTAATCCCTAATTCTACTTATCTCATGCCTTTAGTTCCCACTGAAGCTATAGCAGTGTGAAGTTTGGGACATAACCATATTTTTTAACCATTTGATCTTAGGTAAGAAAGACTAAAGATACGTATATTGATGGTGTTTAGGCCATTCTTCATTTTACAAACACACATACAATTAGATACAAATATAGATGTATGACAAACATGTAGATTGTAGGATAAAAGTGACCTTTCATGAAATATGAAAAGTGAGAAATAAAGTGATGATCATAGTAATATAACTATTTAAAGAGGGAAGTGTTTATTCAAAGCCTTCTATGCAATGCTGTATAAGTTCTCAATACTTTGTAAATGTAGAGCATTCATTATACAGTTCTGTCTATATAAAAAAGATAATATCAGCAAACACCATTCAAAGAACATGCAAGCATACTTCAAAAATTATTAGGTTAAGGGACTTTAAAGAAAATTGAATGTGTCACTATTGTTTTTATGCAAATAGCTCTCTGTTTCATATACATGTGCCTGTGTATTGATACCCTAGAATGTATCTCAACATATTGTACTCTATCTTTGTTTAAAATTAAAACTAACTTTAACACTATTGTATTGTCTTAGATTTAAATGAAAATAATTTTTAAATATTAATATTTTAAAATAATATTTATTTAATTTTAAATTTATTTAAAATATTTATATTTAAAATAGAATTTATGTTTCAATGGAATTAAAACAATTAAAATTAAAAAATAAAAAAAGATTATAAATATTGTCCATATTTTGAAATATTTTATTATACTTAACTTAAATATTATATGTTAAAATATGTGTGAATTAAAATTAATTTTAAAGATATGGTTCATATTTTAATATATTGATTATTTAATTTTATCTACATTCATATTATTTAATTTAACAATATTATTCATGTTATCATACCTGGGAATGAATCTTGACACGTAGTGCTTTTTCTTTGTTTGAAATTAAAACTAATTCTTAAAAATATTATTGTCACCATTTTTATTATCATTGTCATTGAAATTATCCCACTATATGGGAAAGCTACACTATGTACTATGACAGAGAAATTGAAATATAACATATAACAAAAATATCAAAGTTAAGTCATTTAACTGGTGAGTTGATTAAATAGCCAAAGCAAAATAAAAGTAATGCTAATTTAATTAATAAAATTAATTAAAATCCATTATTATCCTACTGGATTTTAATACTTGCTGTAAACATAATTCAACAGGATAGGCAAAAGGAAGTACATATTGATCAATGAAACTCTAAAAATAGACCCATATATAAGGACATTTGAATATTGATAAAAGTCAATTCAAGGGAAAAGTAATAGGCTTTTTAGCAAAAGGTGCTGGAATAATTCAACATTCATATGCAACAACAATAATAATAAACCTCCTCCCATTTT
The DNA here is from genome assembly GCA_004027475.1 of Anoura caudifer. Classification (NCBI taxonomy): domain Eukaryota; kingdom Metazoa; phylum Chordata; class Mammalia; order Chiroptera; family Phyllostomidae; genus Anoura; species Anoura caudifer. The sequence continues at coordinate 50,560 of PVKU01001177.1, read as the reverse complement.
GACAACATATTTAAAAATTAGCTTAAATAAATCATAAATTTAAACATAAAATTTATATTCAGAGAACTTATAGAGAAAAATATAGGAAAGATCATTGTGACCTGGGACTAGGCTAAGATTTCTTGGAGAACAAAAAGTATAAATCTTTTTAAAAAATCAATAAATAAGACTTCATCAAAATTTAAAACTGCAGCTATTCAAAGACACTAAGAAAATAAAAATAAAATCAACAGACTGGTACAAAAAGTTAGTGAAATATAAGCCTGATTAAAGATTGATATTCAGGTTATATAAAAATAACTCTCACAGCAAATAATAAGAAAGCACATGAATGCATGAAAATCACAAAAAAATTGAACAGTTATTTCAAAATCAGTAAGTGAATATATAACTAATGAATTAATGATTGAAAGCAAAATTTACGCTTCTCCCTGGTCATATCAACTAGGACATAACAAAGTAGAAATGATAAATAGGTAAAGATATAATATTTCTATAAGAAAACTAGTTAGTAGTTTAATACTTAAGAGTGAGTATTGCAAGTAACATAACTTGTATGGATGACTTTGGACAGTTGATACTGAAGTAGAGAGGGGAAAGAAACTGACAACACCCAAGGCTAAGAGAAACAAAGGAAAAAGAAAAGAGGGCAGCGAGTAATGTAGTTATCACATATGACAGATGTGCTGTCATCCAGGTTCCATTCCATTATGGAGCACAGGCAGAGTAGATTTAGCATAAATCTTAAGGGCCTTAGAATTATTGGAATGGTAAATGAAAATTGTTGCATTAACCCTCAACAAGTGAGTCAGCCTGTCTTTTGGAACTGTGAAGCCAGGCGCTGACTTCTCTTCCCTAGCTATGGAAGTCACGACAGCATCTTCTGATGTAAGGCTGTTTTGTCTGTATCAAATATGTGGTGTTTAGAATAGCCACCTTAATTAATTATCTTAACTAGGTATGGATAACTTGCTTCAGTGGACCTGGACCTGGCTGCTTTACCTTGTGCTTTTATGTTATGAGATGATGTTTTTCTTTAAACCTCATCAGCCACCCTTGATAGCTTCAGACTTTTCTTCTGAAGCATCCTCATCATTCTCAGCCTTCATGGAGTTGCTCTGGATTAAGCTTGGGTTTCAGGGAATGTTGTGGCTGCTTCGATCTTCTATGCAGACCACTAAAACTTGCTCCATATCAGCAATAAAGCTGTTTCAGTTTCTCACCATTTGTATGTTCACTGGAGGAACACTTTTGATTTTCTTCAAGAACTTTTCATTTGCAGCTTGTCTTACTCTTTGGCACAAGACGCTAAGCTTTCAGCCTATCTCAGCTTTGAACATGCCTTCCTAACTGAGCTTAATTTCTAGCTCTTGATTTTATGTGAGAGATATGTGACTCTTCCTTTTACCTGAATACTTAGAGGCCATCATAGGTTATGAACTACTTAATATCATTATTGTTGTGTCTGAGATTAGAGGGGCCTGAAGAAAGGGAGAGAGATGGGGGGAAATGGCCAGTGGGTGGCCCAGAGCAGCACACGCATTTATGAACTAACTGTGTCTCATATCAACACAGTTTGTGTTGCCCCACAACACTAACCACAGATTACAACAACAAATAAAATGATTTAAAAAGCTTGAATTATTTTGAGAATTACTAAACTGTGGCAAAGACAAATGAAGTGAGCAAGTGCTATTGGAAAAAGTGCCAATAAACTTGTGTGATGCAGGGTTGCCATTAACCTTCATTTCGTAAAAAACAAAATTATCTGGGAAGCTCAAAGTGAAGAGCAATACACTGAGGTATGCCTGTTTAGCTTATGAGAAAACAGAAAAAGAAGTGATACCCTAGTAAATACTGGGGAGATAATGCAATTTGATTAGTAAAAGGAAGAAGGAAAATTATACCAAAGTACATTTACATTCTTTATTATAATGATCCCATCTAGATTGACTTTTTAAAATTGAGATTTTTATCATATTAGGAGAATTTTTCTGATGAAACCCCTTCCTGTTGTTCTATTCTGGGCAAAGAAGGGAGATGCTTATTTATTTATTTACTTATTTATTTCTCACCCAAGGATATGCTTATTGATTTTAGAGAGAGAGGGGGGAAGGGTGAGAGAGAGAAACATCAATGTGAGAGAGAAACATTGATCAGTTGCTTCCTATATGCACCCTGACCAGGAATCAAACACACTATTTTTTTGGTCTACAGAAGGATGCTCCAACCAATTAAGCCACCCGGCCAGGGCAAGGAGAATTATTGAAATGAGAAGCACGTTATTTGGCAGTGGCTAATTGGAGCACCATGCTCCATACATATATGTATCAGAAATAAAATATTTTTTTCCTAAATTGGGAACATTGTAACAGGTTGTTTTCATCTCTTTACATTCTCTTAATAAACACAGAAAAGGTAGGAAACATATTTATGTAGAAAGAGGAAATAATTATTTCAATGAACTTAATTTTCTCAACTTGTTAAAAAGTATACCTTATCTAAATATTGTTAAAAAATGGCCAGTTGTCATGATTTAAGGTCATAGTAGGTATTGGTAGCACTAGAGGAAATGACAACAGATGTTGTAGTTAAAAGTAATTTTATCTATGATGATCACTGAGGTTTTTCTTCTTCTTATACATGGCACTTTATTCTATATATTAATATAGAGTTATTCATAATCCTTTGAAACTAATTGTTAGTATTCTAAGTATTACTTTTGAAATGATTGTGATTCCATTGTCTAAACCTTCAGGTCCTTTCTAAAAGTTTAAATATGTACATAATACGAGATAGAAATAACACAGAGACACAAATTTCTTGTATTTTGATTGTAAAAAATTGAGGCTTTAGATGATATTTATTTGAAAAACTTATAATCTATTAATTCAGAGAAAAAATCATTTATTTTTATGTTAGAGAATATTTTGAAGAAAAAATAGTACAAAATAAACCACTGAAGGATGTAAAAGGGAGAAATAATATTTTAAATCTGTCTAGTTTTCATTTAACTTTTTTCTTGCTTAGATGATGAAAATAATAATTTGTTGAGCTTCACCTTTTGAAAATTTAAAAATAAAATTATTTACCAGGCTCTTTTATATACAAGATAACTCTAAATATTCATTTTCATTCATGTTACCATGTATTCTGAGTTAATTCATTAAAATTATCATTATATGCCTCATTGATTTGGAAATATATATAAATCATGGTTTGTTAATTAGCTAAAATAACACCAATTTACATAACCTATGATTTGTTATTATTTTCTGTTGACTTAATAACTGCCCCACCTCCTCCTACAACTGTTCTCCTATAAGTCCTAGTATTTATCCAAATAGGACATTGACATCCTTAATCTCATAAAGAGATCACTTATAATACATATAAACATAAAGGAATGGCTTTTTTATTACATTACTTTGTGGCAAAAAAGAGTTTTGCTTTTGCAATCCATTGATTGTATTATTTTCTTGTTTTCAAATGTTATTAAAAATATATACCAAGTGTTTGTAATTTCTAAAAGAAGTCTATTTGCTAAACACATTTCTACTTTTCAAATGTGACAGTTCAAGGCAATATCCTGTAAAAAATGACAGGACAATTATTTTCAGCATTCTAGTTTCTTTTTCATTGCTTATTGTTGTTCTTATACATAAACCTAAACTCATTAACTCAACTAGAAGAAGTAATGTTATGAAATAAAACAAATTATATATAGTAATTTCCATAGAATAAACACAGAGTAAGATTAAAAACATCCCTGTCCTATAATACCAAAACCAAGTATATTTGCTTTTGCATAAAATTGTGAAAATGTAATTTGGTGTATCATTATTCAGTATGTTATTTATTATTCAGTAAAGCTATGCATATCTATAGGGAAAATTTTATATAATCAGCAAAACAGGCTAAATCCATTGGTAAAACATAGCAAAAATAGTGTGAGAAGATCAGCAAGTTTCTAGAAGTCTGAATTAGAAAGACAGTAAAATGGAGAGTAATCAACAGAGAGACATTCTGGATTAAAAAATAAAAGTGGAAAAAATATTGGAAACCCACTGGGAATATTTAAGTCCCTAGTCTTAAGATTATAGGCAGAGAAGGGAATCAAGGGAATTTGAGGCTAGGAAGTAGAAAGGCAGAAGATACAGTGTTTCAAATGATATTTGAGGGCACATGATTTTATATTAAAAATTAAATTTATAAAAATTCTACAAATTTACAGAAGTGAAGTGTTTAAAAACTTTTGTGGCTTTTGAGGATTTGTGTCAACTGTTCTTAAAATGTTCATACTTGAATTTCAGAGGCAGGACAAGTCATGTTATCAAGAGAAGGTTGAGTGAAAATAACATACTTCTCCATAAAGAGTTCTAAAATAGTATTTATTCTCTTCCACATTATATTTAAGAACAAATAAAGCCCAAAATTGAAAGAAAATATGTGATATAAAGATTTTTTCTACAAATGTTTTTAAGTAGGGTATGCAAATGTATTTAGTCTATTAAAGAGGGAGTGAGTGCAGGCAAGGAAAAACAGAGGAAGCTATGAATTTCCAATAACTAAATACAAAAGCAAGTGAATTAGAATACATAGTTATGTAAAACAGTAGGGACCTTCTATACACACAGTGTGACTTGCCCCAGGAATTCTTGTGTATCAGCACAAAAAAAAAAAAAAAAAAGCATTTGGGGACACTTTGTTGAAGTATAAACCAAAGTCATTAGTGAGAAAAAGTTAATGGGATGGGAAAACATGAAAAAAAGCTTTGCAAAATTTTAATAATACACTACTAAACACAATAAAAGATAGATATGTATGAGAAACAACACTGTGACTAGGAACTAATTAAGAAAGTTCAGGGGCCAAGAGGGAGATGTAGCTGGACACTCTGTGCCTCCTCTCACAACCAAGAAGATTAAGGACAACAAAAATAAAGAACCAATAAAAAAGAAAACCCAACCAGGACAGAGAGAAAATTGAATTGTGCGGGAGTCCAACAACAACAACCATTCACCCAGACCAGTAAGAGGGGCGGAGTCAGCAGCAGGCAGAGTCTGTGGCCTGTGGAGTCAGATCAAGGCAGGATAAGCCGGTGGTGGTATCAGGCGCAGAGTCACTCCAGGTACACAGGCCGTACTGTTGCCAAATGCGGGAGGTCAGGCCTGGCGCACAAGGCGGCAGACAAAAGGCACACATTTGCTTACAGATAAACCAGGGGAAAACAGACAGCAAGACAGAGTGCACGGTGCAGGGCCCCAGTGCAGGGAAGTGAAGCCTAAAAGTACCCATTGAAAATACTTGTAGGGGCTGAGGTGACAGGAGGGAGTCCCAGCCTCACAGGAGAGTTCATTGGGGAGACCCATGGGGTCCTGGAGCGTGCACAGGCCCACCCACACAGAAATCAGCACCAGAAGGGCTCAATTTGGTAGGAGAAAGAGGCTGGAGTCACTGGAATCCGCAAGACAGTGTGGAGCAAGCACCATTGTTCCCTCTTGGACCCCACCCCCACATCCAGCATCACAACCCAGCAACTGGGCTGCCCCACCCTGGTGATCACCTAAGGTTCTGTCCCTCATATGTAACAGCTGCAACCAGACAAAAACAAAAAACCAAAACCAAGGATGGCTCAAAAGGGAGAACAGACCGGGGCCCCGGAGCTAATTCATCTGAGCGTCCAGGAGGTGGTCAACCTATCAGATACAGAGCTCATAGCACTGGTAGCCAACCTATCAGATGCACAGTTCAAAGCTCTGGTGATTAGGAAGCTCACAGAACTGGTTGATTTTGGTTGCAAATTAGAGGAACAAATGGAGGCTACAATAAGTGAAATGAAGGAAAACGCATGGAAACCCAATAGTGATGGAAGGAAAACTGGGACTCAAATCAATGGAGTGGACCAGAAGGAAGAAACGAACATCCAATCAGAAAAGAATGAAGAAACAAGAATTCAAAAAAAAATGAGCAGAGGCTTAGGAACCTCCAGGACATCTTTAAACGTCCCAACATCCGAATTATAGGGGTACCAAAAGGTGAAGAGGAAGAGCAACAAGTGGAAAACTTATTTGAACAAATAATAAAGGAGAACTTCCCCAATCTGGGAAAGGAAATAGATTACCAGGAAGTCCAGGAAGCTCAGAGAGTCCCAAAGAAGGTGGACCCAAGGAGGAACACACCAAGGCACATCATAATTCCATTAGCCAAGATTAAAATGAAGGAGAGAATTCTAGAAGCAGCAAGGGATAAGGGCAGAGTCACCTACAAAGGAGTTCCCATCAGACTGTCAGCTGATTTCTCACAAGAGACCTTACAGGCAAGAAGGGACTGGAAAGAGGTATTCCAAGTCATGAAAGTCAAGGACCTACATCCAAGATTGCTCTATCCAGCAAAGCTTTCATTTATAATGGAAGGGCAGATAAATTGCTTCTCAGATAAGGTCAAGTTAAAGGAATTCATCATCACCAAGCCCTTATTCTATGAAATGTTAAAGGGACTTATCTAAGAAAAAGAAGATCAAATATAGGACAGTAAAATGACAGCAAACACAGATATTAACAACCACACCTAAAACAAAAGCAAACTAAGCAAACAGCTAGACCAGGAGCAGAAACACAGAAATGGAGATCACATGGAGGGTTTACAACAGGGGAGTGGGAGGAGGAAGGAGGGAGAAAAGGTACAGAGAATAAGTAGCATTGATGATAGGTAGAAAATAGACAAGGGGAGGGCAAGAATAGTTTGGGAAAAGTAGAAGCTAAAGAACTTATGAAACATAAACATGAATTAAAGGGGGGAATGTGGGTGGGAGGGGGTGTGAAGGGTAGAGGGGAATGATGGAGGAGAAATGGGACAACTGTAATGGCATAATCAATAAAATATAATTAAAAATAATAATAATAGTAATAATAGTAAAAAAAGGTCAATATTTCACCAACTCAATTGGTATGAAATCATGCAATACTCTTTCAGCTGACAATAGAGGGGTTCAATTATTCATCCATCTGCTCATCTACCTGCCCTCCATCCATTCAGTCAGATATCCATAGAGCTCTCACTATAAGCTATGCCCCCAGACCCCTAAGAAAATACTGAGGCAGAGTGTAGAAAATTGTGTGAAACTGGAAATCCTCTGGGTAATCTTGGCACTTGAGGAGCTCTGCTCTCTGAAGAATGACAGGTGATAAGGACAGTGTCTCAAGGGAAAAACTAACCCAACTGGCACCTCTTTTTCTGTAGAACTCAGGTAAGACACAAGAATCCCAGGTTAGGCTTTCAGGGATGGTTAACTTGAGTGCAGACAGGATGTGGACCACATTCATTACAATGGTGAAGACTTGATATCTCTCCTTCAAGGGCAACTGGACCCTCAATTAACCAAGGTATCAGATAATAATCAATCAGAAGGAATGGGATTCCATGAAGGGATCAGAGACATGAGAGAAGGCAAACCACAGTCTGGACATCACCTCTCTGCTTCTAAAATCCCTCATCCTGGCCTACATTAAAAAAAGAAAGAAAAAAAGAAAGTTCAGTAACCTAATTAGTGATTTAGTCACTATTAATATGGGAATATTTTTTCTATTATATGAAAAATGGCAGTGATTATGTTTCAGTATTAGATACTCTAATATTTTGTCCAATACTATCTTCACATTACTATCTAAAAATGCAAAAAACATGATAATAATTCTGAAATATGACTTATTTTTAAATGATTTTAAAACAATTACCTTTAAGGAGTAGTGAAAGTAGAATTATACTCATTACAAAAATCACTAATACCAAATAATGCTGAGAAGCTAATTATAATTATAAATTTTATTTACTGGATTTAAAATTCTAATTAAAATCTTAAAGAGCGAGAATATAATATAAAAATTTCAAGTAATATGTTTTGCAATTGTAAAACGTATTAGCAGTCCTAGTAACAGAAATAAAAATTTTCATGTCTTATAATGCATCTTGTTAACTAATCTTAAACCTTTAATATTCTAAATACTTTAAATTAGAATCTGGGTAAAGATGAAAGAATTATTACAAATATAAGATAATTTCCACACATTTTGTATTCTCCCACACCTGTACTAAAAATTATTTTAATTAAATTTATTGGGGTGACATTGGTTAGCAAGATTATATGTTTCAAGTATACAACTCTATGATATATCATCTGTATATTGTATTACATGCGACCACCCAAGTCAAATCTTCTGTTACCATATGTGTGACTCCTTTTTTCCTTTACTAACCCAATACTTTCTTTTCCTCTGGTAACCACCATACAATTGTCTGCATCTATGAGTTTTTGATTGTTTGTTTTTCTTGTTTGTGCATTTGTTGCTTTCAATTTTAAGAACCATATGATTTCTCTCATAGGTGGAATATAAAACTGAAAGCAAATTAAAAAAAAAAATACAAGAGCCAAAACATGGATGCAACCCAAGTCTAAAGAAAATGTGGTATATAAACACAATTGGATACTAGTCAGCAGATCAATATTATGTTAAGTGAGATAAGTCAGAGAGGAACAAGAACGGTATGATTTCATTCAATGTGGGGCATAAAACAAAAAGAAATATAAAAAACAAACCCATAGATTCAGACAACAGAATGGTGTCTACCAGAGAGTAAGGGGGTAGGGGGAGGACAAAGAGGGTTAAGGGGGTCAAATAAAGGTGATGAAATAGACTAGACTTCAGGTTGTGAACACAGAATATACAGATTTTGTGTTATAAAGTTTCACATCTGAAATTTACATGTTATTTACCAATGTTATCCAGTAAATTTAATAAAAATAAATTTTTATAAAAGCAAAAAATGTAGTGAAAGTCATCATATACAACAGAAGAGCAAAGCTGCCACATTTCATGCAATTCGTATTACAGGAAACACAGAAACATGGAAAAGATTTTGGCAGAGCTGTCTGGGTTATGTCTGCAGCAAGACTACACAGAATTAGGTTTGGGAAAGAAAACAAGTTGGCCATATCTTGGAACTGCGTATTCACATACCCCAAATTCAAGATTATCGAAAGGAGAGGATAAGAAAGCAGTTCTAAAAAAATTAAATGACCAGTAAGTCCATGAGTGTCAACACACGTATTTCCCCCACAAGTTCTCAGGAAAATGAGTCACTCCTCAAACTCATCATTCGGCCTGCTTCAAAATTGGGTAAGTAACAGAGAGAGACAGAGTGACTGAGCGTGCATGGACCTAATCATCCCTCAACAACAAGCTAGGTTTCTGCGGAACTGAAAAGAAAGCGGACACAATAAAGTGCCCATGACCCTCCGGAAGGGCCGAAGAAGAGAGAGTCCCAGGAAATGACTCTTCTCCATTGCGAATTATTAAACATAAGATATAAAGACACAAGTACCTTTATGTCATCTATATTTTGAGTCATGGGGTGAGGGCTTGTGGAAAGTGGATTCAGTAGAGTAGGTGACATAAAATAATTATGTAAATGTTCAGATGAAATATAAATTCCTAGGCCAAGGCTTAATTAAGGGCACAATATGATTCCAGAGGCTATATTTGTAAAATGCTATGATACACAGTTGAGTAGGGGGAATAAACACTAAAATTGCTAAGACATAAAATACCAAAATTAAAAAAAAAAAATCTTGTGCATGGGTAGAAAAATGTCGATTAAAGGAAAACATCTGACCTTTGATTTTTGTAGCAAGAATCCATGCTAGAAGCCAATGAAACAGTGATTACCTTATTCTGAAGGAGAGACTCTGACTGAATAAAACCATCCTTAGCCAGATTGCCTTGTGATAGTTATTTTTTATTTTATTAAAATCAGGAAAGAATCAAATACATTTGCTCAAAAGTGTGTATTTCACGATTACATTGTTAACTTGTAAATACCATTTATGTCAGTTAACAAGACAATGCTGGGAAACTTCCTCTAAAATCATTGACTTGTCAGAAACATTATTAGAAATCATTTAAGCAACGAAATACCTCACTACTGCCTAAGAATCTTAGTCACTTTGACATACTCAGTGCAGTGCAGGACTTCAGCTAGGGGTTTCTGACCATGGTGTCCATATTCGTCTGAACTTCTTAGTTTCCAAGGAAAACAGAACTCTGGTTTCACTAAGCACCCAGACTTTATAATAAACACTTTATAAACACCCATTGACTTATTTAAATTTGACCTGCAATGCATCTTTCCTCCAAATCCTAAATCATCACTATTTTTTTCTTTCTTTGATGAGAGAAATTCAGTAGTTTCTCTAATATCCTCCTTTGTTGCAGCGACTTGGTAAATATACCACTCAGGCTGAGGTCTGTCTCTCATGCTCACTGTAAGGTGGAAATTTATCCCATGTTCACAAAAATATCCCTATATTTATCAAATATTTCACACTATTTGTATTTACATTTTTTAAAATTTCTATCTACATATACTTACTATCTTAGATATTGTTGATTTAATCTCAAGGCTTATGCCTGGAAGAATTTTTCTCAATTTCATTTTTACTTTTGGTATTGAACACTTTATTATTACATGTCACATAATTTTCATAAAATCAATTAAAATATAATCCTTTATAAATTAATAATTAACAAATTTAGTGATAACACTTTGAATTCAGATTAATTTTACAGATAACTTTACTTGAAATCTTTTATACACAGTGGAGAGAGTAGATTCTTAGTGCTCTCCTAGTTTTAACTCAAATATTGCACATTGTTTTTATTTCTCCAATAATATTTATTTGATAAGTAATAGGTTAAACCATTGCTCTAGAAATTAGTAGCTCTGAAATCATTTCTCTCAGTGGCATTTATTATTGCTGACAAGTAAAGCCAGAAAACATGTCACTTCTTTCTCTGGAGAGCTCTTCAAATAGATAATGTAAAGAGGGATGTTTCTTTATCTTAGGGCTGCCATCTTTTCCATGTTTTACTAAAAATTTCTACAACACTGTTTCAGTTTTTATCATATTAAGAGAGGTCCAATCTAAAATACATGGAAATTGCTTAACTGCTGTCATAAAGGCCTGAGGGAGTTTCCAACAAGAATCAGATTTAATATCCAGAGAGTTGTGTGGTATACAGACTGAAGGGCCCTTAATTTCCATCTGCCAATGGATTCTTCACATGTATCTTTTAGATAATTACATAATTTTATGCTAAATTATCTTCAGAATATAATCCATGTATCTAGTCTTAGGTTAGCTTTATGAGAAAATATAAAATAACCTTACCACCTTCAGGAAAACATTTTTAGTTCCACACATTTGTGGGACTTCCTAAGTCTAAAATTTTTTAAAAATTAGAGTGCCATCAAATGTACTGAAAAATCATGCATTATACAATGTAACAAAAAGGTTTGCCTCTTTGTTTTGTTTTGTTTTTTAATTTGATAAAATGCTTTCCTGTATGTTTTCTCTGTGGCTATATGTTTTTGGCCAATTGTCTGAAAGGATGTGGTCCTTATAATCTTCATTTAATTAGAATGGAGAAAATATGAACTTGCCCTTCAAAACTCATACACATTTTTAAATAAGGAATCTAACAATGTAATACAACAATGGCTGACACAATACTACAAGACAGAACATCTGTTTTGTTTTGTTTTTTTTAAGGATGAGAAGAAAATACATAAGAAAAAGAAGGAAGAAAGGGAAAGAGGGAGGAAGAGGGGAGAAAAGTGGGAAGTAAAGAATTTAAGAATATGTTCTGTGGGTTCCAAAGAGGAACACTATCAATTAGGACAGGTTTCATTAGGAACTTAGCATCTGAAATTGTCCTTAAACCATTGTTAGGATTTCAACAAAGCTGGAGCAGGAGTTTGTTGTAGGTGGAAGGGAGAAAAAGTGCTTAGGAAAAATGTGGAAGCCTAAGCCATATGCAGAAGGATAAACAATGTATAGTCAGTGTCAACAAATCAGTCTGCAGAGGATTTTTAAAAGCAAAGTTGAGGGACTTATGATTGCACAGGCAACATAAACCACATTTGGGAACATACTATTCATCTTCAGACACAGATTTCACAATATCTCATTATCGTTATGAACTAATGGCTTTATTTTAACCAATAAGTCAAATGAGTTTTCTTCTTATTTGAATATTTATATACTTTATAATTTTTAAGTTCTATGTTTAGATTAGATAAAAATCATTATTATTTCCCCATGCAAATCTCACATCTAGGCTAAAAAGTACATTGTCTCCAGTGTATTCTATGAAATATTTTCTACTTACTCTGACACATTTTTCTCCATTTTGGTTCAATTTTAGTTTGGTGGGGGGATCAAACAACATATGACAACAACTTATAAATGATATTCATAGCTTTTCACTGTGAAGCTTTTCATGCATTTCAGGCTGCCGGTGCCACTATACTTTTAAAGTGCATGTCATCCTGTACTGTACTTGGTCCTTGTCTAAGGGACTTGCCATATTGTCTGCCATCATATAGATCTCACGGGTCTGTCTTGTTTCTCCGTATCTCGTATCAGCTTTAGATCCACACAATCTTTTCATGGATGTTAGAAGCCAACCGGTGTGGAGGATAGAGAAGTGTCTGCCTCCAGGGTAGGGGGCAAAGCTGTTTTCTGAGCAGAATAATGATACTGTGTTCCTCCCAGACAAAGGTTGAACAGGTAAGCCTAACTGCTGGTTAGTAAACTAACAGCCCTCTTTAAAAGACTGGGTTTTCTAAGCTGATTGCTTCTCAGCCATGACACACACTCACTATTTGCATAACATTCACTTGAGCTAACTTCTGCATCTCTACTGTGGGACTTGGGGAATGAGAACATGAAGCTCATATGAAAGTTATGTTTTGAAAAAGAAAGACTTTTGTCTCTAAGATTTAATAAAAGAATATTAAATACTAAAATGTAGAGAAGGAAAATTAGTGTGACCTTGTAGAAGGAACCCCTTGGGCCAATTCAATGTATTGTTGTTTCTTGTAATCTGAATGTAGAGTAGGGATTGATATTCTGTGTGCTCATACATTCTATCCCTAAGTGCTGGAGGACATTAGCCTGCACGGGTAGAGAAGTGCTAATGGGACACTGGACTAACATTTGCCACTAATGAGTGAATCAGAATTAAGTTCATGTGCCTCCGCCCTCTCATGTCAAAAGTTTTTAGCATAGCTGATGGCCTGTTGGTTGGCAAGTCAAACGCCTCACTCTCAATGGTCTAACTCCAGTGCTACCACTCCTCCTCCCGAAAGGGGGACTGGTAAACGTTGACAAATTGTGAGGCTCACTTGATGAGTAAAACTTTCTTGGGATTATATGGGAAAATCTGCAATGTTTTCCCAAAGAAAAACTACCATCACTTCATCTCCCTACTACTAAAAAGGAGTCCCAGCATCTTGTGGATACTGGGTATTGGAGAGACAACACGTGTCTGTGACTTGTGCTTTGATTGGATCATCTGGCCAAGGGAAGCAGACTCCAGCCAGAAAATACCCTTAGAGTTTTTACTTTATGTCCTTCTTGACAAGGCCACCATGTTTGGAAAAGCAGTATCAGCTTGCTGCTGCACGCTTGCTAATACTGAGCACTTGCCCATGGAGGGCACATGACTCCAGAGCCTGGTATTTCTATTTGGAGGTAGGTGTTCCAAATACAACCACCAACAAGGTGGGAGAAGCCCCAAAAGCTTCACTTACCACATATGAATGGTAAGTGTAATGGTTAGTTTATTCAATAACTCAGCATTCCTGACTCCCATGGCATCTCAGTTTTGCATGAAACCAAGATAGGCTGACTGGCAGGATTTTAAGCAGGATAAGTGCAGTATTGGTGTTTCGTGCCCTCCCCCGCCAAGAGTAAACATGCTGTACTTATTTCTTTTACATATAACTTTTATTAATGTGATTATTTAAATTTGGGTTAAATCCAGTTATCTGTCCTCTGCTATAAAAATAAATTTATTTGTATATAAATATTGACTATAATTTTAATTATTGTACAGAAGTCATCAATATTTATATATAGGGTGCATATTTCTTATTGTAGTATTTGCAAAATCTTTTTAAAAATATTCATGGTTTGCAAAAATTTAGTGCTGTAGTTAATCATCAATATTAAATGAAATATGACATTTCTTAAGGTTGTAATAGAGACGAAATGCAAAAACTAATGTTAAAGAATTTGACACACTGTATGGTAAGCTTTAATATTTTTTTGGTTTTAATTATTGCCTGTTGTGAATAAAGTTTAAATCAATTAAAACATTTCAGAAAATAATGTTATAATCTAGAATTAAAGAATATTTTAGTTATTTTTTGTAAGCAATATCTTTCACTACATTGCTATTTGAAAATATGTACAAGCAATTTTGTGACATCAACAGATGGTGTTTTACAATTGAAACCATGATCCATAATTTATTGCAGCACTAACTGAATTGTATTATAATTTCTCTTCTTTCTTCTATTTTTCTTCACTCGACTTTGAGCATCTCAAGGATGGGGACTATGTTTTGTTTAAGTCTGTATCTTCTGTTTCTAACATGGTAACTAGGACAGAATGAGTATTATATTTGTTGAAAGAATACAGGAAGATGTGAATGTAAAAAAATTTCTTATATTTATTCTATATGAAAGGAATTTAAAATTGTGTTTAAATAATATATTAACATTCAGTGAAATGCATGTGTTCTGTATTTTGAACACAGTTTAGGTGTGTTTTAATTTTATAAACTGTGGCATAAAGCACTATAGGAAGGATAGAACCCTTTATGAAGATTAATATTATGGTAATATAAAATATGTTGCTGAAGTAATACAGTCTTAAAAGTCTTAAAGTCCATGATATTTAGGGAAAATCATATACTAATTATTTGTAAAGAGAAATGTTCTTCATTATTTTAAGTCACAGACAGCACCATTCAGACTTTCAGGAGTGACTGTAGTCTTCACATTGAACCTTAGGAACAAAGTAGATCATAACATGTATTTTAGCATAAGGAGGGGGCAGGACAATTCAGAGAATGTGAGGTTTAAAAACTGCGCAACCTTTGCCCTGGCTAGTGTAGCTCAGTGGATTGAGTGTAGGCCTGTGAACCAAAGGATCGTGGTTCGGTTCCCAGTTAGGGCACGTGCCTGGGTTGCAGGCCAGCTCCCTGCAGGGGATGCAAGAGAGGCAACCACATATTGATAATTATCAATTATCAATTGATAATTATCCCTCTCTCCTTCCCCTCTCTCCTTCCCTTCCCCTCTAAAGATAAATAAATAAAATATTAAAAAATAAAAATCTGTACAACTTTTATAAAAAAATGAAGTATGGTTAATTCAAGATGTAAAACATTACAAGAGAAATAAAATTCCAAGTGTGTTACTATGGATTCAAATCAATTATTTATGATGAGTTAGGCTGTACAAATCAATGTCTGTACAGTATGAGATAGCAAAAGAAAGATGCATAATTTGAATCCTCCCAGATATTGACTTAAATTGATTAATCCCCATTTAGAACAACATTAATTTTAGTCTAGATTTATAAGCTAAAGTTTGATTATAAATATTGAAACTAGCTAAAATGAGATTCATACAGGAACATACCCTAGGAAGGTGATCTAGTTTAAAATCTTCAATTCTAATGTATATTTAGCTTGCAAACCTAATCTTCAGCAACATTGTATTCTTTGTAATCATGAAGATTCTGGACAGTGTTCAAAAGAACATTTACTAGAAATAAGGGATTGATATATCTTTGAAAGTATGTTTGTTGAACTTCTCTAGAATATGAATGTATGGATGTTTAATCAAAATATTTTAAAAGGAATATATAGAAATATGCTGTATGACAACTTTTAGAAAGATGGCTAGTTGTGACATGTCTTCCCCACCCAACAGCAGTCAATCCTAGTGACTTTCTGACAAGAGTAACAACTGCAAAAGTTTCCAGTACTGCCTTATCTAATGCCTGAAAGTCAGTAAGGCTCGTCTCTTTAGCTACCTCCATCTGGTTGCTACGGAAAAAACTTCAGACAGAATTCTCTATTGCAGAAACTGTCAGGTCTGTGTGCCTTCTTTCTTCTTTGCTTTGGATCATTAATGATTTGCTTTGATGTTTGTTCACCAGAGACTAATTAGTGGAGTCTTTCTAGTCATTCCTTCCTAAATCATCTCTCTTACTGTTACGTTGCTTTATGATGTCATCTTCGTATTCTTCAGAATGCAACAAATAGATTAAGAGACAAAACAATTTTTCCTTTTCTATGTGTTGTCTATATCAGAAGTATGAGCACCATGCATTCTGAAGTGGATACGCACTTAAGGGCTAGCGTTACATGTGAAACAAAACCATTGGACTTTGCACTATACTGAGGAATGATCTAAAAGAAAATAAATGATGTATAAGATTAAAAATATCAATGTGGGATGCACATAAAGTAGATAGATCCATACTTGCAGATTGCACATTATGTACTCAGAAGTTTAAGCTTTGAAGTAAAGACACCTTTTCTGAAAACTTTCCACACTGCCCCCTCCCCAGACCATATTAAAATTATGGATTTACTTTCTGAACAAGGGTCTATCAAGTGTTTTTGAACATGATTTAGGTATAATGCTATGTGCTGCATAGATAACAAAACACTATGGTAAGGGAGCTTATTTTCCTCATTTCTTATGGATAACTTTTAAATCATTAGCAAAATTGTTTGTTTTGGTTAAAATATAACTACAATATCTATAATCCTTATGTTTGATTCCTTTTTAGAAAACCATATACTTAAAATTGGGTAATTATACTGGTCATTGTAGAGGATCCTTTATTTACCCATTCTGTTATCATAGTTTATAGCTTGATTTTATTTAAAAAATGTTATTCATTATTAGACACATAGTGTAACTAAACTTCTTTCCCTCCTTCCTTCCATCCTTCCTTTCGTTCTGTAAGAAACTAATTGGTTATACAGTTTTGGGTTCTCTTTGTATTGAGCAAAAACATTCAAATTGAATGCTCTAGATATGTAAGCCCTAAAACACTGGTCCTTATATTGCGATACTATTGTCTAACAGGAGAGCTAATATACAGAGACTTTCTACTCATTTCCAGTGTTTGGAGCTGATCTGGAGAAAATTAAGCTGCCAGGTGTTAGGTTCATCAATTAAGACAATAAACCACAATGACAGTATCAATGAGGATTTTATTCTCTTGCTGCAATGGTATAAACAAGGGGCCATAAAAAAGGTAAGGCTCCCCAGTGTCCATTTTTCCCATGAACGACACTAGGCAAGTTCAGATGTATTAGCATTGGTGGGGGAATTGTTTCACTGCAGATGGGACCCCCAGACAAAAGGTTTCTGGTATTTCATGGACCCTGCAGCTGCGTGGAAAGAGGGAGAAGATCCAAGAGAACAAAAGTACAGCATGTCTTCCATTTATGTCCTTTCATTTAATGTCCTTATGTTATAGTGTTGAGATATCATAAGAACTTAACTATTGTTTATATAAGTTAGTCTGTGGTAAAACTGGTTTCATGATGTGTTTTTCGCTTAAAGTTGCAGAACCTGTCCTCACTGAGTGAGGACTTACTGCACTGAGCACTGAGTTAGAGTGGAGAAAATGACTTTAACACTACCCTCTCCTCCAATAAGAGATCACTGAAGATGCACCTGGGGAAGGCCTCAGCCCAGGGCCACACCAAGGAGGTCTCTAATCATCAGGGCCTGGGCTAGGAAAGCAGATATGGATGAGAGCGGATATGGATGAAAGCATGTGCTGCAAGAGGGAGCTGAGTCCTCCACCGCAACCCTCTTCAGACACTGCAGTGCAGTCTATACACTAATTGGTGTGTGGACAGCCGTTTCTACTATGAGGCCTGACAAGAAGAGCCTTTGTCAATGCCCATGGTGGAGCCTGCAAGATCACTCACAGGATGTGGGCCAGAAGCCAGACTTCCCAACTTCATCTCTGGTTTTCTCAGTGTCCTAGTGAGACCCCATAGAGACCCAAACAAGTCAGTCTCTGAGGAGCTGTGACAAGAACCTTTTAAATAGTCTGAGGTAACAGAAGACCATGTTCATAATCAAGTTCACTCCAAGCAGGACTGTTACTGAAACCAGGGTTTGACTGTCTACTGTAACGGAAGCTAAACTTGTGAGATGGGTGCTGGCAAGGAAAGGAAAGAGGTTTATTCAGGAATTGAAAACCCTGAAAAGATGGCAGGCTCATGCTTTCAGTGCCATCTTAGCCTCTCAGGTGTCCTGGCTAGTTTATCTAGGGAAACGGTGGAAAGAGGGGGAACTAAGGGATTTCTGCTCATGTGCAGTTTCTCAGCTCTGCTCTTAGGTGGTTTCAATGTCATGTCCTGTGTGTGTCATGTAATTTCATTGCTCTGTCCACAGTTTCACTGCTGATATCTAGGAACAGGACTTGCAGGCAGCATTTCTGCTGCTTCTGATAGGAGTTGCTGACACTTGTCCAGTTTCATGTGGTCAGGGTCATTTGTCCATTAAGCAGAAGCTACAACTGCTGATGTCTATAAATACTTATGAGGAAACTTTTGCCCTGGCTGGTCTGGCTCAGTGGATTGAGTGCTGGCTTGTGAATCAAAGGGTTACTGTTTCGATTCCCAGTCAGGGCACATGCCTGGGTTGCAGGTCAAGTCCCCATTGTGGGACACTCAAGAGGCAACTACACATTGATGTTTCTCTCTCTCTCTTTCTCCTTCCTTTCCCCTCTCTCTAAAAATAAATTTAAAAATATTTTAAAAAATAAGGAAACTTTTAATGCTTGAATATTCTATGGGTTTGTTAGTACAGCCTATTCCATTATTACCACCTGATTAGTATGTTATGTTTTCTCCCATCACTGTTACAGGATGATAAGGCTTCCTGGTGGAGTGAGCAGAGCCATGAACACTAACCATTACTGAGCCAGGACAAGATGCACTGCAGTTCATTAGGGTCTACTTCAGAAAGTCAGGAAGTTTCCTCCTTAAGCTTTTTTATGAATCATGTTTTACTGGGCCTGAGGTATCAACTCAGGCACAGCCTAGTTCTGGCTTCTAAGTTGAAACTAACCTGAATATATTTGGGCTGATGCAACTTCATGCTAGTCAAGGTACGCACACAATATGGACAATCCCAGAGGGCACATTTGGTCCCTTAGAAACAAGAATTTACAATGTTAGGGCACTCCAAACAGGACATACATTGATTAGGCACTCAGGTTACCTGGGTTCTCAATGTAGCCTAGCATCAAGATGACTCTTTCCCTAAGGTTCCCAGTCCGAATAATTTAGCTCAGTCTGTGCTTTTTGAAGGGCTGCCTGAGGCAGTCAGTTTCATAACATTGTGTTTGTCGATGACATCAGTTTCTCAGCTTCATGAATGTGGATGACATTAGCAAGCATTCTGTGTGGAAAGTACAGGAGCCAAGGCCATCTTCTGCTTTGTCATGGTCAGCATTGTCACATGTAATCTTAGGTTCAGAAGTGTTTTGACTTGAAAGCAGTCACAGCAGCTTGGAAAAGAAGCAATGAGAGTTTTTCTCCAGGAGGATGGGAAGCTTTTAGATTCTGAAAAGGATAGAAATTAAGTTCTTCCTTGTCTCCCACAACTGCCCAGGTGCTGGGGTTTGGGTTTTTCATGAGGGGGTTGTTGCTATTAGTGTGTCCATTTAGTAACCAAAACATGGTTTTTAGTCATGTAGTCAACCCTACTCTTATCCAGGCTTCTCATCCAAAATGGTTGTTTGCAAAAAGGACAAAAGCTTTTGTACAGAAAACACATTTATGTGATTTAATGAGAAAGACACATCATCTTAAAGAGTTAGCAGAAAATTCTGAATTTTTAAAAGATTTCAAAATGGGTTTATATCATCTTCCATACTTGTTGTTTATAAGTCATCCTGATCTCCCCTCCATGTGAGTCTTCAGGAAAGGGAATAATCCAATTAAAAAATGGGCAAAGGACTGGAATAGACACTTCTCCAGAGGACATACACATGGCCAATAGACATATGAAAAGATGATCATCAGAGAAATGTAAATTGAACCATGATGAGATATCACCTCACACCTGTCAGAATGGCTGTCATCAATAAATCAACAAACAAGTGCTGGTGAAGTTGTGTAGGAAAGGGAACCCTTTCACACTGTTGGTGGGAATGCAGACTGGTGCAATCACTGTGGAAAGAAGTATGGAGAATCCTCAAAAATTAAAAATGGGTCTGCCTTTTGACCCAGTGATTCCACTTATAGGAAGATATCCAAAGAAACACAAAACACTAATTTAAAAGAACATAAGCACCCCTACGTTCATTGCAGTCTTATTTACAATTTGTCAAGATATGGAAGCAGTCCAAGTGTCCATCAGTGGATGAGTGGATAAAACATCTGTAGGGCATTTACACAATGGAGTACTACTTGACAGTAAAAGAAAGAAGAAAATTTTACCCTTTGTGACAGGGTGGACCTACCTGGAGAACATCATGCTAAGTAAAATAAGTAGTCACAGATAGAAAAATACTGTATGATTTCACTTACGTGGAATCAAATAAAAACACTGAACTAACAAGCAGAATAGAGACAGACTCATAGAGAACACGGTTACAGCTAAGGTGAGAGTAATGTTCGGGGGGTGGAGGGATGGAGCAAAAAGGAGAAAGGACTCATGGACGTGGACACCAGTGTGGTGACTGCAGTGGGAGGGCTGCATGACGAGGTTAAATGGTAATGAAAAAGTCTAATAAAATATTTAAAATTTAAAATAAAAAATACCCATGAAATGCAATTCTCTTCCATTGTCCCATTATCTCACCTGGGCATATGACCTCCAGTGCTCTATGCAGATAGAGGAACATTGGACTCACCCCTGGTGTTGATTTTTTGTTGGAGTGAGTTCTGGGCATAGGGCAGTAGGATCTGGGGACCCAACCCTAGGCCCTCCCTTGTCTGAAAGAAATAGTGATAGTGTCAGCCGCAGAAGTTGCCACTGCACGGACCCAGTAGAGCAGCCTACCAGGATTTGGTTACACATTTTCTAAGGAAGGAGAGGGAGCAGAGAGCCAGTGGAGCAGCAGGCCTGAGGACTGCTTTTCTGTCCAGGGCTCTCAGAGTGGCCCAGGGAGGCTGAATGGTGCGGTGCACAGCGGGGGGTGGGGTGGAGTTGGGGTGGAAGAGTTCTTGCTAGCTCTCTGCCCCTCCTCCTCTAAGCTGTGTGGTGTGGCCAGGACGGTGTGGGAGTGGGGCACCAGGAAAAGGGAATGGGGAAATGGTCAACCAGGTTATCACCTCTTAGTTACTCTTTCTGTTGGTCAGTCTTCAAGTTGGGAGCCATGAGAGGAGCTGCCACCACCTCTTTACAATGGATGGAGTGTGTTTGTGGTGCTGGCCAGTAGGGTCAGGGCTGTGAGGAAGGTGGGCACCCCTGGCTCCTAGCAGCAGAGGCTACTGCCCTTGCTCATGATTCTATTTTAGCCGTGGCTGCTGGCGGGGAAGGGCTTCTAGGACGATGTCCCACATTTCACCACTCTCACTATTTATTTAACAAGATCTTCTCTGGAGGGGATCTAATTAAGTCCCTATGGTTACTTATGGCCGCTGGCAAAACAATTTCTGAGGGCTCTGGGTTTGTTTTGTTTTGTTTTGTTCTGTTTTGTTTTGTTTTGTTTAAGCTGCTCGGCAGGGTGTTTATAGGCTCCGGCTCCAGGCACCTTTTCAGAGTTACCCAGCTGGGTGTTGAAGCGCAGTTGAGAACAGAGTGTGGGGAATGACCATCTTTGGTTCTATTCTAGGAGGCCATAGTGGTGAGTAGGGGCTAACTTTCTGGGAACCCCTTGGTAGTATCACTGATCTGACCCAGTGGATGAGCTCAGCCAGGGAGTCAGGAACTAAAGAGAAGGCCAATGGTCCCCCTCAGAAATAAAACTCTTGTAAGTGTAAACCCACCAGCATTGAAGAATGGGTGCAGGTGCTTCCCTTTTCTGATATGTGTGGGAGCCAAGAGATAGGTTTTTCCCCAGATCGTATGTGTAGAATTTTGAGAACACACTAATTGCATTTCTGTTCTCAACATATAGGATTGTGCCCAAAGTCACACGCATTAAGATACCTCTCATATACATTTAATGAGACCCTTTGACTCTCATCACATTTTTGGAAAAGTGACTGATTGGTTGTCAGTAGACATTTTCCCAACCTTGGGCAATTGAATTCATTACTGTAAATTGGCTTCTTAACACTTGATTAGTAATGCTTAATAACTGCTTTCATTTTAAATATATTGTATTTTAATTGTCAGATGACAATAATATATTTTAGAAGATATATTGCCTGTAAGTACCAAGTCATAATTAACAGTGAGAAAAAATTCTTGGAATAATTTTATATTACTACTTTTTCAATTAATTAATGTGACAATTTAGTCAATGTCTATTTTTGCTGTGCACTTTGCAAGAGTGTGATAAACAAGTGAACAGGATGTAGATGTGTTTTCCAAGAGATTATATCTAGCTGAGTTTCAAATTGGAAAACAAAGATATTTCCAAAATACATCAGTGTATCTGGCTACTTGTGACCAAGCCCACTTCACACAGGTGATTGGACTAAGAGTGGCAATTTAAACATTCTGTCCTGAAAAATTAGAATTTGAAAGTAGAACTGTAGTCAGTTCAGGTGGATCCGTTAAAGGGAGACATGAAAACCAAGGCACTATAGAGTGAAAGTGTACCCTGAGAGGCAGCTAAAGTTGGTCTGGGGAAGAGAAGAATGAAGTTGATAAAGAGAAATGAATAGATGAGAAGCTGGGTATATATAAATGCTCTTTCTGGTTTTTCTTCCTCATGAGGCTCAGCTGCTTTCTTGGGCTTTGTCCTTGAGTTCTGCTAATATGCATATATGTTCACAATTTAACATGCCTGAAATTAGAATGTATCTCAGAAGTAATGGTGTCTTATAATAGCTGTTGACAGGTGGAAGTACCAATGGAGTTCTCATTGCCTATGCTTGGGTGTACTTAATCACACCTCTTCATATGGTTGTCATGACAATTGAGTTACAGGCATTTTCATTATGACACATGAGTGAAGTGCCATTTAAAAGAATATACCATGATTTTGTTCATAGGCCGACATTTTGTTGCAAAACAGAAAGGCATGAAAGAAAGTAGTGAGGTATGGGCATGAAAATGGTGAAGCAAATATTTTTCACTGTAATAATGACTATAGTACGTATTTTCCTACAAAACAATAATGGAATAATATCATGCAACATGCAATGTGACAGAGGTCAGAAAATGTTACTAAATGCCTTGGGATATTATAATTTTCAAAGGAAGACAGGTTGTGACATATTCATGCATCTCATAATACTATCTTCAAAGTATCAAATGTAAGTTTTTCAGGAATATCATACTGAGTTTGAGCAGAATCTTCTTAACTTAGAGTGACAAGTAATTTAAATAAAGAAATATAATAGCATTAGTTTAGTCTACTAAGAAATGTTTATGAATATTTAATATTCTTCAACATGCCAAACATGTAGTAGTATTGATGCTAGATATACTTAAAAGATCATTATTAAAAGGATTGATTGCAAAATAAGCACATCACTGAGAGATTATGCTTGATAGTTTTCAAAAATAAATTGTTACCATATTTAATTTTAAAGCACAGAATGAAATCAAACACCCAATATGCTAATGTGAAAGGACCGAAAACAAAGAGTAGATAGATGATGGCTGAAATGATGTTGAACTGATCGAATGTCTTCTGTCACAGAAGTTCAGAAGTTAATAAACACCAAGCATATCAGATATTCACACATCTTTCCTAGAGTCCTCTTCCAGCAGAATGACAGAGGACATGCTCAATTCTTCCAGCAACAAGTTGTCGTAACATGCAAGAATTGTCTGCTGTTGGGAACCGGCCTGCCTGGTTTCAGGGGCTGTAACCCCCCATGGCTAAGGCTGAGTGAGCGACCTTCAGTCTGCAAGCCACTAAGGAGACAAAGCTTATCTCCCTGGCAGGAGCGCTGCTTCTGCTTCATCCATATCTGGCCCCCAATGCTTGGTAGGTTAGCCAATGACTGGTAAGATCCCCTCAAGGGAGGGGTCGCCTAAGACAGGCATGATCACGTGGAAGTCCTTCAAGGATGGACTTGGGGGCCTGCAGCAAAGAGGGGGTCATGGACCCTTGCCCCTGACTATCCTGACATAGCCTGAGTCCTCATTCCATCTGGGAGAAATTTTCCTTATCTCTTGGCTCCCTGGCTCTGTTCCACGTGGGCCTGAAAACTTGACAGAGGGCGGTGCAGCCCTGAGCTGGCTAGGGCTGGCTCCTCGGGTGATCAGGCATAAGAAAGAATTAGTAAAGTCCTGTGAAACTTGCCTTGCTAAGAGTGCTCTCATTTAAATGATAAGGGTCCGAGCAGGAAATGAGTCTGTCTCCCAAAGTTTTGTAGATGACAGACCCTGACTCGGATTAAGCCCTCAAAGTTCTCTGAAATTTATCTATTGTTTGATCTTTACTGCCTGACAATGATTGATGAGCTTTACCTGCATTCCTGTGTATTGTGAACCTAATAAAAGCCATTGAGGAAGGGGTTCTTGGCCCTTCTCCTTTGAGAGATTAGCCACCTCTCCTCCCCAAGCAAATCATGTCTTGGTAGTCTTATTTTCATCTGTGGTGGTCAGATGGGGCTCTGCAGGTGGAGCCCCAACACAGTCTGCAATATCCCCACCTTGCATAGTTACCCTGTGTGTATGTGTCTGTGTAGTGAGAAAACTCAAGATCTATTGTTTTTGCAAGTTTTAAGTATAGGAGATGGTATTGTTAACCATTTTCAGCATGCTGTACACTGGATCTCCAGGATTTATTCATCTTCTAACTAAAATTATTAGTTACACCTAAATTCTGAGGTAATCCAAAAATAATATCTAATCATTTTTTAGTCTTTAAACTTTGTTTGTCTTCTAAAATACCCCTGTAAACAGTTGTCCTCATAGTCACTAATGATTTATGTGTCAACAAATCCAATGATCTTAGTTCTCACTTTCCTAAATCCCAGCACCATTTGACACATTTTAACTTTCTCTTTTTAAAACTTTTCCACTTACAGTGTCTAAGATTACACATTCTTATTCACCTTTCACATCTCTGGTTAATACTTTATGCTATTATTCCTCTTTTTATGATCAGTTAAAGAGATTAGCTGTTATTTTGTGTTTCTTTTATTCTATTTTCTTAATCCACGATTGCCTAGAATACTTCAGTAAGTGTTGTGGTTTCTACATTTTTAGTTCAAAATTTCCATCTTTACATAGGACTGTATCCCTGATATCCTAACTACACATTTCCAATAATTTCCTGGGCATTTAAGTTGGATTTTTCAATGCTGTATCAAACTCAGTATGTTTAAAATGATTTTTGCAGGACTTTGTAAGAACTTTGGCATTATAATGAGTGAACTGAGAACCAACAAAGATTGTGAGAAGAAAAGTAATATGATTTACATTATTAAGACATACCTCCATTATTCATGTTGGGAAAAAATTGTAAAATGGCGGGCATTGCGGCAGAGATGAAATTAATGCTATAATGCAGGGAAGAGATGGCAGCAACTAAACCAGGATGTTGGTGACATAGGTGAAGGGTGAGGGTGTCCTCTAATTATGAATATATATATTATAAATAATGTCCTTTAAATACCTTGATGGGCTGAACAAGGGAGGTGATATATAACAAAATGGTATGGCTTCAATATTTGTGACCTGAGCATTTAAAAAGATGAAAATGCCATCATCAGAGAACATGTTTGGGGAGGAGTTCATTTTCTACAATTTGAGTCTGAGAATTCCATTGATTCAGATAGTGATAGCAAGATAACTGTATTTACTTAAAGAGTCTGTTCAGGACAGTATATGAGGCTGGATATATAATGAGAGATGTTTTGCATGTGGATTATATTCAAAGTCCAGAAAATGGACAATATCATGAGGAAACAAATATAATTTGAAAAAGTCGACAGGCTGGGTTTGAGATACTCCAAACAAAAAAGAAAGAACAAGCAAAGAGAAAAAAAAAGAACAGTTAGCGATCATGTGTACAGCAAGCCAAGTGGAAATAATACATCAAGTAAATATTCTATAAAATAAAGTAACTTTTTGTCATCTTCAAATCACTCCACAGTTGCTATACTTACTACATCTGTATGCAAGATCTTACAGAGCCAACTTTTTGTGATTCATTTTAACATATTATTCATTTGCTCTGTGTTTTGTGGGAAAAGCTTAAGTTTGCTTTACAGCCACTGAAATTCTTCCATGAATGTTTTGTTTATTTATTTATGAATGATTAAATGTTAGAAGTAAAACTAGATACTGAAACAGCATTAGTATCTGGCTATTTCTCAGAATATGTTGATTTGTATTTGAAAAGTATATTTTTCTTAAGAGCACAAAAAAGAATAAAATCAGGACAGCACTTGAAAATTTGATAAAATAGAACAATTAGACCTGTACTAGAAATAAGGTTGACACAGATTTCTATATACACTGACTTTTAAACCTGTTGGACATATCTCATCACACATTTTTCTTCCTTCCTCAATTAGAGGACATTAGTGTTAATGGATTACATAAAATAATTTTGAATGCATTAAGAAATCCCTGACTATAGTAGTCACAGAAGAGAAATAAAGATCTCATTTTTGCATTTATATTTTAAAAAGCATATTTTAGAATTATTTGACAGAGGTTTGTTTTACTTGTTAAGCTAAAGTAAAAGAAATGTTATTGACTGAATCCACAGAGATTTATTTTTTCGTTAAAGAAAAGGCAAATTTAGGGCATTGTGTGGGGAAAAAAACAGTAAGTTCATCCTTTGTATATTAGAAATTACCCATTTAGTTCAGGAAGAAGTAAGAGGTCTATGAGCAGTATTGATGGTAAGTTCAGATAGGGAATTGAGCATGCTTTACTATAATTAGATGTAAACTAGTTCTGAGGAGATGGAGTTTAAGTTGTTATTAACTTGAAATTCCCCAAGGCATGGTAATTCAAAGTTGTCTAAAAGGGTGTTAGAACACCCTGAAATTCATCTAATTTGCAGTGAACTAATAAGGTTGACAGTGGCATCCTTATGAATAAATGGGCAATCTATGAAATCAAAATGACGTTTATCACATATGCCTTGTGTTCATTCTTAAACCAACATATTCTCTTCTGATTTTTAAAGTAGTTAAACTGTTAAGGGGAATTTTATAAAGTAAAATATTCCTTTAATGGTTGGAATTCAAAACTGAACAAAAAGTCACCTTCAAATAAATGTTATTAGGATAAGCCTAACCAGCAGAGAGCAAACATAATTTAATATACTAAAAAGAAATATTAAAGTGAGAGCAAAATGTGAACCACCATTATCCTTCAAATGCCAACTTGCATGAGACATATAATAAGAAATTGTGATGTCTAATAACATTTAAAATAGAAATAGGTTCTAAGACATACAGTATAAAAGATCTGCACATCAAATGGCAATCAGCCATAAGTGGTGAAAGCTGAAGAATAATCTATTATACTTACAAGGAGAAAATGGGTCAGATTAAATTGAAGGCTAGTTCATCTGAGTTTACTGAGAATAATTTGGCTTCTCAAAGAAAAAATGTTTAGTACAATTATGAAAAGGAATTCTTTGTTTAAAATGTTTCCTAATTAAACCTAAACAACAAAACAAACAAACAAGTAAAATATAACCAAAGACACTGAAATAGAGAACAGGCTGACAGTGACCAGAGGGGAGGGGGGAAGGAATTTCAGGGGAAAAGAGGAAGGGTTTGCAGGAACAAGTATAAAGGACACATGGACAATAACAAGGGGGGTTGGAAATGGAGGGAGGTGGGGAAGGCTGGGGGGGTGGGCTGGGATGGGGGTAAAAGGCAGAAAATTGTACTTGAACATTTAAAATAAATAAATATATAATAAAAATAAAAATAAAAATAAAATGCTTCCTAAATAGTACACTAACATACTAAAGTGGAATAAAATATATCCGATGATCTGAATACTTACATCTAAATATAGGGTCTTTAAATCTAGTATATCTTGATTGTTCTAATGTAATGACCTATAACTCAGGAGATACCCTACTCTTACTTATACAAAAATTTTATCTGGTTTCCCCAATTTGTCTGAGGCAACTATGTCTCATGGACAAATTTGACTAAGTGTTTGATTTTGCATGTACGAAGAATGACTATTTTTACATTTTTTAATCAAAAGAATAATATTTCATGACACACAGAACTTCTATAAAATTCACATTTCATCATCCATAAATAAAGTTTTATTGAAACGCAGTCTTGTTCATTCATTTATGTGTTATCTATGACCGCTTTCACACAATAGCAGAGGCAGTCAGACCGGAGCCCATATGGGGCACAAAGATGACATTATTTCTCATATATCCTTTTACAAAATAAAATGGTTTAATGAATCCTGATGTAAGGAACAGACAATTTCTTTTAATGTCTCTTCTATTTCAAATGTGAGAGTTTATTTGACATTGGTGAGAGAATCAGAATGGTGATAAAATTGGCAACAGATAAAAACTAAAAGTTAGTAGTTAGTGGTTTGGATCTGGAGTCATACCTAAAAACTAGCTAAGAACAGGAAAAGCAAAACAAAACCAATATAACAGTACAACTTTTAATTTTATTACATTATAAATAATAATAGCTGGAATTGAATCTTTTAAAAATCTTTTTTATTGAATTTATTGGGATGACAACTGGTCTACAAAATTATACAGATTTCGGATGCAAATTCTACAACAGATCATCTGCACAGTGCATTGTTTGTTCACCACCCAAGACAAATCTCCATCTATCAGCATTTACCCGTCTATGCTGTCCTCCACCTCCCCCGAGTTCCCTCCACTGGCAATCATTACATGAGTGTATGTCTGTGTTGTCTGTGTCCATCAGTTTGTCTTTCCTTTTTTGCTCAATCTTTCACCCACTCCACCCAACAGCCCCCCAGCAACATGTCAGCCTGCTCTCTGTGTACCTTGTATGAGTCTGTCTCTATTTCATTTATTGATTCATTTTGTTCATTGGATTCCACATATGAGTGAAGTCATATGGTATTTGTCTTTCTCTGACTTACTTCACTTAGCATAATGTTTTCCAGGTCCATCCATGCTGTCACAAAGGCTAAGATTTCCTTCTCTTTTACAGTTGAGTAGTATTCCCTTGTGTGAATATACAACTTTTTTATCCACTCATCAACTTATGAGCACTTTGGCTGGTTTAAGATCTTGGGTATGCTAAATAACACTGTAATAAACACAGGGGTGCATATATTCTTTCAAATTAGTGTTTTGGATA
The DNA here is from genome assembly GCA_004027475.1 of Anoura caudifer. NCBI lineage: Eukaryota > Metazoa > Chordata > Mammalia > Chiroptera > Phyllostomidae > Anoura > Anoura caudifer. The sequence continues at coordinate 21,233 of PVKU01001177.1, read as the reverse complement.
TATTCCCAGAATTGGAATCACTAGATCATAAGGCATTTCCATTTTTCATTTTTGAGGTAAATCCTCACTCCTTTCCACAGTGGATGCATCAATTTGCATTCCCATTAACAGTACACAAGGGTTCCATGTTTTCCACATGCTTGCCAATGCTTGTTTGTTGATTTATTGTTGATAACCATTGTGACAGGTGTGAGGTGATATCTCATTATCATTTTAACTTGCATTTCTCTGATGATTCATGACTCTGATCATCTTTTTATGTCTATTGACCATTTGTATATCTGCTGGAAAACTGTCTATTCGGGTCCTTCATATAAGAAAAAATATTTATATAAGAAAAATATATCAGAAAACATACTGCTACAAGAAATGTCCGAGGTTTTAATGATTATGATTTCTCCTATAACTACTATGGTTAAGTGTAAGTGTTTAAGCCATTTTGAGTTTATTCTTGTGTATGGTGTAAGAAGATGGTCTAGTTTCATTTTTTGTACATAACTGTCCAATATTCTCAATACCATTTCTTGAATAGACATCTTTACTCCATTGTGTGTTTTTGTCTCCTTTATCAAATATTGACCATAAAGGCATGGGTTTATTTATGGGCTCTCTATTCTATTCCATTGATCTATATATCTGTGTTTATGCCAGGATGATGCTATTTTTATTACTATGGTCTAGTAATATATTTTGATATTAGGTAGGAAGATTCCTCCAATTTTGTTCTTCTTTCTCAAGACTGCTGTAGCTATTAGGGATCTTTTGTGGGTCATATAAATTTTTGGAATGTTTTTTCTAGTTCTGTGAACTACACCATTGTTATCTTGATAGGAATTGCATTGAATCTATGGATTGCTTTGGGTAGTATGGACATTTTTAATGATGTTAATTCTTTCTATCTATCAACACAGTATACACTTCCACTTATTTGTATGTTCTTCAATTTCTTCAGTGTCTCATGATTTTCTGAGTACAAGTTTTCCTTAACTAAGTTTATTCCTAGGTATTTTATTCTTTTTGAAGCAATTGTGAATGAGATTGTTTTCTTAGATTGTTTTTCTGATAGTTCATTATTGGTGTATAAAAATGCAACTGATTTCTGGGTATTTATTTTGTATACTGATAAATTACAGAATTTATTTATAAGTCCTAGTAGTTTTTCAGTGGAATCTTTAGTGTTCTCTATATAGTGATTTGCATACGTCTCTATATACGTCATTTGCAAATAATGACAGTTTTACTTCTTCCTTTCCAATTTGGATGCCTTTAATTCGTCCTATCTTATTGTGGCTAGGACTTCCAGTACTATGTTGAATAAGGAGATGAAAGCAGACTTCCCTGTCTTATTCCCAATATTAAGGGAAATGCTTGTAGTTTTTGAGAATTATATGATGTTGCCTGTGAGTTTGTCAAATAAGCCCTTTATTATGTTGATTTATGTTCCCTCTATTCCCACTTTGATGAGAGTTTTTATTGTAAGTGGGTGCTAGTTTGTATCAATTTTATTTTCTGCATCTATTGATATAATCATGTGGTTTTTATGCTTCATTTTTATATAGTGTAGCATGTTTATTGATCTGTGAATATTGACCAAACTTGCATCCCCAGAATGAATTCCGCTTGATTATGGTGTATGATCTTACTAATGTATTGCTGGGTGTGGTTTGATAATATTTTGTTGAGGACATAGCATCTGTGTTCATCAGCGATATTGGCCTATAGTTTTCTTTCTCTGCAGTAGCTTTATCTGGTTTCAGAATTAGAATAATGATGGCCATGTAAAATGAGCTTGGAGTCTTCCTTTCTCTTAAATTTTTTAGAATACTTTAAAAATTCTAAATTACTATTTAGAAATATAGGTGTTATTTCTTCTTTGAATGTTTGATAAAATTCACCTATAAAGCCATCCAGTTTAGGACTTTTCTTTGTTGGGAGGCTTTTTTGTTGTTGTTGCTGTTGTTGTTAAATTGCCTCAGTTTCACTGGTTATAATGTGCCTATAAAGATCCTCTGACTCTTCATGATTCAATTTTGGTAGATTCTATGTTTCTAGAAATTTATCTACTTCTTTCAGATGGTTGAATGTGTCAGCATGTAGTTATTTATAATATTTTCTTATAATTCCTTGTATTTTCTGGAATCTGGAAGCATTGTTACAATACTTCAATTTTTTCATTTCTGATTTTATTTATTTGGTTCCTTTCCACTTTTTCCTTGGTGAGTCTGGTTAAAGTTTGGTCAACCTTGCTTATCTTTGCAAAGAACCATATTTTGGTTTTATTGATCTTTTGTATTTTTTAGCATCTAATTTGTTTATGTCTGCTCTGATCTTTATTATTTCCTTTCTCTCCACACTTTAGGCTTTGTTAGTTTTTTTCTAGTTACTTTAAGTGTAAAATTAGATTGTTTATCTGAGATTTTTCTTATTTCTTGAGGTAGAATTGTAAGGCTATGGACTGCTATTACTGTGTTCGCTAGAATTGTGTTGTTGTGTTTTCATTTTCATTATTTCAAGGTATCTTTTAATTTCTTTCTTGATCTCATTTTTAACTAATACATTGCTTAGATAACATGTTATTTAGCTTCTATGTCCTTGTGTGTTTTTCAGGTTTTTTTCTTGTTATTGATTTTTAGTTCATACAATTTTGGTCAGAAAAGATGCTCAATGTGACTTAGATCTTTTAAAATTTATTGAGACTTGATAGACATGTGGTCTATCCCAGAGAGCATTCCATGTGCACTTGAAAAGAAAGTACATTCTACTGCTTGGGGGTGAAATGCAGTGAAGATATTAATTACACACGTCTGATGTAGTGTGTAATTTAAGGCTGCAGTTTCCTTTTTGATTTTTTTTGTCTGGAAGATCTATCCATTGATGTCAATAGGGTGTTAAAATTCCCTACTATGACTAAATTACTGTATTTCTCTTTTTATGTCCATCAAGATTTGTTTTACAGCTGCTAGGTTGGGTGGATAAATATTTACAAAGATTATATTCTCTTGTTGGATTGCTCTTTATTATTATGTAGTGACCTTTTTTGTCTCTAACTATCATTTTGTTTCAAAGTATATTTTGTTAGATATAAGTATTGTTCCTTTAGCTTATTTTTCATTTCTATTTATATGAAATATCTTTTTCCATCCCTTTTTTTTAGTCTGCGTTCTTTAGTCTTTATTTTATCTTTTGTTCTGAGGTTGATCTTTTGTGGACAGCATATATATAGGTCTTGTTTTCTTATTCATTCAGCTACCATGTATCTTTTGATTGGAGCATTTAAGCCATTTTCACTTAAATTGATTATTGACAGGTACATATTTACTGTCATTTATCTTTTTAACTATGTTTTCTCTCCTCTTTCTTCATGTATCCTTTTGAACGTTTCTTGTAATACTTGTTTTGTGGTAACAAACATCTTTAACTTTTTCTTGTCGCAAAGCTCTTTATTTCATCTTCAGTTTTAAACAATAGCCTTGCTGGTAAAGTAGTCTTCATTGTAGGTTGTTGCCTTTCACTACTTTAAATATTTCACATCAGTTTCTTCTGGCCTGAAGTACTTTTTGTTGACAAATCAGCTGATAGTCTTATGGGAGCTCCCTTATAGGTAACTAATTGTCTTTCTCTTGTGGTTTTTAAGATTCTCTTTTTGTCTTTAACCTTGTCATTTTAATTATGATATGTCTCCAACTGGGCTTTTATGGGTCCATCCTGTTTGGGATCCTCTGCACTTCCTAGACTTGTGTGTCCTTTCCTTTCACCAAGTTGGGATAGTTTTCAGTCATTATTTCTTCAAATAGATTCTTGATCCCTTGCTCTCTCTCTTCTCCTTCTTGTACCCTTATGATACACATGTTGTTATACTTCATGTTATCCCAAAGGTCCCTTAAACTATCCTCATTTTTTAAAATTCTTTTTTTCTTTTTGTTGCTCTGATAGGGTTGTTATTTGTACCTTGTCTTGCCAATCATTAATTTGATCCTCTCTCCATCCAACTTAGTTTATTCCTTCCAGTGTATTATTTATTTCAGATATTACATTTTCACTTTTGACTGGAATTTTTTACTTCTGTGTCATTTTTCATGCTGTTGAACATCCTTATAGCCATTATTTTGAACTCTATATGTGATAAGTTGCTTGCCTCCATTTCTTTTAGCTCTTTTTCTGGAGATTTCTCTCATGCTTTGTTCATTCTTTGTTTATTCATTTTAGATGCATCTTTGGGTTTATTTCTTTTCTTTTTTTCAGTTTTGGCATATTTTTATTCACCTTTTTCTACTTACAGCTTTTATTTTGTACATTGTTGTGATCACACTGAATACAGAATTTTGATTAGAGACTTAAAAATCTTACTTTTTATTAGAAACATACATCTTTCCAACAATAATGTGCTATTATTCACTTAACTTTCTCTCAGCTGGGGAGACTATTTTCTTTTCCAAATTTTTCTATATTAACAAAATGTGCATGTATTTCTTTTGTGTAATTATGTTTTTATTTATTTAGAAAAGTTTATTTGCAATAGTTTTAAAAGTAAAATTACTGAGTTAAAGAATATAAACATATTTTGGAGGAATTTATTTATATATTGCAAAACTGAAACATATATTATCGATAAAACTAGGAGACACATACAAGAGAACAGTTAGTAACTTGAATAAAACCAAAATACAACTGTAAGACATATTGTATGTATTCCAGTGATTCTCTGGACTTCTTTGCTCAGTTTCTTGTTTTCATTTATATTTCAAAGGTTTGATCACTGGAACAAGCAATTTCTGGAGAAGACAGATGCTATTTTATGAAAAAAACTCCCAGATTATGCGGCTGTACTTGGCCTCTTTTAAATAAGACACAAAAAATGTTCCAATTTTGAAGTAATACACAAGTTTTACTTTTCTCTCTTCCTTACTGATACTGAAATTAACATTGTCTCTCAATATTATATTTTTCTTTTTAATTATATTTTATTGATTATGCTATTACAGTTGTCCCATTTCTCCCCCTTCATTCCCTTCCATCCTACACACCTCCTCCCACCCACATTCCCCCCTTTAGTTCATGTCCATGTGTCATAAGTTCTTTACCTTCTACTTTTCCCACACTATTCTTGCCCTCCCCCATCTATTTTCTAACCACCATCTATGCTACTTATTCTCTATATCTCCCCCCCTTCCTCCCACTCCCCTGATGCAAACCCTCCATGTGATCTCCATTTCTGTGTTTCTGCTCCTGGTCTAGCTGTTTGCTTAGTTTGCTTTTGTTTTAGATGTGGTTGTTAATATCTGTGAGTTTGCTGTCCTTTTACTGTCCTATTTTTATCTTCTTTTTCTTAGATAAGTCCCTTTATCATTTCATAGAATAAGGGCTTGGTAATGATGAATTCCTTTAACTTGACCTTATCTGAGAAGTGCTTTATCTTCCCTTCCATTCTAAATGATAGCTTCACTGGATAAGCAATCTTGGATGTAGGTCCTTGTCTTTCATGGCTTGGAATACTTCTTTCCAGCCTCTTCTTGCCTGGAAGGTCTCTTTTGAGAAATCAGCTGACAGTCTGATGGGAACTCCTTTGTAGGCGACTCTGCCTTTATCCCTGCTGCTTCTAGAATTCTCTCCATTTTAATCTTGACTAATGTAATTCTGATGTGCATTGGTGTGTTCCTCCTTGGGTCCACCTTCTTTGAGACTCTCTGAGCTTCCTGGACTTCCTGGTAATCTATTTCCTTTGCCAGATTGGGGAAGTTCTCCTTTATTATTTGTTCAAATAAGTTTTCCACTTGTTGTTCTTCCTTTTCCCCTTCTGGTACCCCTATAATTCAGATGTTGGGGCGTTTAAAGATGTCCTGGAGGTTCCTAAGCCTCTCCTCATTTTTTTTGAATTCTTGTTTCTTTCTTCCTTCTGGTCCACTCCATTGATTTGAGTCCCAGTTTTCCTCCCATCACTCTTGGTTCCCTGTGCATTTTTCTTCATTTCACTTATTGTAGCCTTCATTTGTTCATCTAATTTGCGACCAAAATCAACCAATTCTGTGAGCTTCCTAATCACCGGTGCTTTGAGCTGTATACCTGATAGGTTGGCTACCTCCTGGTCGCTCAGATGAATTAGCTCTGGGGCCCCGATCTGTTCTCCTGTTTGAGCCATCCTTGGTTTGGTTTATTTTTTTGTTTGTTTGTTTGTTTTGTCTGATCATGATCATTACGTATGAGGGGCAGAGCCTTAGGCATTCACCAGGGCAGGGCAGCCCAGTCACTGGGTTGTGATGCTGGATGTGGGGGCAGGGTCAGATAGGGAACAATGGCACTTGCTCCGCACTCTCTCTTGGATCCCAGTCCCTTCAGCCACTTTCCACAAGTAAATTGGGCCCTTCTGGTGCTGACCTCCACGTGGGTAGGCCTATACATGCTCCAGGACCCCGTGGGTCTCCCCAACAAACTCTCCTGTGAGGCTGGGACTCCCTCCTGGCACCTCAGCCCCTACAAGCGTTTTCAATCCGTGTTTTTAGGCTTCACTTCCCGGCGCTGGGGCCCTGTGTCGCACAATCTGTCTTGCTGCCCATTTTTGCCTGTTTATCTGTGCACAAATGTGTGACCTCAATCAGCCGCCTTGTGTGCCCTGCTTGGCCTCCTCGCATTTGGCAACCGCTGCCTGTGCATCTTGGGTGACTATGCGCCCAGGACCACCAGCCACCGTCTTCTCCCACCCCGACCACTCTCCACCGGCCATTGTCTCCACCAGCCACAGAATCTGCCCCTCTTACCAGTCTGGGTGAATCATTGCTGGACTTCCATATAATTCAATTTTCTCTCTGTCCTGATTGGGATTTTTTGGGTTCTATATTTTTGTTGTCCTTAATCTTGGTTGTGAGAGGAGGCACAGTGTGTCCACCTACGCCTCCACCTTGGCCGGAAGTCAGGTTTATTTCTTTGTATTAGATAGAGATGCTATGACTTCCAGTTTTGGTAGGGTAGATTTATGTATTGTAGTAGATTTATGTATTGTAGGTCCAGTTGTGCACTCTCCTTGATGACCTGAGCTAGGTGCTCCAGTAATATCCCTTGTGTGGGTTATGTGGACCCTTCTGTTGTAATTGCATCTTTATAGCTATTGGCCCATCTATGCATGGGATCAACCTTCAGGCTGGCTGACTGAGAGGAGCAACACTGACCATGATGTGTGAGCTGATGTGCAGGTGCTAACTACATGAAGTAAACTTTCCTCAGCAGGATTTGGTGCCTACTGAGATTTCTATGTGGATATGCTATTTGTGGAGCTCATTGGATCCTGCTTTGATGTTGCTTGAAGCTGGCCACCAGGTGTGCTGGTGCTGAGTTTCTTGGCAGTGCCTTTGATGCAGACCTATGTCAGACATTGCCTCTGACTGGCCCTGGGCAGCCTGTTTTGGAACAGTGTTGATGTGGCCTCTTCTGTGAATCCTTGCTTATAAGACTTCTTTCAACTAGTCTTCAGTTGGTTTTTCAGGATGATTATTCTACAGTTTAGTTGTAATTAAAGTTTGGTCCTGGGAGAAACTGAGAGCATCAATCACCTACTCTCCTGCTATGTTGGATATCTGAGACTTGAATGTTAAACTAGAATACTTTTGAACCTTTAAGCAGTACTAACTCTCAGCTTGAGATATTTTAAGTAGTTAATGTCAGGGTATTTAATTACATCACCACAATTCATTGTTCTAATAGATAGTGTATACAATTACAAACCTTTAAGATTATTATATTTTAATATATTTTATGTCTTGCATGTACTTATGCATTATTAAGCAAATTTAACAAAAAAGGAAACTGTTCTTAGCAATATTAAATATACTTAAGAAAAATGCTTAATATTAAGTTATTATTGTATTTCTCTCTTAAATGAGAAAAAGTAATCACTGATCATTTTTAATTAATGCAGACTGAAAACCCTTTGGAAAATAACTGTGACAAAATTAAAATTAGAGCAATATAAACCTACATTCAAATACTTTAATATAATAGTTTCAATGTACTGAATATGGTGATAAATGATCACAAATAATCGAATGAGTCAGTTAATGAAAAAAGAAAATGTAAAGAAGAGTAGAAACAAAAATCAAAACAAAACAGAACCAAATAATAGTACAAATATGAAAAAAACAAAGAAAATTTAAAAAGAAAACATAAGAAAGTTGACATTTCTAACTGAAAGAAATTTTTATAGTGACATTGTGAAAATAAGTATTTTATCAATATTCAAACAACACCAAGATGAAAGATATAAAAAGAAAGCATTAGTTTGATGGTTGTCATATTATTGCATCAAGTGCAGACAAGAGTGATAGTAAGCGATTTGCCAAGGTCATTAAAAGCATGCTTTTTGAAGCTAAATGCTTTGTTCTTATGATATTCCTGATATTTACTAGCTGTCCCATCTTGGGAAAGTTAGTTAATATCCCTGTTCCTCAATTTGTTGATATTCTATAAATGGAATAGAATTTTTAAATTCTATGAAATGGAATACAGATGATTAGATAAAGAAGATGCAATACTACTGAGCTATAAAAATGATGACACATTGCCACTTGAGATGAAATGAATGGATCTTGAGACTATAATGCTAAGTGGAATAAGTCAGATGAAAAAGGACAAGAACCATATGGTTTTACACATATGTGGGATATAAAACAGCAAGTAACAAATGAACAAGCAAGACAAGCAAAGAATTAGTGGTTACCAGAGGAAAAGAGAGGTGGGAGGAGGACAAAAATAGTAAAGGTGGTCAAATATATGGTGATGGAAGGAGATGACCTTGGGTGGTGAGCACAAATGGAGTATACAGGTGTTACAAAGTTGCATACCTAAACTTATGTAATGTTATTAACCAATAGTAGCCCAATAGCTTTAATTAAAGTCAAAAATAGTACTCAAGCTACCGTTGTAAAGATTATGTAAGAAAAACACATTAATAAATGCTCAGCATATTGCTTGGTACAGAATGTTTATTAAATGGTAGCTATTTTTATAAAACTTGGCAAAAAAGCCTCATATATTTTAATACATTTAATTCATTTTAGAATACTGGGCAAAATATTCATTTATTGTATTTTTTCAATTTTTAATGAATGTATTATAATGATATCAGTTAATAAAATTATGTAGGTTTCAACTGTACAGTTTTAAAATACATCATCTATTGTATGCTCATTACCCAAAGTCAAGTCTCCTTCTGTTATCATTTATCCCCCTTTTTTAAATGTTCACTCTTTATACATATAACAGCCAGTTTAAGTAAAAACACATCTAGAGATATGAGAACTTAATCCAAATAAAAAAAGTTCTCATTGTATTTGGTTTTAAGCTAGCATGAGTTTTGTATTACAATGTATTATGATTAAGAAATGTTATATTTCTACCACATGTGCCATGTCACTCTAAGATAATACACTGTATATTTTAAAATAATTTACTAAATTATCTGATGGATTTACAATCTGCCACAGATATTGATAATATGTTTTGAGGCTGTTAGAGTTAAACAAAACTCATTTTAAACTATTTATTGAGCTTGTACATATTCAAGGCATTGTTATATATGCTGGAAAAATAATGATGAAAATGCAAGGCAATGTTCCCTAACTCTTTTATCCCAGTAATCTTCTTGCTCATTAAATATTCTTAGGGATTGTTTTCATCTAACGTTTGTATTGAGAATAAAGTTTGTCTTTTTGATTGAGAAGTTAGATTAGTCAAGAGTGGCTCCTTCAACTTATATAATAGTAAAGAAATTTCATAATTAAGACATTTAGTCAAGTCACTGAATGACAGGAAATATATTTTGGCAAGATTCTAAAAAATGACAGTGACAAGCAGAAAAAATGAATAATCATAAAGAAAATGAAATGGGTATGCATGATAATGTTTATAAATATGATACGTTTTCCAGCTAACTAAGGTAAAGGAGAAATATGTTTCTTTTTCAACTCTAAACTTGAAAATATTTCTTGAACATATGAATTCTCGTAACAAATATAAATAATAGTTAAATGATTCTAAAACTAACAAGTGCAAAATAAAAAATAAAATTTTACTAATATTTCTGAGAATCATAAGAATTAAAAATATAGCACAATACATTTGGAGAATGAAAAGGTGGTTTGGGTTATATCTGCCCCAATTAGAAGATTTTATAAAGTTGATCATTTTAAATAATGTTTTAAAATATCATCATGGTTTTTTTTTTTTAATTGCTTCATTTCCAAATTTTCAAGTACAGGAAAATACACAAGAAAAACTGTTCTTGGAGTTTTCTATGTACATTTATTTCAATATTTTACTCAATTAAGTTCAAAATTATCATTAAAGTAGTCAAATTTATTGGAAAAATGTTTTTTTTAAGTTTCCAAGGATTTTGATATCTAATATTACTTAATGGTTTCTAGTGTCTGATACTGTTATAAAAAAGCAAAGCTTTTTTCATGTATGTTGATAATTCTGTTGCCTCCAAACAGGTTCACCATATGATGTAGCTGAATACAGCATTCGCTCACTTTGATATTCACTATGTTCCTACATTTTCACTTTACTATCTGCTCTATAAAAAAATACTTATTTGTGCCATAAAAATTTAAGTTGATGGAGTCATTAAATATTTCACTTATTATTTTTCATTGTAACTTAAAATATGTGCACACCTTAATTTAAACATTACAAACTTGTTTTATGTGATTATTATGGACATTTTAGATCTATGTACGCATCTAAGTCAGCCTGAACATTCAAGGCAAAGGTTTGATGCTCCTTGTAAATAATTCCTTTTAAACATTTTGTCAGAACTTCAGATGATCAAGAAGAAGAGTTGTTGAGCATCTAAGCTGGGCTTTTTTTTTTTTTTTTTGTATATTTGATTATTTATAGAATAGGTAAGTAAGTAATACCAAATTTTTATACAGTAAAGTGTCACAAACTCCAAGAAGAAAAAATGAAAAAATAGTATTCCTTATCTAACTTACCCTTTCTGAACTGAAGCAGGGTGTTTCCTGATGGGATATTGTAAGAATGATTTAAAATAAATATTTCTACAATTCAAATATTGGTACAACAGTGTTGCAATTAACATAGATAGCTAAAATTCATTTTCACTGCAATACAGTGAGTACACATATCATTGCCTTCTAGCCTTTTCGTTTGATGGTCAGTTTATTCAGGCATCTTTATGACTTTTTGCACTTGCCTATTTACTTAATGAACTTCTCTAAGTTCCTATTCACATGCAATGTGTGTGTTTGTTGGACTGTGTGTTTCGGAGTATGGCAGACAAGAATAGGAAGAGTACAAGTGAGGCTGACTCTGAAGTTCATGTCTTTATGTTAAGTTCATTACACTTCAGATTATACTAAAATAAATTAGTTTTATTTCCTCTCCTTCCATGTCACTCAGTCATCAATCAGCTGTCTCATAACTTTCTGCTAAGCTCGGCCTGTGGTTGTTAAGCCATGAAAGGAAGGGAAGTTTAAAAGGAAGAAAAGTTACTAGCAGAAGAATCAGATAAAAGAGATTTCAGTCTCTAAATGCTCAGATTTGAAATTTTAGTATTCGAAAATTATTATTAAATAAACATCAATTTTAACCACAGTTATAAACTAAGTGTAAATTTCTTTTTAAAAAGTATGATCCATTTCAAATAGAATATTTGAAAGACAAAAAATAGATACATGTAAAAGAAATGAATAAAATTATAATGACATAATAACCAAAAATTGACAAATTTTGCTGAATCTCCTCTGGGTATTTTTCACTAGGCAAATAAATTTTATTCTAACATATGAACATTCTTTGAAACCTTCTTTATATCTGCCTTGTTCAGTTTCTTGCTTTCCCTCCCACACCTACTATCCCCTTTCCTACAGCATTTGCTCTATAGTACCACTAGATGGGTAAAAAATGACAAACTTATAGGAAGAGAGAGAGTTAATATAGGGTAACTATATAATTTCTCATAAAAGCATGGTACCTCTGTGAATGCAAGAGGCGCTAAACAGAAGGGATGCAGACAATAGTTATAAAATGTAACTGGGGTAGAGAAGGAGCAACTGGGACATACTGTTACTCATTTGTATAACTTGGCGTAAGAACTAAATCAATCAACAAGCCTGGGAGGTCTGAGATAAAGAGGGAAGCTTGTCCTGGCTGGGGGAGCTCAGTGGATTGAGCTGGGGCCTGTGGTGATAAGGGTTGTGGGTATGATTCCCAGTCAGGGCACATGCCTGAGTTGCAGGCCAGGTCCCGTGTAGGAGGCTCTCGAGTCAACCACACATTGATGTTTCTTTCTCTTTTCCTTCCCTTCCCCGCTCTCTAAAAATAAATATAAAATCTTAAAAAAAAAAAAAAAAAAAAAAAAGAGGGAAGCTTGCCAGTCCTGGGGAAGCATGGGGTTGCACAATAACAACTCTAAGTGAATAATAGGCTTTCCTATTAGTAAAAAGTGTTTTAATCACTCTAGAGCTAGAGATTTGGTGTAAAAACATGCTGATCACCTACAGAGATTTGCAAAGTATGCTTCTTTAAAAATTTAGATTTTTCTCACCGATCCAATTTAATACTTTATAAAGTGGTTATACATTAAACATATTACCATACATACTATATGCACTTCTCAACAACTGCAGCCTCCAAATACTTTGTACACCACTTGTCAAAGAAAACTCACAGAAAACAGTTTTGCAGAATAAATACTACCATAAGTCTCTTAAAAATAATTTTGCCCATTTAAAAATGTTTTATCATTATGACCAAAATAATGTGTACTAAATGTTTATCTGAATTATGTAACAACATAATTTGCAATAACAAAATACAAATCAATCATAATTGTTTTCAGTAGAACCACTGATTTCAAAACCAAGTAAAACCATTTTAAGAAAAAATATAGTAATTTTTAAAGTTATATTTAGGGTTAAAAAAGAATAATTTTAAATAATTTAAAAAATAAAATACAGATGGAAAGAAAAGACAAGTGATTGGACTTTTCTCCAGCCCCAGGGCACAACTCTAAGACCTTGACCCTTGGCCAATCCTCCTTGAACCCATTATTGGTTCATGGAGTTTATTATCAACTACAAGCTGAACAGCAAAATGAAGCACCTATATTGGCAGCTGCTATTGTTTATATATAGCTTATATTGTTTATGTATTATGTATATAGCCAATCAATGAACTGGGATTTATTGAATGCAGCTGAGCCAAAGAATGGCCACCGATCACATACCACTGAGGAGGTTATAAAAGGAGATGGCAGCACCCACATCTGAAGGCACAGACTAGGTAGAGATGCGGTGGGACTCCACATCCTCGGGATTCCCGGACCTAAACTTTCATGGTTGGCCTGTTTCTTGTCATGCACAGCCCAAGTGACCAGTGATTGGAACCTGGCTGTGTTTTATTCTTCATGGTACACTGTTTTCTCTCCTGTATCCATCTTAAAGGTAAGTAAACTTTCACTCTTGTAAATATCACCACTATGAAGTGGAAGTTACCAGAGCTCAGAACTGTCCTGGGCTGAGAAGTCCTCTCCACTTGGCAGCTGCCTCTTTTACCTAAAGGTAAACACTACCTCAGTTTTATGAAAATTGATTTGTTGTCTGATTTTGTTCAATATGTAAATAAATTTTAAGTAAGTATATTCTGTCTGGTTCGTTTTGCTCAATATTTTGTCCATGAGATATATTTTTGTTATGGTAGGTAGGAGTATTTTGTAAAATTTTACAGTGCAGTATGCATTTCTGCTGTTGTAGAAATGGTGGTACTTTTTCATTCTGTTATTTGGGGCTGTTATAAATAATTTCACTTTGAACATTCTCAGCTGTTACGAATTTCTTGGTGAAACACATTAAAGCTGTTGATGAACCTGAAGAAGAATCTGGATCATCTCCTGATTTTTTCTTTAGTAATCAAATATTTATATTAATGATATATAATACTTAGTTTGTTTGCTGCTTTTTTTTTGCAAATAGTTAAATAATTACATGTTACATACAGATTAAACTATGTTCAATTTCCCATAACTAAGTTTAATAACAATTTGGGTCCATCTAACTACATTAATACCAATAATTCCATATACTACAATTTATCCTGTTTTATTTAGTGCCCCAATCAAATCTGCCAACCAGAAGCTTTTGAATTAAGTGATAAAGATGTAGGCACAAGTTCTTGCCCTAAAGATATGATCTGATAGCCATATTTTCTCCTTAGTAGTTAATTTATTAGAATGTCCTCCCCTCTCTTTTAGTAGTTTGAAGTATAGTTCATTGTTCAATGCATTGTGTCAGAGTGAGAGATTTCTCTGCTACCAGGTTCCCTCCACAGACTAAGCTAATTAAATACAAAGCATGAGAGATTTCTACCCTAATAAATCTGCCTCTGGGTTGAGATACTATGTCACTTTGGTAGTTCTTTCAATAAAGTCAGAGGGATTAAACCTCAAACTTTTTCTAATCATTGCCCATGACATTAGTAATAGTCTTCCAATCCCATCCTGTTGCAATGAACACTTTGACAGGAAAATCTCCCTGTACTGCTCTCAGTGGTTTAAGTGAGATGGTCAGCACTCAGGACAACTGGCAGATTCTATTATAAAACTTCATACACATTTTTCTCAGTGTCAGATATTTAAAAAACTGATTTCCATCTCCATAAATCCTAATTGATCAAGCATAGCTCTCTTTTGAACATAAAACAACTTCCTGGTTTTTGTCTTCTGACTTTGACAGTAGCTGTAAGCTTTCATGACTGCTACAACGGATGTTTACTTTATTTTGAATGTCCTGCTTTCTTTGAACATGTCCCTTTGTAAATGAGTGGAAATCCATGTGGTATTCTATATTTAATTTCTCAAATATATCAGATCACACAGGGTTGATTTCAATTTAAATGTACTTTTCTTTATATCAAATTGTATTTTTTTCTTCAAAGTTCACTTTCTTTTTTGCATGTTTGACAGCCACCAGCCATCTCTGTAATGCCATTACTTTCAGAGAGTACAGCTATAACTTATTTTGAGCACACAGCTCTATGCCCCTCTCCTCAGCCTGATAATAAAAACACGGTGTCTTAAAAGCTTCTTCTGGTTAAGGTAGAAAGCTGAACCATGAACCAGTAAGTTAAGGACTTCCTTATTAAGATCTATTGGGTTGGCCAAAAAAGGTTGTTTCATCTTTTCCCATATGATGGCTCTAGTAGTGCTTAGTTGTATTTATCTACATTTTAATGAATTGTATTAGATTGTACTGTGACAGCTGTCATATCATCATGCTTTAAAAAAAAAAACTGATCAGAATTGAAATACCACCTCACACAACCAGGCAAAAAATCAGAAAGCAACAAGTGCTGGCAAGGATGTGGGGAAAAAGGGAACCCTAGTGACTGGTGCAGCTACTGTGCAAAAATTCCAGCCACTATGGAATTTCCTCAAAAAACTAAAAAATGGAACCGCCTTTTGACCCAGTGAGCCCACTGCTGGGATTATACCCTAAGAACCCTGAAACACCAATTCAAAAGAACCTATGCACCTCAATGTACATAGCAGCATTATTTATAATAACCAAGTGTTGAAAACAGCCTAAGTGCCCATCCGTGAATGAGTGGATCAAAAAACTGTGGTACATTTACACAATGAAATACTACTCAACAGAAAGAAAGAAGGAACTCCTACCGTATTCAGCAGTATGGATGGAACTGGAGAGCATTATGCTAAGTGAAATAAGCTGAGTAGTAAAGATAAATACCACATGATCTCACCTATAAATGGAAACTAATGACCAAAACAAACAAATGAGCAAAATAGAACAAGAGGCATGGAAACAAGGAACAGACTGACAGTGACCAGAGGGGAGGAGGAAGGGGGATAAAGGAAGAAAGAGTGGGGAGGTCTAGTCAAGGAACAGGTATAAATGACTCATGGACATGGACAACAGGGTGGGGATTGACTGTTGGAGCAGGAGGAGTTGGGGGGGCAGGGGCGAGCAATGGGGGAAAATTGGGATGACTGTAATAGAACAATAAAAAAATTACAATTGAATTTTTGCAGTCATTTTAATATTGAAGATGGAAGAAGATATAGAACAGTTCTGGTATATTATACTTTATTATTTCAAGAAAGATAAAAATGCAACTAAAATGCAAAAAGATTTGTGCAGTTTATGGAGAAGGTGTTGTGACTGAACTAATGTGTCAAAAGTGGTTTGCAAAGTTTCTTGGTACTACTGACATTTTGGCCAAATAATTCTTTGCTGTGGGCTGTCTTTCTTATGCAGTGTAAGATGTTTGGCAGCACCCCTGGCCTCCACCCACTAGAGGTCAATAGCGGGAGATAGCCAATACACTCAAAATATCGAAATCAATATAGTTATTGGTAAAGATGAAAAATGTGTCTTTTACAGAAAAAACTAAGTGGACATTTAGGCAAACCCAATACTTTAAGACTGGATATGTTTAATGGGGTAATTCCCAGATTTTTAATATGCATTCCTTCTTTGACTAACCAAAATATTTCTCCAGAGCTTCCTTAGTGACTTCTGTCTCTCTCTCTCTCTCTTCTAATTCTCCTTCCTAACATTATTAAGATTATATGAACATTAAATATTGACAGGCAGTTCTACCCCTTGCACCACCACTGAATTCTCATAGCCGCCATGTCTCTTCCCACAATAAAGCCTGGGTTCATATTTGAACACTAGTGTTTTAATTAGTAGAGGAGATACCTATATGGATTCAAGAAAATGTCCCCAATCGATGAATCAATGTTAAACAGTAAGTGGTGTTGTTTTCAGTTTCCCTAACGACTGTGATTCGAGCTATGGAATTAAAAACATTTTTTCATTAAACTTGTACATGGGGATCTAAGAACTAGAGATATATCAGTGAAACAAAAAATCTCTACCCTTAAAGAGCTTTCATGCTAGTGATAGCCATTTAAAAATGTCCCACATTTTACCTACTCTCTATCCTGCTTCATTTCTTACGTTATTGTTTCAAAGAATTAAAATTGTAATGATCATATTTATATGTAAATATTTTAGAAGATAGGCATTGACAATACTGTTTTTGTCTGAACATGTTGTTATAACCTACAAAGTAGCCACAAAGTATGTTCCTTATAGACAGAGGACTTTTTCATTGGAAGGAGGGATGTTTGGGTCTAAAAACACATTGGGAATGTGGTGGGCAGGTAATGAATAGCACAAGTCCTGGGAAGCTGGAGCAGGAAAAATGCATAAATAGAAATAAAGATGTTTCTTGGCATATTTCATATTTTTTCACATCCTTAGCAAATAATCACTAGAATTCATTTGACTCTGAACCTTCAAACGTTCAGAAGAGCTCTTGTAATAAAGATGATTAATTCTGTATTTCACTGGAAGTTCATCTTACCTGTTACCTTTCTCATTAATTTCAAAGAAGCTGGAAGGACTGGCAGGCATAGAGTTGCTAAAGATGTACAAATCCTTTTGCCAAACATGATTGAATGTGTTATGTTGGATGTGATCAACATTTGTGATTATTTGCATGGTGGCTCACCAAGTGGGAGGGGGGCATGTGTGGAATTGCTCCAGTGTGTGTGTACCCAGGAGGCATAGATAAAACTAGTGGGAAACTTAGCAAAGCAAAAGTATGCTTATTATCATTATAATAATTCCCAGAAGCAAGGTCATTTAGCATGTGGTAAAGTCTTCCAAGTTTTCATTTGAGTTATGCGAAACTGTACTAGACAAAGCACTAGAGAATTCATTCAAGTTTACAAGCATGCCCAGAGAGAACAGGGGAGATGACCAAACAGTCCTTTTCCATCTCTAATTGCTCTGACTCCAGGAAACCTGTGATGGCTTTAAACACACAGCAGTTTTCCTTATAATTTTCTAAGATAAAAGCATGTTATTCATCTTTAAAACCAGAATAGTTATGAAAGAACGCACGTCTATGTCAGTGGTAAATGAGTACATTTTTCAATAGATAATCTGAACAGTTTTTCCACAGTGAATTAGCTCAAATCAATTTGGCATGTAATAATCATGTACTTTCTGTGGCACCTCAAAAAATTTTGCCAGTCGCTTACCATGCATGCCACCATATTTTCAAGATCTTGACATTGTTCTTATTTATTTATTTTGATGCAAGAGGTAGACAAATTTGGGGCATTAAAAACCTTCACAGAAATATACTGATATACATGATCATTAACTTTAAAACATTGGAAATAATCCAAATATTCATCTAAAATTGATACATTTAGTTTCTTTGAGGAGAGCTTAGGGTGAATCAGAATTTACTAACAGTTAAGTTGGATAGCTATTTAGTACTTGTGAGTGGACACAGAATAATCATGAATATAAAAAGATAAATACTTGAATCTACTGACTGAAAGCAGTAAGACCAAGAATAAGATTAGCCTCTGTACCAGAAACTCTAGTTTAAAATCTTAAACATTTTTATACTCTGTCTGGGTCTGTTTCTATAAATATGGTACCATTAATAACATAAAGAAACTCTGAAAATGAGTGAAACATTTAAACTTTAAGGTTTGCATATAGAAAAGATCTCAAGAATGGACCTTACATTTCACTTCCAGAAGAAGGATAGGGGAGAGAATATCGATAAACCAACTGAAGCAAAGTCCTGAGTGTGGGGAATTGACTTGAGTTTGAAAAATAAAGAACTGCTCTCCCCTCCCCCAGAGAGTAAGGTGAGGTTTTATATCACAACCATAGATTGTTTCAACTGGAAATGGGAGAACAGTCGTTTCAAAGCTTTGTTTGTTCGTTTCCTATGTAGATTTTAGGGAAAACTACACAATGATAGCAGAAGTTTTCAACCTTCTCCCCTTGTCACATTTCAGGGCACTCTCAATGCTCAACTCAACTCCAATAACAGATGGATAGAGTACTCTTTGTCTCGACTTCACAACAGAATTTATTTTGATTTTGCATTGTCCTCTCTGGACGCTGTGGGAACATGACCTTTCAAGTTGAAATTAGCAAATATAAATATGGTATGTTCATTTAAATTTGAATTTCAAATAAAAGTGATTTTAATGTGTAATATATCCCATGAAATATTGAGATATATTTACATTAAAATATTGTTGGTAGCTTATCTGAAAGGTAAATTTAATTGAATATACTATATTTTATCTAATAGCCCTGTTTCTAGGACTTGTTTTTTCAGGTAATATAGGAGGACTTGTGGGATACCTCCTGCAGGCAGCAAAGACACTAAGCACATAAGCTATGAAGTCTTCACCCATAAAACTGATGATTGTGAGTCCAAAGTTCTCTGACACTAGAATGTGTAATGGACCTTTAGTGAGTCTCTCCTCTTTAGCCTCCTTGGTTGGGCCTCAGAAGCCAGCTGCTTGGGCCAAGTCTCCTTCTCTTAACACAGATCAGCCTTCAGTGCTCTCACCAGTGCCTCTGGTTTTTTGCTTATAATCTTTCTACCGAAAGATATCAATGTCTTCTTTTTCTCATAATATCATTCAATTGGTAAGAATAACACTGATTATATTTAGGCTATCATTAACAGAATAATTGATACTTTCATTGAGTTATTGAGGATCAAGGCAGGGGAAACAATGATATTTTATTCCAAGGAAAGCAGCCATTTTTACCTTCTCCAACTCATTCCCTCATCTCTTCAGTCCCTTTATCCTTTAAAATAATTCCTTCTAAAGAAACTAAAAAGCATAGTTTAATGTGAAGAATGGTTTAATGTTTAAATAATTGGGCATTAAAAAATGTTTTCCTCCTAGAATACTTAAAATTCCAAATAAGGGCTCTCAGTAGATAAGTAAATATTACAGAAATGTAAAAAGTAAATATTATAGAAATATAAAAAGAACATTAAATCATAATTTAATATACATACTTTTTATTTGTTCAATATTCTATAACTATCACTCTTTTACAATATTTATGTAATAGTTGCTGGAAAAAAATCAGTGAATCTTCATTTCTACATATGAAAAATTAGAATAATACCTTTCCCACTGCAGAAGATGATCAGAAGTGTTCTAATAAACATGGCCATACATAATATGGATTTTTTTGTGTGTGAATAGGAAGTGCATTTCTTTAAAGTGGTTTGTGGATTGTTTTAGTTGGGCAGTGACTTGAGAGATATTGCATGTATATGTGTACCCACATTCTGTATCTTGTAATTATGAAGGGCAGTGACTATTAGTGCTCATTATGCAGGTCTCCTGTCTCCTATTTTAACACTTCTCCTTTGTTCATGTAAGGGGCAGATATTTACATAATAAGAGAAACACCTTTGTTAGGGGGTAATTTTGAAGACTTAAGAGAGCTGAAGGGCATCATGGATAAGACCTTCATTTTATATATAACAAATTGAAGACAAAGTTGTTTATATCTTGACACTTACATTCTTTTCTTCTATGTCCCACTTACTGAACTATTGTATTTGACAAGGCCACTCAGCAGTTAATGTCAGAAAAAAATCATGAACCCACATTTTTAAATATTCAGTTTGATTTTCTGCCCATGCTACTGCTCTGAGTCAGCCATATATATATACCTCTTAATGTGGAACCTTTAAAAATGGTTTAAAGTCCAGCTTGAAATTCATATTTATACTGTCTTTTTCTTACTAACAGCATTCAAAAACTAACATTAAATGGGAGAATAGAATGGTGGTTGTGAAGGGCTGAGGAGTGGGGGAAGTTAGGGAGACATTTGTTAGGTGGGACCAATTTTCAGTTTCAAGATGAGGAAATTCTGGGGATCTGATGTATAGTATGGTGACTGTAGTTAATATTACTTACTGCATTGTATACTTGTGGTCCACTAACAGAATAGATCTTCAAGTGTTCTCACCACAAAACAGTAACTATGTGAGGTGATGGAAGTGCTAAATAAATTGAGTGTGGTAACTATTTCAGAATGCATCTGTATATTAAATAATCACATTGTACACCTTAAAAATCATATTGTAGAGCCTTTAAAAATAACATTGTAGAGCCTAATAATACATTGTTTTCATTTGCCAATCATACTTCAACAAAACTGGGAAAAAATCACATAGATGTTAATTCCTCTAGACTTTTATAATCCCTCCTTCAAGTCTATTTAACAAGCTTTTCTGTACCTCCTCAGGAATACGTCCATGAAATGGATCCCTACTGGGTAAAAGTAAAGTTATATTAAATGCTTCCAAAGTAAAGATAATATTAAGGAATATTTTGAAAATTCTTC